>CM022780.1:3671737-3714237 GCA_012411365.1 Ameiurus melas | reverse complement strand
GCTCCATCCAGGACAGCGGCAGAGCTCCGGGAGTCATCTTGGCGTGCTCTGAGCCGTGGGCGGGGCTGTGCATCTGCACTGGAGTTCCCTGGAAACACAAACACTCGTGAGGAAACAAAACACGTCAGGGTGTGCGGCTGGAGAGAAACCATCAACACTCCGCTACTGTCGCTACCTCGAGCAGTAACAGTCACCGTCATCACCTCGGAGCGGAGGCATTCTCTATTTATTAAAGAACGACATGCCGCTTTTTATCCGTTTCTAGCTACATCACACATCTACAGTGAATAAGTGAAGACGACAGCAGGGGGCGTATTACAGAAACCTTCCCTTTCAAGTCTTCAATTAAGATCGGACTAATTACGACACGGGAGACTCCTTCCAAAGAACCGGTCTCTTCGAGGACGCTCAGCACGTCAGTGATCACACGTCTTCCTCGTTTGTTCTTCCTGTGCTGTTCGACTTGGAACTACGCAGAGCTGTTGCTATAGAAACGGTAACGAGAAGAACAAAATCTGCACGTGGCGGATATGTACTGGTATGGGGATTTGCATCCGGACCTCAGCTAACTGAGTAACTGTGCAGGGGGAAATACAGGATGATGAGAGGGTGATGTGGGTGTGACACGTGTGTGTGTGTGTGTGTGTGCGCGCACGTGTGTGTGTGAAGGAAACGGAACAGTTGTGATGCGAGTCTGTACCTGTGTGATGGAGCCGCCTGGTTTGGCCGAGGAAATGAGGGGAGGAGGATCGGGGATGTGCAGCGGCCGCACACCAGCCAGCCTCTCCTGCTGAGGAAGAGCTACACACACACACACACACACACACACACACACACAGTTAACCTATTGTCACGATACACAATAATCACACGTCGTAAAAACCCGAGTTGATCTCGTGACTTTTTCCTTTTTTGTCGTCCTTTCACTTTTTCCCCTTTCCCTTCTTTCTTTCCTCACTGAACTGAAATATAGATTCGTTCTCTCTCCTTCTTCCTTCGTACCCTTCTTTCCTTCCTTCTTTCCTTCCTTCCTCTTTATAACAGTAAAGATTTCATTCTCACTCACGACCTCCATTTGCGTCTCCATCCTACACATCCTATTTCTCCTTCCTTCTTTCTCTCCATTTCTCAACTTCATCCTTTGTTTATTCCGATTTCTTTCTTTACTACATTCCTCCTTTCTATCCTTTTCCTTTCTTTCCTTCCTCTGTCCGTCTTCCCCACTTTCTTCCTTCGTCGTTCTTTCCTACTTTCTTACTCTTTTTTTCTTTCTTTCCATCGCTTTCCTTTTTTCTTCTGTACTTTGTTTTCCTTTCGATCCTCTTTTTTCTACTCCTTTTTCTATCCTTTCCCCTTTCGTTCCATCCTTTTCCTTTCTTCTTTTCTATGCTTTTTCTTTTTCACTTTCCTCCTTTGTCTTTCTTTCCTACTTTCTTACTCTTCTTTCTTTCTCTCCCTTTTTCCTTCCTTTCCCTCTCTTTCGCTCCATCCTTTCCACTTTCTTTCCAGCCTTTCTTTTCTTTCCTTCCCACTTTCCTCCTTCCTCCGTCATCTTTCCCACTTTCCTCCTTCATCTTTTTCTTTCCCCACTATCTTAATCTTTTTCTTCCTTTACCATCCTTTACTTTTATTTACCATCCTTTTTCTTTCTTTCTTACCATCCTTTACTTTTTCTTTCCTACCATCCTTTTCCTTTCTTTATTTCCATCCTTTACTTTTTCTTTCCTACCATCCTTTTCCTTTCTTTATTTCCATCCTTTACTTTTTCTTTCCTACCATCCTTTTCCTTTCTTTATTTCCATCCTTTACTTTTTCTTTCCATCCTTTTCCTCTTACTTTATCATATTTCTTTCTTTCCATCCTTTTAATTTCTCTTATCATCCTTTTCCTTTCTTTCTTCCCATCCTTTTCCTTCCTTTCTTCCCATCCTTTTCCGTTCTTTCTAACCATCATTTTTCCTTTCTATCCAGCCTTTTTCTGTTTTTCTATTCCTTTTCTTTTTCATTCTGTCTATCCTTCTCTCCTCCTTCCTCACGTCACAACCAGTCCGTTTGTTTACTTTATCACAGTTTTGGGGCTTTGTGCGTTTTTCTATTCCAGAACTGCACGTTGATCTCGGGGGTTGAGAAAGACACTATATAAACGATACACTCACACACACACACACACACACACACACACACACACAGACACACACACACACACTCAAACGTACACATGAAACGGGAATTATCGCAACGGCAGAGATCTGACTAATAAATAAACGCTTCGAACGGTGAGGCCGTGCGCGTGGCAGCGTGTAACGTTTGAGAGCAAATACGCGAGTCGCCTTTGTCGTGGCGGTGGAAAAGGTATTTAACCATTTCCAGCAGACATTTTCCAGACCTGACGGAGGAATAAAGATCATGACTGTTCCGTACCGTAAGAGTTCAGCACTGAACTACTGACACAACAACGCCGCAGATACTTCACTGATTGGGTCAAATGCACGTTTTCAGTACATGAACACGTCAATATTAAACTGTCTTAATGAAGGAGAAATGGATGAAGTGCTGAATGGATTGGTGGATAAACACACACACACACACACACACACGTCTTACAGGGGTTGTAGTGCAGGAGTTGGTCGTGGCTCAGCTTGGCCATGTCTCTGGGAGAAAGCTGGTACGGTGACATCACAGGACGACCGAGACCCATGGCTCTGATGTGGTCCAGGCCCGGATCTTTCTTCACTTCAGCAAGAGGAGAGAACGCCCGGGGTTTATCTACAAACACACACACACACACACAATGTTAGGTGCTTTTGACCTGACTGTACTGAAGCGACCGGAGTGTGAGGTCAGGTCGACTCCATCTGAGCAGACAAAGAGATTAAAACCCACTGACAGAGCCAGCAGAAACACCAGGAGGGAAAACATGCTCTCTCTCTCCCTCTCTCTCTCTCTCTCTCTCACACACACACACGTTCTTTGTGAATTCCACACACAACAAGAAGCAAATGCATTTTGAAGCAGAAGTGCAAAAATCTCGTTCAAATACATAAACAAATGAAATGAAGGTCACTGAAAGAGTCTGTGAAGCCTGTGATTGGCCACCCGGATCAGACGTGAGGCTGAGAAAGCGTGTGTATTTTCTGTGTCGTGTGTAAACCTACGTAATCCGTGAAGCAGACTGTGTAGCCATCTTTCCATCCCCCCCTCCAGTTCTGCAGGGACAGATAGACTACAGCTGAGCACACCAGCTCAATGCAAAAAAAAAAAAAAAAACTTCATCAATGTAAATAAATAAGCAAAACAAAAACAAACAAAAACCCTCACTAGATTCCACCACTCGCTTTTTTATTGATTTATTTCTTATAAACAAAAAAACAAACAAACAAAAAAAAACCCACTCTCCTACTCTGGGAGGACGAACCGCGTCACGCCGTCAGCAGCCCCCCCCCCAACCCCGCCAACAACAATACGACGACGTCTGGTGGAAGCCCAACAACCTCATAACATCGCTAGAGTGAAGCACGGGTGGAGGCAGCACGCCTCTTGGTCCTTTCTCGGCTTTATCCCCTTACAACTCGGACACTTCCACTCGGTAGAGACGTGCTCGTCACGTATTCTTTCCACGTTTTATTGACGCAATTACTGCTTCTTCGTGACGAGCTCAACGTTTGCTCGTCTTTAATAAGCAAAACCAGAACCGCTCCCTTTCCCCCCCTCAGATCTTCTTCAGAACTCCTTGGCTCCTTGGTCTTCGTGACACGGCTTAGCTTTACGTTCTCGAACAAACTCGGGTTCTTTCGGGAACAGGTGGGTTTCTACGGAGATCATGTGACCCACCGGTCCGACTCCATTCACATTATTATTATTATTATTAAGACGTCTGATGGAGACCGACTGCACCGGAAATACGTGAGCGAATACTGTGTGTCGATTCGTGACATACAACCTCATCTCATGTTCCAAGTTTTAACACGACAACGGTCAGTAGGGGGTAAATACTTGTGCAAGCCACTGTAAAGCCTGGTGCTGTTGGAAATCTGTAAGACGATCATCTCAGAGGGCATGCATAGAGAGGAGGGGGGAGGGGGGGAGAAAGTAATAATTTAAAAAAACTAAAAAAAAACCCCACAACAACAGTAATACAAAACAGTTATGGAAAACTAGATGAGTGAGGCAGGATGGATCGTATCCATAAAGTCCTTCTGGTTTAACTTTATGGATGCGTTTGCTTTAAAAAAAAAAAAAATCAAAATAAACCAACTCCCATATAATAAACGAGCAACAGTCTCTGCCATCTGAAACATCTCCATCTCCATTTCACAACTTCTTATAAACATCACGTAGCGTTTCTATGGCTGCGGCTTTCGGGGACTCTGTTATTCCTTACAGTCTTTCTTTCTTTTTTATTGTGTTTCACTTCTCGTGTCTTTCACAGACCGAGCTTTCATGGAGTTTTAAAGCGGGATTCCACAAGATCGCGCATCTCCACAGACGTGTCGTCGACACGGTGACGTTTTCTGTAAGGAGACGTTTATTTAACCCTCTACTGCGTGGATTATTACCGTTACACATGAATGAATGAATGAGTGAATGAATGAGTGTTACTTGTTGGTAAATTGTTGACCGTATGGCAACAGTGGAAAGCATCTCCTATCTTCTAGAAAGTAATTACAGTTGTTAAAAATAAATAAATAAATAAAGAAAGAAAGAAAGAAAGAAAGGAAACACGCCGGCGTACGAGATTTCCTCACTCAAAATAAAATTCTCAATTCTTTCTCCTGAAACAGGACATTTTTGAAAATAAAGTGCGATCGGGAAAAACGTCCGGAATTACACCGGCTTTCCTTTAAATACTTTAAACGTGCAAAAAATTCAAGTATACTATTAGAGAGGTCTAGCGTCTTTGTTTTTAGTTATGTAGGACTGGTTTAATTCATTAACGCACGCCGCTGTTCCATTATCGCACCATGTTGCCGTATGGCAACGATTACAGTTTAACACTGAACAGAACACTCGGAGTACTTGTTTACAAAATAAATGTCACGTGATCTCAGACAGGGTTTCATTTCTTTCATCCTTTGAGTAGGTTTGCCGAAATACTGATCAGATTGCGAGAGGCCTGTCAGGATGACATTCACACCATGCCCGTGTGAGTGCAGAAAAGGAAGTGCAAGAAGCACCTCCTGCTCATCTGTCCTCTCTAATATCGTATCGGTATTGTACTTAAAAAAAAAAAAAAAAAAAAAATGTAACTACAGAACGTAGCGTAACTAAAGAACAAGATGGAGACACGCAGAGGGGAGAACATGAGGCTCGGGAATAAAAAAAAAAAAAAAAAAAGAGAATCATAATTTTAGGACACAAATCCTGTACCTTCTTTCTCTCTCTCCGAGGGCGTGGGTGTTCTGGCTCGCATCCGCGGGCTGCCGGCCTCAGCCATGCCGCCGGGGTAATGCTGCGATTTGATTGGCTGCGGAAGCTGCTGCTTGGCTCCTTGGGAGGACTCGTGTGCCATGATGATCTGCTGTTCGTAGAGCGCCTGGGCGTCGGGCATCACCTGCTGCTTCCCCAGCACGCCGCCACCGGCTAAAGAAACGTCCGGCATCTACACACGAACACAGGCGGTGTTTACCGTAGTATTCCCGACATTACAGCGCGGTCAAAAGCATCGATACGAGATGGAACGCGTAGTGTTTAAGAGCGACGTGACATCTAGCGGCGTTAAGACGGGCGCAAGATACGCAACAGAGTATGTGAACGATGCCGCTGCTGCGTCCCGGTGATGGAAGTGACGTATATTTGCGGCTTAAGATGGTAACATGTGACCGACAAGGCTAGCGGGTCCTGTTTGTATGATGTGGAACCTTTAGTACCAGACTAGGAGTGAATGGAAAAGCCTTTTGCGGAAATTTCCGGTACTACAAGCGAAAAGAAGCCCAAATTCTCACTCGTAATATTACATGCAAAATAGGTTTTTAATAAAAATGTATATTATTTGTATTTATTATCCTGTCCCTCTCTACGGCTGGACCGTGGTGGTCGCCGCGTCTGTGGATGATCACGAGGACGTGTCTAACTGACGGCCGTGTGCGGTGAGGACGGATGGAGGAGAACGACGGCTCTGCGATGTCGGAGATTAGCAGCAGTCTTATTACCCATGGGAACGGAGGCAGGTCGGTGAATCGAATCCGGTATGAGGCAGCAGAGGGGATCGGACTACACACGGCCACGTACGTCTCCTTTCATCTGGGTGTGGCTAAAGGATCATTTTGTTATCTACTACAGCGTTACGGAATTACAGATGTCTGACTTGAATGTTCGTGCGATCAAAGAGAACGAGCGTGTAATTACTGGCATGGCTGTTAAGGTGTGTGTTCAGTATGGGAGGTTTTTGTGTGTGTGTGTGTGCTCACTATGGGAGGTATAGCGGCAGCTCTCTGTTTGAGCTGTTTGAGGTCCAGCGGTTTCTGCAGTGCAGTTGAGATCACTCCATCGTGGGTATAACTCAGCAGACTCGGCCTAGGAGATGTTATTCTAGAGAGAGAGAGAGAGAGAGAGAGAGAGAGAGAGAGAGAGAGAGGAAGGAGAGTAGCAAGGACAGGAGAAAAGAAAAGAGGAGGTGATCAGTACAAAAGGAAAGAGTGGAAAAAAGCAAGGGAATGGAAGGTGAATGAAAGATCAGGATAAGAATTTTTTATTTATTATTGTTTTTTTTGAGGTAATGCGAAAGGAGGGTATGGGAACGAGAACGTGAAAGAAGGGGACCGGACAGAACGGGACAGGGAGAGGGATGGGAAGGGGAAAAGGGAAAGGATGGGATCGGACGGGATGGGAGAGAAGAAAGGAAAAACGAAAGAATGGAAAGGAATGGAAGGGAAGTAGAAAAGTAAAAGGAAGGGGACAAGGCAGGACAGGACGGGAGATGAAAAGGGAAAGGAAGGTGAAAAGGGGAAACAGGGACGGCGAGAGCAGGTCGGGACAGGAAAGGAAGACGAGAAAGGCGATGAAAAGCAAGGACAGCAAGACGGGAGGGGAAAGGAAAGCGGAGGGAAGACGATGGAAGGGTACAGGGAAGAAGAAAAGAGGAGGTCATTCCTTAATATGGTCAGAGTCCAACTCTATCCTATTTACACTCTTTATAAACAAACTCAACATTCAGAGTCTTATTAAATGCCTCTCGCTCTCTCTCGCTCGCTCGCTCTCGCACACACACTTCTCACTTGCCCTCAGACTGAGGTTTCCTCTGTTGCAGCCAACACAGTGTGGAAAAACAGAGCTGTACAAATTCAACAACGCTCTGCCAACAACGGGCTCCCTTTCCTCACGGAGCACAAACCCCTCCTGAAACACAGCCGCACCTGTTCTTCTCCGTGTTGTCCGTCTCCTCCACCTCGTCGGCGCTGCACGTAGCGCTGGAGTCGCTGTCTCTCCCTCCGTGCTCCCTCTCCCTTTTCCTTCCTTCTCTCTTCAGTTCTTCCACCTCCAGAGTCGGGGGCTTCTTATCCTCCACCTCCCCTTGCAACTCCTTCGCGCAGTCGGCTCCCTCGGGCCGCTCTTCCTGCTTCACGGCTCCCTGCTCGCACTTGACTTGTGGCTTCTCCTCCTCTGGCGTATCTTTGTCGGAGGAAGATCCCGACGCAGACGTGGTGTTTGGCGCGGACTTGAAGCGGTCCGAGCCTGAATCTTTGGCCTTGCTGCTCTCCGAGGAGTGCGGGGACGGGAGGCTCTCCGTATCTGAGCTCTGGTTAGGGCCTCCTAGAGAAGAGGTTAACAACGTTAGATGCGATACCGTAACGGCAAATTTAGATCTTGGAAAAAAAAATAAAATAACTTCTCCACCTCTCGAATTGGCAAATTATTTCTGTACAGATCTATCCTCCATCTCAAACGAATAGCAGACGTTGCACAAATCTAACCTGGCGTGCCAGAAAAAAGCCTTTGCTGTCTAAAAAGAACATTAGCTCAAGACGACAGTTTGCCAATGAGCATATAGGCCAAGACCAGGCCTTTTGGAATAAAGTGCTCCGGACAGACGAATCAAAAGATACACTTGTTTGGCCACGGAGACCAAAGACAGCTTTCCAGGAGAAGCACCTCATACCAACTGTGAAGCACGGTGGTGGAAACGTCATGGTTTGGGGTTGCTTCACTGCCTCGGGGACTGGACAGCTCGCGTTCACTGATTCGACTATGAATTTCCGCACCATATCAAACGGTGCTTGATGATGACGTCAGGCCGTCTGTCGGAAAGTTGAAGCTGGACCGACAGTGCACGTTTCAACAGGACAACGATCCTAAGCGCGCTAGCAAATCCACCAAGGAACGGCTCAAAAGGTCAAAGAGGCCTTAAGGTCCGGAGAATACACAGAGTTCACAAAGAGTACCGACAGTTACTGAAACAACACTGTGTATGATGTACTGTCCAGGATAGATGTACGATTATAATACTTGGCAGGTTTTACACTCCTTAAGTGCTGTTTGTGTGTGTGTGCACGATAGCATACCCTCTCCGTCCTCCTGAGTTTCCTCCTCGTTGCCGCTGCCCCCGGATCCCTCCATCTCCTCTTCATCAGCAGCAGAGGGAGCGCTGGTCTCCTCGTTCTGCGGCGCTTTACCTTTACGCCTGGCCTTACGCTCCTGCTCCTACACACACACACACGTTACACAATGAAATACTTCGCATCTTCGTGACACAAACGCCCACAAAAACAACGCAGTAAAAATCATTCTCGCCCAAAACACACACAGACATCAAACATGCAGCCAGCGCAGGATAATTAGCAACCATGACAACCGGGGAGATGAGGGATCGGAACGCTTCCTGACATGTTTGCACTTCAAATAAAAGACAGGCCGAGGTGGAACAACAACAACAATAATAAAACGGAGGCCTGGGGGGTGGGGGGAATAGTACTATGACATTATCTGTGGAGAGATTGCTCCAAACGGTGTCTACAAACTCAATCCAATTCATCCAGGTGGTTATGTTAAGCCCCGCCCCTTTTCTGTTTTCATGAGCAAATCACATCTGTGATTGGCTGCTGGTAAATTAAGAGACTGCGATTTACTGTACATCTCTCCCTCTCTCTCTCTCTCACACACACACACACACACAAAAAGTAGCATCATTTTTTTTTAAATCAACACGAACCGATTTCATTTTATGCTGCTGCAGGATCTCGTCCAGTTTCTGCCTCTTTTTGTAGTTGAAGTAGAAGTTCTTGCACTGCGAGACGGTCTTGGAGCCCACCAGCTTGGCGATGGACGACCAGTTGCGGCCATATTGGAGAAGTCCTGCACGCAATGCAACATACCGTGGTTCAGCAAAAATAACTAAATAATTAAAAATTCTCTCACACACACACACGAAAAGAGGAAGTACATCAACCCTATTACTTTTAGCTTGCAGGCATAACTCCGCCTCCGTGTGTGTGTGTGTGTGTGTGTGTCGTCAGTGAAGAACTGGGTGTTGGGTATTTTGGGTGAGACTTCCATTACATCCGTTACTTCTATTACTAGCTTTAAGCAGTTATCGGTTTTCACAGTTTTGTACGAGTCTGCCACTTTCTCACGTTTCTGGTGTTCTTCTAAAACCTCTATTTAAGAGAGAAAAAAAAAAAGACAAGTCCATCAAGAGGAGAAACTACAGGTAATCAAATAGCTCAGCCTCTATTAAAGATGGAAGAACACAGAGAGAGAGAGAGAGAGAGAGAGAGGTGAAAAAAAGCTCTCAAATTCCACTCTTACTCATCCCCATCCCATCAACAACGCTACCACTACTATGCTTTCATCATCAACTGCCCACATCCAGACAACGACCCCCTCACACACACTGCACACTGTTCATCTCCAAAGCAGAGAGAGAGAGAGAGAGAGAGAGAGAGAGGAGAGAGAGAGAAAGCACACGAGGGAGAAGAAGTGAAAGAGGGAGGGAGAGAGAGCACAAGGGAGAAGAAGAGAAGGACAGAGAGAGAGAGAGAGAGAGAGAGAGAGAGAGAGCACACGAGGGAGAAGAAGAGAAAGAGGGAGGGAGAGAGAGCACAAGGGAGAAGAAGAGAAGGACAGAGAGAGAGAGAGAGAGAGAGAGAGAGAGGGAGAGCACACGAGGAAGAAGAAGAGAAAGAGGGAGGGAGAGAGAGCAGGAGAGAAAGAGAGCAGGAGGGAGAGACACACACACACACATGCAGGACATAGAGCCAAAGTACAGCTTACATCCATATAATCAAAACTGTGAGCAATAAACAATCTTGGTGCATGATCTCACACACACACACACACACACACACACACACACACGTAGTATCTTCACAAAGCAGAGCAGCTCTTTCACTCAGAAATAAACTCCATCATCTTCAGGTATCGGAGTCATTAGATCCATTAGATCCCGTTTACTCCGGTTCTGATTGGTCCATATTTCAGTCGTCCCGGTGCTTCGATCCAAACTAACTTCTTTAGATCCCGCAGAAACAGAGCAGGATCGAGTCGAGGCCTCCCCTAGAGCACACCCCCAAATCCGCACCTCCTCCAATCACGGACGAGCTCCGATCCTTTTACCCAATCGGACTCGGCGGTCCCGGCAGTTCGGCGGCGCTTGGTACAATCCCACAGAGGAAGAGGAAGAGATCCGAGGCCTGCAGTCCGCTGGTGCGCGCCGCTCCTCCGCTCGTCTCCCGCTCTCCTTTCAGCGACTCATCGCACCTGATCGTCCACAGAAATGCGTTACGGCGAGCGGCAGCGGCTTCTGTCGGCAACCAGCAGGAGAAAGAGAAACAGAACGACAGACGGAGAGGTAGAGAGAAAGAGAGAGAAGGAGGGGTCGGGGGGGGGAGTGGTGGAGAGAGGAGGAAAAGTAGCTCAGCTCCCTGTCCCCACTTCGTCCTCTGTGTGTCTGACTCTCTAAACACAGCCGGCTTTCGCCCTTTTTTTCTTTTTTAAATTCTGCTCTCCATCTATCATGCTCTCGTTCCGTCTCTCCAGCCCTCCCTTCTCTCTCTCTCTCTCTCTCTCTCTCTCTCGTTCTCAAGGCCAGAGCTTTTTTACCTTCCTGTTCAATGGCTGGACTTTCATAGCAATGTGGATCCAAGGAGGAGGCGGTGCCTCTCTCTCTCTCTCTCTCTCTCTCTCTCTCCTAATGTTTTTCTGTTCAGTCTCTAATGTGCCCTATCTGAGCCAGAGGGCATATAAACTCACACACACACACACACACACACACACGGCAAGACAGAAAGAGAGCAGTGTGTGAGAGATGAGAGAGGGAGAGTTTGATATTGATACCATGAGAAGCAGAGGGGGTTTCACATTGTTTCCTCATTGACCTGCTTTTCCTACCCAATGTGACCTTACCTCAGAGAGAGAGAGAGAGAGAGAGAGAGAGAAAGAGAGAGCAAGGCTTGCCAAAACCTCTGCGATTGGTGCCAACCCTCTCTTCAGTCACTTCCCCTGTTACTCAAGCATTTATCAAAAGACACACAGAGGAGAGAGAGAGCGAGAGCGAGCGAGAGAGAGAGAGCGCGCGTGCGAGAGAGAGCGCGCGTGCGAGAGAGAGAGCTCCAACGCTCCAGATTCTGCTACACACACATGTAAAGATTAACCTGCTCACTTGCCAAAGGCTAGAAGAATGCAGAGCTTTAAAACGTAGCCTGGACGCCTCTGAGTCACACACACACACACACACTCACTCATACACTCACACACACACACACACAGCTGCTGTCAGACAGGAGAGGCGGTCACCAGGTGAACACAAACACAGTTAACACCTGAGGTCCTGTACGAGTCCGCTGAAGTAAAATAATAATAATAATAATAATAATAGTGGACGTGTAGCTAGAGTCCTGTTACGTGTAGCTAGAGTCCTGTTACGTGTAGCTAGAGGAGTCGTTACGTGTAGCTAGAGGAGTCGTTACGTGTAGCTAGAGTCCTGTTACGTGTAGCTAGAGGAGTCGTTACGTGTAGCTAGAGTCCTGTTACGTGTAGCTAGAGTCCTGTTACGTGTAGCTAGAGTCCTGTTACGTGTAGCTAGAGTCCTGTTACGTGTAGCTAGAGTCCTGTTACGTAGCTAGAGGAGTCGTTACGTGTAGCTAGAGGAGTCGTTACGTGTAGCTAGAGGAGTCGCGATGTAAGTAGAGTCCTGTTACGTAGCTAGAGTCTGTTACGTAGCTAGAGTCCTGTTACGTGTAGCTAGAGTCCTATACGTGTAGCTAGAGTCCTGTTACGGTAGCTAGAGTCCTGTTACGTAGTCGCGAGTCCTGTTACGTAGCTAGAGTCCTGTTACGTAGCTAGAGTCCTGTTATGTAGCTAGAGTCCTGTTACGTGTAGCTAGAGTCCTGTTACGTGTAGCTGGAGGAGTCGTTACGTGTAGCTAGAGTCCTGTTACGTGTAGCTAGAGTCCTGTTACGTGTAGCTAGAGTCCTGTTACGTGTAGCTAGAGTCCTGTTACGTGTAGCTAGAGTCCTGTTACGTGTAGCTAGAGTCCTGTTACGTGTAGCTAGAGTCCTGTTACGTGTAGCTAGAGTCCTGTTACGTGTAGCTAGAGTCGGCGTTACGTGTAGCTAGAGTCGTGTTACGTGTAGCTGGAGTCGTTACGCGGTAGCTGAGTCGTTATGTAGTCTGAGTCTGTTACGTGTAGCTGAGGTGGTTACGTGTAGCTAAGTCGTGGGTTACGTGTAGCTGGAGTCGTGTTACGTGTAGCTGGAGGTGGTTACGTGGTGCTGAGTGTGCGTCGGTAGCTAGAGTCGGCGTTACGTGTAGCTAGAGTCGGCGTTACGTGTAGCTAGAGTCGGCGTTACGTGTAGCTGGAGTCGTGTTACGTGTAGCTGGAGTCGTGTTACGTGTAGCTGGAGTAGATATGCCCGCTCCTCCAAATATCGCTGACTTCGCTCGATTTTGCGTTGGAAGAACGGGCGGACAACACGGACGTCCGTCCATCGTCTTTAAAACAAACAAGCCCTGCGTCTCAAATGGCGTACCTGCGCACTATTCTACACCGTTACCGGCTACCAACACTAATCCGTTTTTTCTATCAGAGCTGGCGTTTGACATCTGAAAAAACCTTGGAAGATTCTTCAGCTCGAGCCGCGGCTCACAAGGACGGTCACGACCATGCTGGAGACGTTGAAAGAAAAGACGTCGCTCAAACGCTCAGGATGGTTATATAAGTATAATATAATGTGGTATTTATAAACGGAGGATGGTCAAGGCTCACTGAGAGAGAGAGAGAGAGAGAGAGAGAGAGAGAGGGAGGGAGGGAGGGAGGAGGTTAAAAGGTGGCAGATGTCACGCTGACACTGTAAGTGATCGTTATCCACAGCGGCCGCCGCAATTTCGTAACCTGACACCATAATCCGGTCCTTTCCCTTTAATACATCACAACCGAGCGAGACGCTCCACTGTAGCCTGATACCTCCTGTCTCACCTCCGGTCTCTCCAACATACGGCAAGTTCAAAGCCCTAAACCTCACGCCACGGCGCGCAACCTTTAGCAGTGTATTCTCTTCACCAGCACTGATCAGTATCAGAGTTTCTGATAACCTGCTAAGCAACAGCACTGATTACACGGAGGTAATGGAAAGGTGCTCTCTGAGTGCGTGTGTGTGTGTGTGTGTGTGTGTGTGTGTGTGTGTGTGTGTAAAGATGAAAGTAGAGTAAATGTCAGCAAACAGAAAAATATCCCATCACTGGTTCCATCAAGGTGAGCGGAGCCATGAGGACACCGCGGTTTGAAGAACAGGCGCAAAACAAAATAATCATTCATGGCGGCCATTTTGCGTTTAGATAGAAGAACAGGTGTTCTTTTCGGGGGGTGAGGGGGGGGACACACGAACGAGCTTCCGCGTGGCTCGTCGTACAAGCCGGACTCCTAGCTAGAAGGTTCCGGTTCTCGTCCCGGCCGTGTCGGACAGGAAGTGGCCGTTCGATCGGCGCGGTAACTGACCAATCACAGACCAGACCAGCGCTGAGGAGGCGACTGTAAACGCGACTGAAGACGCGATGAGGCACGGACTTCTCGGCTAGCTACGCCGCTTGTCCGAATAGAACCGATTCATTCTCTCTGATCTCGGGAATCGCTTCATTTCATTGGCTGTAACACGTGACCAATCAGAATCACTCCTGCCATGAGAAGCCCGAGGTGTAGCTATGTAAAAGACCAGAGAAGATTTAACAGATGATCAAAGGTCACATCATGTATGTAAATGAACGTGTGTGTGTGTGTGTGTGTCCCCGTGTGTGTGTCCTCTATAAAGTGTGTAAATGTTTGGTGAGTCGCTAAGCTAAGTGTGTAATAATCTTATCAGCACACAGTGTGGAAGCCCCATAAACTGTTACACAATCCACTATTAATCATTAAGACCATTAAGGGGTGTGTGTGTGTGTGTGTGTGTGTGTGTGTGTGTGTGTGACAGAGAAAAACACACACACAAAAAGGAGGACACAGAGATAGACAAAAACAGATGCATACACAGACAGGAGCGCGCGCACACACACACAGACACAAATAAGGACAGAGAACACGCACTCTCGCGCTCTCACACGCGCTCTCACACGCGCTCTCACACGCGCTCTCACACGCGCACACAGACTCTGACCTTTCTTGGCTGTCTCCATCTCCTCTTCTGTCCAGCGAGAGCTTTCATTCATCTCCAGGTTTGCTAAAATGAGAAAGAGCAGGGGATTGAGGTCGATGTTTTGAGACCACACACACACACACACACACACACACTAAAGCCCAGAAGTACACACTCCGGAGGAAAGCAGGAGTGAATAATGATGACGGGGCATGACGTCATTAACCTTTCACTCTCGCTTAAAAAATAAAATAAAATAAAATAAATCAATCATTCAGTAATTCTAAATAATAATTGAAGTGTTCGAGTTTCCGGAAAGTTCTCAGATGTGGAGCGCGTATCATGCGACATACGACAGCTTGGTTTCGCTCCAAACCAGACGTTACAGGTCACCCCCCCCCCCAAAAAACACACGAGTGTCGCACAGCATGCTGTACAGTGTTACACAGTGGAAGTGATGTTTATACCATGATCAGGAGGTGTGAAAAACCACACACCACACACACACACACACACACACACACACACACTCACAGCAACTTCTTACTCCCTCTACATAAACAGGCCAGGAGAAATGTCACACACACACACACACACACACACACACACTTGCATGCTGTAATATTCAGAGCAAGTTGTGTGCTAGAAAAAGTCATGTGCAGTCAGCAAAAGGTCAAACACACACACACACACACACACACACACACACAGCTGCTGTTCTCCACTGAAAGGTGTGTGTGAGAGTGTGTGTGTGTGTGCGTGTGTGTGTGTGTGTGTACAGGGTCTATGTGCAAGTCTCATGACACAAACACGTGTGAAAGTAAAAACAAGGCCCGAGTGATACACACGCTGTGTGAGAAACCTCTCATAAAGAGGGTCTCGTTTCTTTTATTTATTTATTTATTTGTTTGTTTGTTTGTTTGTTTATTTAAACACTTCTTCACTTGTTATCGCGTATTTATTACTGATCCATTTATTTTCTTACTTATTTAAATATTTATTCATTGACTTCCTTACGCATGATTACCTACAGAATATATTTAAATATGTCCTTTCTTACTCAAACTGCTCGTCAAATTACTTGCTTATTTACTTCCTAAACACTCAAAAGTACTTATTTCCACACATACTTTAACGATTTATGATGTTATTGAGTTGGTGCGTAATTACGACTTCCTGGTTTACTTCGTAACGACTTATTACTTACTAATTACGTATTTACTTCTTTATTAAATTAATACAAGCTTCAGGGTTTATCGCCACGGTCAAAGACGACGAAAATGCAGTTGCATCTCCGAGGCATACAAGCGCGCGCACACACACGCACACACGCACGCACACTCAGGCCTTATATCCAACCCTCACCACATTCCCGCCCAATGTACGTTTAACAAAGTACACACAAAAAGGCAAGCACTTCCATCCTGCCCTCCCCAAGTACACCCCCCTCCTCATGTACCCTCCCTCTCCCCATGTACCCTCCCCATGTACCCTCCCCTCCCCATGTACCCTCCCCCTCCCCATGTACCCTCCCCCTCCCCATGTACCCCCTTGAACCTTATTGCACACTTACTACTGGATTATTTCTTTACTTAATTACTTTTCGGGGCTAATTCTGCCTAAATACATGGGTGATACGGATATAGCATTTACATATCGTGACGTCGGACTTTCGCCACGCCGGCGAGGGACGTTCTATGACGGCTGCGCGCGTGTTGACGTGCGAGTACTGACCCAGTTCGCCGCTGAGAGGAGGGGAGCTGCTTTCGTCCTGCTCGTTGGCCATGGAGCGAGTGATTCTGCCTTTTCGGTGGCCGCGGCTGTTGGCCGTACGACGGCCTTTCACGGTTACGGGAGGATCTTTATCTTCGCCGTCCTCTCCTGACGTGTCATCTCTGGGGGAAGAGAGAGAAAGACAGGAGGAGTGAGACGCATTTAAGAGTATAGCATAATTCACATTTAGTACAAATCGTCCATCCGGGACGCTACGTACAAGGACGAGTCTAAAATATTTCTTCCCAGATTTAAGTACGTGTAATTCATTGTATTCGTCCCTTTCCCAGGATTTCTGCTAAATCGACCTGGTCTATAAACCCCCCAGGCATTCCGTGATGTTAATAAGAGTATCACTGGGTCGTTTCTGCTGACGCAGCAGAAACCACCATCAGACCTTCTGGCTAAAAGCGTCAGACCACAAAGACCGAAAACGGAAAGCGGTTTCGCAATTACTCGATGCGAAAAAAAGAAAAAAAGAAAAGAAAAAAACAAAGAAAAGAAACACGCCGGTTCCTGTTAGCACTTGCAATACAGCAGCTATAAATGCTCGTTCCTTCTTTCCTTTTTAAATCTCTCTTGAAATAGAAACGAAAGAAAACAAAAACCCAAACACACACACACACACACACACAAGACCATGTTCGCAAGAAATCGAAAACTCCTTCGACATTCCTTCTCACACAAACCGCCGCAGTATCAATAACGGCATGTTACTCTTTTCTTCGTCTTCCCTCGACTAGGCTTTGAAGGCGTCCGCCAACAGTGACACGAAGTGGCGCACCGTCGTTTATCTTCCACATCCCTGCATCCATCTCGGAGAGAAAGACGCTATATATAGGAGCTCCAGCTGGGCAGGTGGGGTAAAGCAGACCGAGAGTGGAGCTCAGAGGGAAGCGTTATGCTGCGCTGTAAACTAGACGGTAACACACACACACACACACACACACACACACGCCGTCCCGAATAACGGCACATCCACTCAAACGGCTCCATTCAGGTCAGTGTTTACGTGCTATGATCGTATAGAACAGTTGTGCTGACTGTTTGCTTTAGAAGAATCTCCGGTGGACGTTAATGAAGATGTTCGCGCCTGTGAACCGGAGGCATAAATGACCTTATTTATTTAAAACCGCGCAGGCCCTAATAGCTGACTCGATGCTAAAGCAGGTGGTGTGGTTAGCATTAAGAGGACCAGAGGACGACTTTACTCCATCCGGACCTTACGCCGAGTGCCCGTTAGGTACGCTTCTACTTCAGGAACCGTCTAAGGATGTAAAAAGTGCTTTGTGGATTCATAAGATGTAAAACGCCGCGCTGTTACGGGTAAATAACCGACTGCAAGGTGGTGCGACGAAGCGGGGGAACTTTTACCTTCGGAAAACCCATTCGTCCGTCCTTTTTTTGTAGCTCTCCTCCTTCACAGGGTCGCGGGGAGCCAATAGGTCGCGGGGGGAGACGTTCACACGCTACGGACGATTTGGAGATGCCAATCAGCCTACAACGCAAGTCTTTGGACTGGTGGAGGAAACGCCTGAAGCACTGGGAGAGTGCGAAACCCCCAATCGCGGAGGTGCGAGGTAACGATGCTAACCGCTAGGCCACCTTCGGAAAATGTATTTTTTTTTTTTTTTAAGAATGACACAACAGCAGCATGCTTAGAAACTAGGGGCCCTTTTAAAACTCAGCCCGGATACCACAGTCCACACTCAGGACCGAATCGCGGCTCTCCTTACATCGCTCCATATCGTCACGTGCGCGCACGTGAAAAAACGATCCAAAACGGCTCCCGGAACGGAATTACGTATGCAGTTAGACTCGGGTGTAACCGATGACATGATGACTCACTTCATCCCATCCTCCTTGTCATCTGCGTCGTTCTTGTCCTCGTCTCGCTCTCCCTCCTTCTCCGCCTCCTTGTCCTCTTTCTCCTCCTGGTTGTTGCGGTTCACTTGTTGCTGCTGTTGCTGCTGCTGCTGTTGGTGCTGCAGTTGGTGTTGCTGCTGCTGCTGCTGCTGCTGTTGTTGGTGCTGTTGTTGGTGCTGTTGCTGCTGCTGCTGGTTATTCTGTGTGTGAGAAACAGCGACTTGAAAACACACCCTCGAAACGTTATTCTGCTTTTTCTCTTCACATTAACGAGGATGAACCTGCACGCCCTCAAATTTGCTTCGTGATGCAATTTAACCACCTACTTCCTCCGTGCCAGAGTTCAGACGAGACAAAAGGCGCATCAGCTTTCTAGTGCATACCATCAGAACGGCACGCTTCCTCTCTCTTCGACATATTCGCGCTCTCTTTCAGTTCCACACACACACACACGCACAGTTTTGACCTTTTGTACTGACAAAGGGGTGACAGGGTAGGACTGGAAGAGAAAGAAAAAAAAAAAAAAGAGAGAAGCTCGGTCTGCATCAGCCCTGGCTCTCACTTCTTTAATTTAGGACGCTCTGCTTCCTGAATTCGGAGAATGTTGTCTGCTTCGGCGGGGAGAAGAAGAAAAAAAAACCCCCCAAAAAACCAGATAAAGGAAGGACGGCAGGAGGATTTGAGCATCGATGGAAAAATGTGCCCTAATTCCTTCTGCCTCTGAGGTTTTCAGCTCGACAGAAGAGCGCTGAGGAGTACCTCGAATAACACTATAGCTACAAGTGCGTGCGCGCACACACACACACACACACACACACACACACACACACTTCCCGTAATAGATCTTCACACATAAAGAGTTTCTCATGCACAGTTACAGAAGCACTCAACAGAGAAGCAAGAAAACACCCGTGTTGTTCTCTCTCACTCCGTGTGCGTGTGTGTGTGTGTGTGTGTGTGTGTGCGTGCGCACATTTAGGAGATTTTCTAATTACACCGAGGTGACATTTAATGACCCGAGCAAACCACAAAGCGACATTTTCCGCCATCACGCCTGCTCGCTCACCTGTTTCAGTCCGTACCTTTTAAGTGCGTTTTAATATGTTCACGTTACATAAAATCTAACGCATGCCCTAACGTGCAGCGCTGCAAACACACACACACACACACACACACACACACACCCCAAAGTTTCCTTTTATACGTTTCACATGGAAACCTTTAAAAATATCATCAGAGCTTGTTAAAAAGTAAAAGCCGCAGTGGGCGGAGGGATTCAGAGTCGGTCGACACGATTTTAACCAGCCAGAGGATCGATGGTTCTGCAGACACCTGTTCAGAACTACGTCATAAATACACAGGTACGAAAAGAATTGTGTAAATAAGTAAATAAGTGTGTAAATAAGTAAACGCACAAGTAAATAAGTGTGTAAATAAGTAACCGCACAAGTAAATAAGTGTGTAAATAAGTAAACGCACAAGTAAATAAGTGTGTAAATAAGTAACCGCACAAGTAAATAAGTGAAAAACCGCCATGTGTAAATAAGTACGACAGTAATTTAAAATAACCGATAATAAGTGTTATAAGTAACCGCATAATAAAAGTGTGTAAATGTAACCAAGTAACGAAAGTAAATTCAAGTAAAATGTAAAAAAAACAAGTAAATAAGTGTGTAAATAAGTAACCGCACAAGTAAATAAGTGTGTAAATAAGTAACCGCACAAGTAAATAAGTGTGTAAATAAGTAACCGCACAAGTAAATAAGTGTGTAAATAAGTAACCGCACAAGTAAATAAGTGTGTAAATAAGTAACCGCACAAGTAAATAAGTGTGTAAATAAGTAACCGCAGTAAAAGCTTTATACCAAATAAGTGTAATAATACTATAAGTGAAATGTAACCACAAGTAAATAAGTGTGTAAATAAGTAACCGCACAAGTAATAAGTGTAAATAAGTAACCGCACAAGTAAATAAGTGTGTAAATAAGTAACCGCACAAGTAAAAGTGTGTAAATAAGTAACCGCACAAGTAAAAGTGTGTAAATAAGTAACCGCACAAGTAAATAAGTGTGTAAATAAGTAACCGCACAAGTAAATAAGTGTGTAAATAAGTAACCGCATTAAAAGTTAAAAAAAGTGTAAATAAGTACCGCACAAGTAAATAAGTGTAGTACCGCAAATGTGTAAATAAGTACCGCACAAGTAAAAGTGTTAAGTAACAAAAAGTGTGTAAATAAGTAACCGCACAAGTAAATAAGTGTGTAAATAGTAACCGCACAAGTAAATAAGTGTAAATAAGTAACCGCACAGTAAATAAGTGTGTAAATAAGTAACCGTACAGTCATAAGTGTGTAAATAAGTAACTACGTAAATAAGTGTGTAAATAAGTAACCGTAATAAAAGTGTGTAATAGTAACCGCACAAGTAAATAAGTGTGTAAATAAGTAACCGCACAAGTAAATAAGTGTTAAATAAGTAACGCACAGTAAATAAGTGTGTAAATAAGTAACCGTACAGTAAATAAGTGTGTAAATAAGTAACCGCACGGGTAATAAGTGTGTAAATAAGTAACCGCACAAGTAAATAAGTGTGTAAATAAGTAACCGCACAAGTAAATAAGTGTGTAAATAAGTAACGCAAGTAAAAGTGTGTAAATAAGTAACCGCACAGTAAAAGTGTGTAAATAAGTAACCGCACAAGTAAATAAGTGTAAAAAACGTAAATAAAGTAACCGCAGTAAATAAGTGTTAAATAAGTAACCGCACAAGTAAATAATGTGTAAATAAGTAACCCACAGTAAATAATGTGTAAATAAGTAACCGCAATATAAGTGTTAATAAGTAACCGCATAAGTAAATAAGTGTGTAAATAAGTAACCGCACAAGTAAATAAGTGTGTGACCGCAAGTAAATAAGTGTAATAAGTAACCTACAAGTAAATAAGTGTGTAAATAAGTAACCGCACAAGTAAAGGTGTAAATAAGTAACCGCACAAGTAAAAGTGTGTAAATAAGTAACCGCATAGGTAAATAAGGTGTAAAGAAACGTAAATAAGTGTGTAAAGTAATCCAGAAAGTTAAAGTAACCGCAGTAAAAGTGTAAAAAAAGTAAATAAGTGTGTAAATAAGTAACCGCACAAGTAAATAAGTGTGTAAATAAGTAACCGCACAAGTAAATAAGTGTGTAAATAAGTAACCGCACAAGTAAATAAGTGTGTAAATAAGTAACCGCACAAGTAAATAAGTGTGTAAATAAGTAACCGCACAAGTAAATAAGTGTGTAAATAAGTAACCGCACAAGTAAATAAGTGTGTAAATAAGTAACCGCACAAGTAAATAAGTGTAATAGTAACAACAAGTAAATAAGTGTTATAAGTAACCGCACAAGTAAATAAGTGTGTAAATAAGTAACCTACAGTAAATAAGTGTGTAAATAAGTAAACCGCACAAGTAAATAAGTGTGTAAATAAGTAACCGCACAAGTAAATAAGTGTGTAAATAATAACCGCTAAAGTAAAAGTGTTAAAAGTAACCGCACAAGTAAAGTGTGTAAAAGTAACCGCACAAGTAAATAAGTGTGTAATAAGTAACCGCACAAGTAAATAAGTGTGTAAGTAACCGCATAGTAAATAGTGTGTAAATAAGTAACCGCAGAAATAAGTGTGTAAATAAGTAACCGCAAGTAAATAGTGTGTAAATAAGTAACCGCACAAGTAAATAAGTGTGTAAATAAGTAACCGCACAAGTAAAAGTTAATAACGCATAAGTAAAGTGTAAGTAACCGCACAAGTAATAAGGTGTAAATAAGTAACCGCACAAGTAAAGTGTGTAATAAACCGCACAAGTAAAGGTGTAAATAAGTAACCGCACAAGTAAATAAGTGTGTAAATAAGTAACCGCAGGCAATAAGTGTGTAAATAAGTAACCGCGCAAATAAGTGTGTAAATAAGTAACCGCACAAGTAAATAAGTGTGTAAATAAGTAACCGCACAAGTAAATAAGTGTGTAAATAAGTAACCGCACAAGTAAATAAGTGTGTAAATAAGTAACCGCACAAGTAAATAAGAGTGTGTAAATAAGTAACCGCACAAGTAAATAAGTGTGTAAATAAGTAACCGCACAAGTAAATAAGTGTGTAAATAAGTAACCGCACAAGTAAATAAGTGTGTAAATAAGTAACCGCACAAGTAAATAAGTGTGTAAATAAGTAACCGCCAAGTAAATAAGTGTGTAAAAATAACCGCGATAAGTAAAGGTAAAATAAGTAACCGCACAAGTAAAAGTGTGTAAATAGTAACCGTAGAATAATGTGTAAATAAGTAAAGTGTAAATAAGTAACCGCACAAGTAAAAGTGTGTAAATAAGTAACCGCACAAGTAAAAGTGTGTAAAAATAACCGCACGTAAAAAGTGTAAATAGTAACCTACGCAAATAAGTGTGTAATAAAGTGGCGCAACACGTAAATGTACAAGCAAGTACTGTAATTTTCACAATATTGAGCACACCTGAATATAAGCCGCACCCACTAATTTTAAAAAGAAAAACAATTTTGTACATATATAGGCCGCACTTGTCTATAAGCCGCAGGTGTCCACGTTGTAACTGTCACGATCCGTGACGTAAACGAAGCAGGACGGATGCAAGTGCAGTTAGGACGAGAGCTTTTATTGAAACAGAGGAGAGCAGACTCAAGAGAAACAAGAACCATGACCAACTCAATGAACTAAGCTAACTAAACCAACTAACCTAAACATTAACTATGACATGAAACGTGACAATGACTATGAACATGGCACGGAACAAAGACTCTATATCTACACTCTATAAACCACTTCTACATGTATATTCTAAACTAAGTCTATACAACTCTAAGCTATGCTACAAGCTACTAGGCTATAAGCTATGCTACAAGCTACTAGGCTATAAGCTATGCTACAAGCTATGCTACAAGCTACTAGGCTATAAGCTATGCTACAAGCTACTAGGCTACAGGATAAGCTATAAGCTAACTAGACTTGACATGAACTCAGACACATGGCATAAACAAAGACTAACTATATTCGCTATCTAATTCTAACTCTATATCTAATTACCCGCGTTGTGTGTGTAAATGTAAAATGGTAAATGTGCACTTATATAGCGCTTTTATCCAAAGCGCTTTACACTGTGTCTCATTCACCCATTCACACACACACACACACCA
Source organism: Ameiurus melas (assembly GCA_012411365.1). Classification (NCBI taxonomy): domain Eukaryota; kingdom Metazoa; phylum Chordata; class Actinopteri; order Siluriformes; family Ictaluridae; genus Ameiurus; species Ameiurus melas. The sequence goes on along the minus strand of CM022780.1, from coordinate 3,690,840 downwards.
ACGGTAGCAGAGCTGCCATGCAAGGCACTAACTTGCCATTGGGAACAACTCAGGGTTCAGTGTCTTGCCCAAGGACACTTCGGCACCTCCAACCCTACGATTAGTGGACAACCCGCTCTACCAACTGCACCACAGCCGCCCCGTGTGTCATGGCTCCCGGTGTATATACACACCAGTCAAACTGCCAACAGCTGCGGACAATACCAAAACACACGTGACTCGACAACACATGACAAGACAGGGCGGAGACATGACGTCACCAATATGCATGTCTTCGTGTGTTCTCACTGATGAGGGGGCGTGCACGAAGCGCAAAACGACTGATCTGAAGAATGTAGTGTGAGTGCGTTAGATTTGATTGAACAGTTTCATTGGTCCACTGTGACCTGTTGGGTCATTTCTTTGGTCCGATGTGACGAGGTTAAATGTTTTGGTGGCATGAAACTCGTTTGACTTATAGTTATAGACTTACAGTTAAAATTATAGTCCGGAAATTACAGTAAGTGCGTAAAGAAGAAAATGTAAAGTACATAAGTGCGAAAGTAAGTAGATACACAAGTAAATAAGAGCGTAAGTAAGTAAATGCACAAGTAAATAAGTACGTAAATAAGTATGTAAGAAAATGCACAAGCAAATATGTGGATAAATAAGTATGTAAATAAGCACATAAGTAAAGTCAGGTAATAAGTAAATAACTATTTAAATATGTAATTGTGTAAGTATGATACATGTGTATGTTGGGTAACGGAGTGCATGCTGGGTAACAGAGTTTAAACAGGAGCTGTACCTGGCTGCGGCCCCTGCGGCGGTTGTTCCTGCGGACGATGTTCTTATAGTTCTCGTTCTTCTTGGTCAGATAGTAGAAGAGGACGCACTCCGCCACGGTCTGAAATAAAACATCGAATTGCCTGTCGTATGAAAATATATTCGATTTATTTGGAGTAGAAGACTCAGTGCTTATCTCCCGTCGAACAGAAACAATTCAATTACGTTCAAACACCACTGTAGCACCTACCAGTACCTCAGTACACCTCACGGGTATAATTCACGGCACTGTATAAACCATGGCACCAATACAGGGCGTGTGTGTTACTGTAAAAGTGTGTGTGTGTGTTACTGAGCAGGACGGAAGATATAATTAATAAATAAGAAATAAAAGGGCAGGTGTACCTTTCTCTCCAGAAAGGAGGCTATCAGGCTAAAGTTCTTAGGGTGCTGGATAAATCTAGAGAGAGAGAGAGAGAGAGAGAGAGAGAGAGAGAGAGAGAGAGAGAGAGAGAGAGAGAGAGAGAGGAGGGGGGGGGGGATTATAGTTCAGTACACAGTCAGTCTTAAAACACAAGGAGAATACATAACGCTGAAGATGAAATGGATTAATAAATAAACGCTGCATTCCTTGTATTTTGAACAAATACAGCGCCCTCCACTAATATTGGCACCCATGGTAAATATGAGCAAAGAAGGCTGTGAAAAACGGTCTATTATTTAACCTTTTGAACAGGAACAGGAAACGGTTCAACCATGACTTCGTGTTTCACAGAGGTATAAATATGAGGTAACACACAGACCATATTCCCTCAGTCATTCATAATAATGGATAAGAGCGAGGAATATAGCTGTGACGTGCGGCAAAAGGTTGTTGAGCTTCACAAAATGGGAATTGTCTATAAGAAAATAGTAAAAACATTGAAAATGCACATTTCCACCACCAGGGTGATAATTAAGAAGTTCCAGTCGACTGGAAATGTTATGAATCGACCTGGAACTGGACGTGTGTCTGTATCGTCTCAACACACTGTGAAGAGGACGGTTCGAGTGGATAAAAAATCTCCAAGGATCCCAGCTGGAGAATCGCAGAAGTTATTTGCGTCTTGGGGTCAGAAAGTGTCCAAAACTACAATCTGAAGTCACCTCCATCACCACAAGTTGTTTGGAAGGGGTTCAAGAAAAAAGACTCTACTCTCATCCAAAAACAAACTCGAGCGTCTTAAGTTCACCAGAAACTACTGGAACTTCACATGGGATCGGGTTCTATGGTCAGATCAAACCAAAATAGAGCTTTTTGTAATAAACACCAGAGGAGGTTTTGGAGCACACAGAGAGGTAGCCGTGTGGAAAAGTACCTCATGTCCACGGTTAAATATGGAGGTGGATCTTTAATATTTTGGGGCTGTTTTTCTGAAAGAGAACCTGGACATTTTGTTAGGATACATGGCATCCTGGACTCCATCAAATATCAACTGATATTAAATGAAAACCTGACTGTCTCTGCCAGAAAGCTTCAAATGGGCCGTGGTTGGATCTCCCAGCAGGACAATGATCCAAAACATACATCAAAATCAACACAAAAATGTTTTATTGATCACAAAATCAAGGTCCTGCCATGTCCATCCCAGTCCCCTGACCTGAACCCCATAGAAAACCTGTGGAGTGAACTGAAGAGGAGAGTCCACCAGAGTGAACCTTGAAATGTGAAGGATCTGGAGAGATTCTGTATGGAGGAACGCTCTCAGATCCCTCACCATGTATTCTCCAGCCTCATCAGGCGTTATAGGAGAAGACTCAGCTGTTATCTTGGCAAAAACGAGCTAGCACTAAAAGATGTTGCACACATATATTTAACAAATAGATTGTTTTGATGAACCTGTGTTTTGTTTGAAATCGTTTGTACACATGACAGCAGAGTATTTTTGTTAAATTTTTTTTTTTAAGATCAAAAGGTTAAAACAACACAGCCAATTTCTCAGATTTATTTGCTCATATTTACTATATAAGGGTGCCAATATTAGTGAAGGGCACTGGGCACTGTATTAGAAGATTTGGACCAATCTCTCAAAACGCCCACACACACACACACACTTCAGGCTGGGCTCTCAATTCTCTGTGTAAACATGTGTGTGTGTGTGTGTGTGTGTGTAATCTGAATAATCGGTGTGTGAGGTTATGTGCAGCAGTGAAACTCACTTGCTCTCGATGGCGTGTCAACGAAGGAAATATTTGTAGCCTTTTCGGAAATCGGAGTGCTAAATCAATCAGATTTGTTCCCATAATCAGATAACGGCATTGTTTCCTTTGTGCTGTTATCAGATTATTCTGTGCACATAAACACACACACACTCATGCGTGCGCATACCACTGCGAGTTATCAGATCTCTTCAACCACCGAGAAAGTGTGTTTCTGTTGCTATCTTGGAATATGTCCAGCTCCCAGTCACTCTCACACACACACACACACACACACACACACACTGGGGAATGTGTACGTACTTCTCTCGGAAGGTGTCTTTCTCCTGGTCGCTCCACATGTTCATCACCTGTCTGTCTTTGTAGATCTTCATGGGGTCGCCCATCAGACCGTTCATGTTAATGAACTTTATCCTCTGCTGCTCGGCGTCAAACAGCATCGGCGGGATCACGGCCAGCTGACGCATCTGTTTCTCAGAGTTCTAGAGACGGAGAGAGAGAGAGAGAGAGAGAGAGACGGAGAGAGACGAAGAGAGACAGAGACGGGGAGAGAGAGAGAGACAGAGACAGATAGCGAAAAAGTTCAGTTGGCAAGGTAAAGTAGTAAGAGTCAAACAGAGAATTCGGAAAAGGCTGAAATGTCACACACCCTCTGTGTGTGTGTGTGTGTGTGTGTGTATAGGAAGTGCGTTAGCCACAAAACCTCCCGAGTTGTAAAAGCGTCTAGTGATGTGAAAAAATGTGTTCTTGTCTAGACCAGACATCATCCATCTCACATACGCATGCAACACACACACACACACACACAACACACACACACACACACACACAATAACGTCATAATATTCATAATAAAAATAAAAAATAAAAAGAATTAACTAAGAGACGGCGCGATACCACATTTACTTTTCCGATACCGAAATCTCACGCAGCAGCGAATAAATCGATACACGTTGGATTTTTCTTCTTTAAAAACTTCCAAAGCGTTAAAATGATTTTAGGAGCAATTAAATAAAAATAAAAAAAGAATAATAATAAATAATGCGTCTTTCACAAAAAAATGATAAATACAATGAAGTATAAAGCATACATATAGTATATAAAAAGGTGACACAAAAGAAGTAAATAGATATTTAAAAAAAATAAAAATAAAAAATTACAAAAATACATAGCAAATTTTTTGGTTTTAAATAAATGAAATCAGGTCTTTATATGTAAACATTCCCAGCTCCGAAAATTAATAAACCGAATCCAAATCAGCCGATGGTACCGATCCCTGTACCCTCCCTACTTACATTTAAACATGAACAACTTCATCATCTAAATGGTTTCACTTTTGTGTTTTTTTTATAAGCTAAAATAAAAAAAAGTAAAAAAAAAAAAACCACCACATTTTTTTTATTATATATATATATATATATATATATATATATATATATATATATATATATATATATATATATATATATATATACATACATATAATAACATACACACAAAAGTGCCGTATTGCAAGTATTCGGCCCCCTTGAACTTTTCAACCTTTTGCCACATTTCAGGCTTCAAACATAAAGATATAAAATTTACATTTTTGTGTGAAGAATCACCAACAAGTGGGACACAATTGTGAAGTGGAACGAAATCTATTGGATTTTTGAAACTTTTTAGCAAATAAAAAACTGAAAAGTGGGGCTCGCAAAATTATTCGGCCCCTTTACTTTCAGTGCAGCAAACTCACTCCAGAAGTTCAGCGAGGATCTCTGAATGATCCAATGTTGTCCTAAATGACTGATGGTGATGAATAGAATCCACCTGTGTGTAATCAAGTCTCTGTATAAATGCACCTGCTCTGTGATAGTCTCAGGGTTCTGTTGAAAGCGCGAGAGAGCATCATGAAGACCAAGGAACACACCAGGCAGGTCCGTAATACTGTTGTGGAGAAGTTTAAAGCCGGATTTGGATACAAAAAGATTTCCCAAGCTTTAAACATCCCAAGGAGCACTGTGCAAGCGATCATTTTGAAATGGAAGGAGTATCAGACCACTGCAAATCTACCAAGACCTGGCCGTCCCTCTAAACTTTCAGCTCAGACAAGGAGAAGACTGATCAGAGATGCAGCCAAGAGGCCCATGATCACTCTGGATGAACTGCAGAGAACTACAGCTGAGGTGGGAGAGTCTGTCCATAGGACAACAATCAGTCGTACACCGCACAAATCTGGCCTTTATGGAAGAGTGGCAAGAAGAAAGCCATTTCTCAAAGATATCCATAAAAGGTCTCGGGAGACACACCAAACATGTGGAAGAAGGTGCTCTGGTCAGATGAAACCAAAATCGAACTTTTTGCCCAAAATGCAAAACGATATGTTTGGCGTAAAAGCAACACAGCTCATCACCCTCAACACACCATCCCCACTGTCAAACATGGTGGTGGCAGCATCATGGTTTGGGCCTGCTTTTCTTCAGCAGGGACAGGGAAGATGGATAAAATTGAGGGGAAGATGGATGCAGCCAAATACAGAACCATTCTGGATGAAAACCTGTTGGAGTCTGCAAAAGACCTGAAACTGGGATGGAGATTTATCTTCCAACAAGACAATGATCCCAAACATACAGCAACATCTACAAAGGAATGGTTCACAAATAAACGTATCCAGGTGTTAGAATGGCCAAGTCAACGTCCAGACCTGAATCCAATCGAGAATCTGTGGAAAGAGCTGAAAACGGCTGTTCACAAACGCTCTCCATCCAACCTCACTGAGCTCGAGCTGTTTTGCAAGGAAGAATGGGCAAGAATTTCAGTCTCTCGATGTGCAAAACTGAAAGAGACATACCCCAAGCGACTTGCAGCTGTAATCGCAGCAAAAGGTGGCTCTACAAAGTATTAACGCAAGGGGGCCGAATAATTTTGCACGCACCACTTTTCAGTTTTTTATTTGCTAAAAAAGTTTAAAATATCCAATAGATTTCGTTCCACTTCACAATTGTGTCCCACTTGTTGGTGATTCTTCACAAAAAATTAAAATTTTATATCTTTATGTTTGAAGCCTGAAATGTGGCAAAAGGTTGAAAAGTTCAAGGGGGCCGAATACTTTCGCAAGGCACTGTATATATATATATATATATATATATATATATATATATATATATATATATATATATATATATATATAAAAATAAAGGATTTTTTTTAAACAATTTTTTCGTCTGAAAGTAGAGCATAAGATTGTACACTTGTGAGGTTTTTTTGCTTTTGTTCATACATACCGTTGAGCTCATAAGTTTACATACGCCTTGTAGAATCTGAAAAATGTTAATAATTAATAAAATAATAAGAAGAAGAGGAATCATACAAATTGCATTTAGTTGTTTCTTTAGTCCTGCCCTGAATAAACTACTTCACATAACAGATGTTTACACACAGTTCACAGAACAACAATCATCATCATCATCATCATCACAGTAATAACTGAATTTACACAAATGAACCAGTTCAGAAGTTTACATACGCTCGATGCTTAACCCCGTGTGTCGTTGCCTGGATGATCACCGACACGGTGTGTTTATGTTTTGTGAGAGTTATTCACGAGTCCCTTATACGTCCCGAGCAGTTAAACCGCCCGCTGTTCTCAGAAAATTCCTCCAGGTCCGGCACGTTCTTTATTACAAAAGGTGCAAACGTTCACCGACGCTCGAGAACGCAACACGATGTGTAAACGGTGATTATTTGATCTTCTATGAGACGTGTATATAACGTGTAATATTTTATGTAGCCCCTGCAGTGCACAACTAAATGGGGGGAAAAAAATGTATTAAAAATAAATAAATAAAAATTATAGATAATTTACACTGATCATTAAAACAAAACACAGTTTTTATGATCCCTGATATTTTTAGAAATAATAATAATTATTATAATAATAAAACATTTTGCAGACCCTGCAAGGCGTATGTAAACTTATGACCTCAACTGTATTATGGAAATTAGTTCAGACAGGAGCAGAATGAACGCACATGGCTTCAGTGGTCAAGGAAACTAAGACGTAAGGTGTGTGTTTGTGTGCACACGCGTGTGTGTCTGTCTGTCTGTCTGTGTGTGTGTGTGTGTGTGTGTGTGTGTGTGTGTGTGTGTGTGTGTGAGCGTGCTCACCTCTTGTTCTGAAATGCCGTCTATGATCTCGGATACTTCGTGTTCGCTGCGTGCTGCAGAAGCCAGACTACCACGCTGACCCACCCTGCTGCAAGACATAAACACACAATATTTACTCTTGTACACACACACACACACACACACACACACATCTATACATCTCTATCTATATAAACACATATACACATAAATATATATATCTATATCTATGTATATCTATATCTATATATACACACACACACACACATACATACCCATATACATACTCGTATATATCTATAGATCTCCATACACACACACACACGTGTATCTATCTATCTATCTATACACACACGTATATACACACACATACATATACACACATACATACATACATATATATATCTTTATACACACGTATATATACACACATACATATACACACATACATACATATATATATATATATATATATATATATATATATATATATATATATCTTTATACACACGTATATATACACACGTATACATACACACAGACATACATATATATACACACACACACACACACACACACACACATACAGCCATACATACACACAATATATATTATATACACACACACATACATATACATACACACAATATATATATATACACACACACACACGTGTATATAAACACACATACACACACAATATATATATATACACACATACATACACACAATATATATACACATACAAACACACATACATACACACAATATATATACACATACAAACACACATATACACACACAATATATATACACATACATATACACACACACAATATATATATATACACACACACATGTATATACACACACACACACACACACATGTATATATACACATACACATGTATATGTACACACACACAGGTATATATACACACACACACAGGTATATATACACACACACATGTATATATACACACACACACATGTATATATACACACACACACATGTATATATACACACACACACATGTATATATACACACACACACACACACACACAAACGAATCACTGAAACTGACTACACTACCCACAATCCCGGGCACGCTTACTTCTGCATGCGCTCCTGCATCTCTCTCTGTTTGCGGATCTCGGGGAACTGCTTCTCGTAGTACTCGCGCACTTTGCTCTCTTTGGCCCTGCGCCGAGGGTTGTTCTCTATGCGCTCCACCTTCTTCTCCCAAGCCTCCATCAGCTGGTCATAGCGCTGACAAAACTTCTGCTCCTACACACACACACACACACACACACACAGCTTTCGGTTACACACACACGCCTCTGGGAGCTGACTGTGAGCAGAATGGTCGTGTCGTTACTAATGAACTCACCCACTGCTTGCGAGCGTGGTTTCGCCTCTTGAAGTAGAGAATGAGCTTCTTCCTCATCACCTGATTTCTACACGGAGAGAAGCCGAGGATTCGGTTAAACGTGAACGCACACAAAAGGAGCACGACCCTTACTGTTCTGTTGCTACGGCAACCTCGCACACCAGCGTTTGGCCCTCAGAAGCGGGTGTGTCGACACGGCGGGCTTTCTCGGGGCGCGCGCGATTCGTCGCCGTTACGGAGAAGAACTTCCCGGGCTGCAAAACCCGACACTGGAGACTCCTTCCAAATACGTTATAGACACCCTAACCACATCAGCAATCTCCACCTTCACTGCACGGCGCCTGTTTTTATTATTCCTTCGGCGCAAGTCTTCGATTACGTGACGCAGCCCGCCAAACGAGCCGCTGCGACTTCAGATAGAAACACCTTCTGACCAACCAGTGTGGTAGAACATCCAACACCACACCGATGGAGAATATCCAAACCACTTCTCCAACTTTCCCTGCTTCAACTCCGTGACTTCCATCATATAAACAAAAACAGGGCATTAACACGGCGTTGCCTCCACCACTATCGCTCAACTCTTCTGGGAAGGCTTTCCACTAGATTTTGGGGCGTGGCTTTTGGGGATTGGTGATTGCATTCAGCTACAAGAGCATTATTGAGCTTGAGATGAGGCATTGCTATTGGGGCGAGGGGGGGGGGTGTCCACATGGAGACAGTTTGGGGAAGGCCAACGTGTGCGCGTCTCGGTCAGACGTAAACATCCTTTTGGCCGTAAAATATCTATTAAACATTACTCATTGGTTTATTAGCATTGGTTTATTTATCGATAATACAGTCGAGATTGAGCTTCTGGTCTTTTATAATAAATAAAGAAAGAGAGGTTTATTAAACTGTTGGCTGGAAAGCAAAGCAGTCAATGCAAACATTTTACCCAATACGTAGAGAAAAGTGAGGATTTGAGCTGGAGTCGCACTGAAAAAAAAAAAATAAATAAAAATGCTGAGTCATTATGGCGATCACCTTGGTCCGGAGACGTGTTAGTGTGTCGCCACAGCCTTTAGCTTGTGTAACCCGAGGTGTGTGTGTCGGCGTTACGCGCAGCTCGGATAAATAATCAGCTTTCACACTCGACAGACGTCATCGTACAGCCCAACCCCGTCCGTCGCTTCCTGAGCACGAGCGAACCGCCGATTAGCAATTAGTGACCCAGTTTGGCAGCTCCGGCACTCGACTGAAAAACGATGGCAGCTTCACCCCGAGAGACACGATGAGGAGAGATATGAAAGCGATATGATGTTTTTATCACGCCGCGGATGACGGCGAGGTTAGCTGCGGTGTGAAAGCCACAGTTAGCCCCCAGAAACGTGACTAGAACCTGACGAGTGATGAAGTTGCCTGCACGCGGAGCTTTAGTTCGAATCGCCGACCTCTCTGAACAGTCTAATGAGAAATCATCGCCGAAAATAAATAAATAAATAAACAAACCATACAGCGAGAGACGTGCTCCGTGTCCACGGTTTGCTTCTTTAGGTTTTTGACGTAAACCTGGCTCACAACCACATCCAGCCATCTTGGATTTGATATTTCTTGCAGGTGTTTCCATGTGGGAGGTTTCAGCCAACGGAAAATGGATCCGTTTGCCCGACCACCACGAATACAGCACATGCCTTGCCAGAGACCACAAATTTGGATGGGTTGGACGAAGATGTAGTTAATGGAACAGTTTAAAAAGATCCAAACCGATTCAAGTCAGTTCTATTTGTGTAGCGCTTTTAACAATGGACATGGTCTCAAAGCGGCTTTAGAGAAACATATAACCACAGGATACAGTGATACAGACGAATTGATCCCTGTTGAGCGAGCCGAGCCGGAGGCGACGGTGGTGAGGAAAACCTCCCTAAGATGACCTGATTAAGAAACCTTGAGAGGAACCAGACTCAGAAGGGAACCCGCCCTCATCTGGGTACCGACAGATAGTGAGAAGTAAAAGATCACGGCACCGTGTGTGTATCTCTACTGCGTCAATCGACATAGCACTCCAGAAATCCGTTAGTGGATACAAATCGGTCAAATCGGGTCTGATGCTATGTAGGATTTCCGACCGGTACTGGATCAGATCCTGCGAGTTCCCCAGAGGAAGGGCAGGTTTTTTTAAAAGATGGAAAAGAAAGACTGCGCTGTTATACTGTACGCATGCCTAATAAACACTTCCCACACTGCAGAGTGCGGCAGAGATGAGCGGAGAGATGAGGAGCAACGTTTCCCACAAGTCAACAGTGCTCGGGTTAATAAAAGACTTACTGAACAAAGCGTCCAATTGTGTCTGATCAAAGCACCGAACTGCTGAGGTACTCACTCTCTCAAAACACACACACACACACACACACACACACACACACACACACACGGCCTAATCACTGTGAGAAAATAACAGTACTCCAAAAGGCGCTGTAAAGAGATGAATAAAAACTTATGACCTTTAGAGTGTGGGTGGAATACTTTCAGACAGAGTTATACAAAAATGTATAAACCATTTACGCTGCTCTACGTGAGGATACACCTACTTCCTGTACATGTACGCTGCTCTACGCGAGGATACACCTACATCCTGTACATGTACGCTGCTCTACGTGAGGATACACCTACATCCTGTACATTTACGCTACGCTGCTCTACATGAGGATACACCTACTTCCTGTACATTTACGCTGCTCTACATGAGGATACACCTACTTCCTGTACATTTACGCTGCTCTATGCGAGGACACACCTACTTCCTGTACATTTACGCTGCTCTACATGAGGATACACCTACTTCCTGTACATTTACGCTGCTCTACGTGAGGATACACGTACATCCTGTACATTTACGCTGCTCTACATGAGGATACACCTACTTCCTGTACATTTACGCTGCTCTAAGTGAGGATACACCTACATCCTGTACATTTACGCTGCTCTATGCGAGGATACACCTACTTCCTGTACATTTACGCTGCTCTACATGAGGATACACCAACATCCTGTACATTTACGCTGCTCTAAGTGAGGATACACGTACATCCTGTACATTTACGCTGCTCTACATGAGGATACACCTACGTCCTGTACATTTATGCTGCTCTACATGAGGATACGCCTACTTCCTGTACATTTACGCTGCTCTACATGAGGATACACCTACATCCTGTACATGTGAGGACGCACACGTACCTCTTGCATGTGTTTCCTGTGTGAAGAAACACGTATTCCCCTGACAGGTTCCCAGAAAGGTCAGGGCAAGAACATACAGAGTGGGGCAATGGCAGGACAATGATTAAGGCTCTGGTCATAAAGGTTCCCTCCCTATGCCCCCCCCAAAACCCATACTCGTTATGAGTTATGATGATATCACTGAATTTCTAACCGCGTGCACCTTCTCGATTGGGGACATTACCAACGCTGAAATTGTGGGAAAGGAAATCTTACTTAAAACATCGATGCTCTAACAGGGAGGAGTTTGCTGACACGGTGTTAACCCCAAAAACCGATAGAGCAGTAGCACTCCTCCACTCTCAAACAAAATGCTGCGATCGTTCTGAAACTGCGGCCACGACCAGAGACGCTTCCGCAAGCATGTCGATAAATAAAGAGCTCCTCGGTGAGAAGCGATTGGGCCATCCACCCCAAAACCGCAGAAACCCTCGGCACCCGAGGCCGGAAATGGACAGGAACGTGAGGTCGATCTGACCGGATGTGAGAAGAGAACGTCGGTATACTTACATTTTAATGTTCTCATGGTACTGCTTGGTATCAGATGGCTGGTTATACAGCGGCTGTGATGAGGAGAGATCAAAGAGGTAGGGTTTCAGTTTCACAGACACAACACCCGTCTCAATTTCCGTCCATATTTCAATCAGAGCGAAATCTCTGAGCATCAAACACGATGACTGGAGGGCTTTTATATCATTTAACTTTTCAGTTATTTATTTTAATTTTTTTAAATCTGTGGAAACACTACACCGATTGGTTTTCCAAACGACGCCACACAGCGCAGTGTTGGATTCGAGAGAGCAGGGCAGTGGTTTCTGACGAGGAATTAAACTGAAAATTGAAACTTATGGTGTTAACCTCAAGACATCAGTTGAAAGGGGGAACTGGAGGACTTTGCAAGGAAATCCCCCCTCCCCCCCCCTTTCCCCTCCAGCGTACCCGCCCCTGCCGGTCTCCTCAATTAACCTTCTGACAATGAGCTGGCTAGGAAACAGTGTGGTCGACTGTTCTCCACATGATGATCGAATTCTGTTGAGTAACGCGCTTTAAACATCAGCACAAATATAGGAGGAAGCGTGGATGGATGGATGGATGGATGGTGTAAGGCATGCCTTCATACTGTGTATGCAAATTAAACACATCCGGATAAGCTCCAGTGAGCAAAACCACTTTATTTATTTAAATTATATATATCTCTCAGTACCAAAAGTCAAAGGTTTGTGGACGCTCAACCAAAATGTTTCTCATGATCTTAAAAGCTATTTGATCTGAAGGAGTGTGATTAAATGTTCACATATTCATTTCTTTCATTAGAAAATCTGAAAAGAGTGATGGGGTAAAAAAAAGAGAAAAACAGCATGAGAGAGAGAGAGAGAGAGAGAGAGAGAGAGAGAGACCGTAAAAGATGGGTAGAAAGATGACAGGAGAAGAGACAGTGTGAACGAAAGGTAGAAATGTTAAGGGGCAGGGAGAAATCGAGACAGAGAGAGCGAGACAGAGAAAGAGAGCGAGCAAGATGGAAAAAGAGTGAGATGGAGAGAGAGCGTGAGATGGAGAAAGAGAGATGGAGAAAGAGAGAAGGAGAAAGAGAGATGGCGAAAGAGAGATGGAGAGAGAGAAGGAGAGAGAGAGATGGAGAAAGAGAGAGGTGGAGAGAGAGCGCGAGATGGAGAAAGAGAGAAGGAGAAAGAGAGATGGAGAAAGAGAGAGAGAGATGGAGATGGAGAGAGAGACGATGATGAAAGAGAAACAAACAGAAAGTGAGAAGAGTTGCAGACTCACCAGTTCCACTCGGGGTCCCAGTCCCTCTAGGATACGATGAGCCTCCTCTGCTTTTTTCTATTCAGGAAACACACACATCAACGGTCTACACTCACCATGGCAACACGCAACCTGACGCTTGTTCATAAACAAGCTCAGCAACACCACACACCTCAGCACCCTCACTTTCTCTCTCGGTTTCTGCGCGCGCGCAGTGTGTGTGTGTGTGTGTGTGTGTGTGTGTGTGTGTGTGTGTGTGTGTGTGTGTGGTTTGCGAGGTAAATCCCATCAGATGAAAGAGCGAGATATCGGCTGCTTTCCCTCCCTGCTGTGACCGCGAGTGAACAGTCACCCGGTCTGACTACAGCTTGGCAAAACCCTCACACGGGAGAAACCTAAACTCTCTGAAACAATCGAGTGTTCGAGCAACACACACACACACACACACGTCCTCATGTGAACTCGCCCCAACTACGGCTACACAATTAATCTGTTTTTAATCCAGATCACCATTTGACATTTCAACGCTCGAATCTGATTGGCCAGAAGGTGGTTATTCAGTCAGGTAGTGATTACTGCAAAACAATATATAATAATAATAATAATAACAATAATAATAATAATAATAATAATAATAATGTCATAATTGATATATTTTGACAGGGAAGCGGTCAAAGAACTCGTTAGACGTTCCCCATCCGCAACCGTAACCGGATAAAAAGTACATGGTGTCACTCTTAAGAAGAATAAAATTCGTCAGGATGCTCGGTGACTCTTTTATTCCTCACGCCAGAGTATAAAATGTCTGCATGCTCACGTTTGTACTTTAGGTGTTTATATATTTATAAATATATTTGATATATATATATATATATATATATATATATAAATAAAGCACTGGATTGCCATGTAAGCGCCGTGCCGTGTGTTGATATTCAGTTAACTCTACACTACACACTGCTGCCTCGCTGATGCAGAACTGCAGGTGTAGAGCACCACCAGGGGGCGCAGTAGCATTAAACATGAGAGCGCCGTTGGGTCCGCACCTCGTCCCACCGTGACACTCTCACCGAGTGAAAACAGGTGGTAATAGTTGCTGGGAGCTGGAACGTGATTATGCGTTGCAGTAAGGAGAGTGTGTGTGTATGTGTGTGTGTGTGTATGTGTGTGGGAATGATTCAGCACATCTGGCAGCATCGTGTCTGACTCATTATGGGGGTTTTGGGGGACTCGAGGGGAGTGTACCGGGTTCAGCCGTAATCACATTATTCTACATTAGACCTTTTATGAGGAATGTGTGTGGTTTGATTTACACACACACACACACACACACACACACACACACACACACTTTATTTCTGTAAACACCACATCTGCGCCAGGACGCGTCTCACATTCACGATCAGGATGTAGTAAGACACAGGATGGAGTTGTTTTGGGTTTTATTTGTGACCGTTGCAGCCAAAAACGCTGGATTCTGCGGCAATTTTGGAAATTTTGTCGAAAACGCAATCGCACAAAATTGTTCTGCGCGGCCTGTTTGGTAAACGCGACCTTTCGGCTGTGCTCGCGTTCGACGCGGGTGAACCGAAGGAGGTTTTGGCTGAACGCGCACTTCGACGCCGTCGCATATTCGCATGCGTATATGGATCTGCGGAGACTTCGAAAAAACCCGCGAGTTCGTGCGATTTTGCGTTCATTTCCGCGATCGCAAAATCCTGGACGGATTCGAGACACAAGGGCCGAGCGATACGACCAAAATAAACAAGCATACCATGATTTTATAAAAAAATAAATGTTTTAAATACCACCAGGATCCTGGATGGCGTTTCTACGATAAACGACACACAGTCCGGCTAACACTCGCCCAACTTTGAAACTTTATTTAACGTGCACGAAAACGGTTTTAAAAAAATATCGCAACTCCGCCGATATCTCAGTGAAGTGTATCGTGACTAAACGTCTCAGTGAAGTGTACCGTGACTATTACGATGTAATATCGCAATATCGATATTACATCATCGTATCGCCATTACATCATGGTATCGCCCAGGTCCTCTATATTTCTCTCTTTTGACGCTACTAGGTAAAAAATAACAAAAAAAAAAACCCCAACCCTCACGGTACAATAAGCTCTGGCACTGGAGACTCCTTCCGTGAAGTTGAAACAAACCTTCCCTAACAGAAAACTCCACAGCCGCGTCGACGATCGCGCGTTGTGGTTTATTATTAGTCGCGGGTGTCGTGGTGAGGTCTCCGTGAACGAGCGGTTTCTAAGGAAACGTGTTAGAAAGAGCGCGTTAATATAAACCTGTTATAGAATATTTCATTGGACACCTTCTGACCAATCAGAAGGGAGGGGAGAGCTGATCGCAGTGTATTGCATTTTTCTTCACTCCCCCTCCCCCCCTCCCTTAACGTCCAGCAGCGCCTTTACTTTTTTCATTTAGTTTTTATTTTATTATAGCTACATCCACGCACTCGAAACTAGCGTGGTTATATTTCTGTAATGTAATCGAGAGGTGTTTACAACCGAAAGCCTGATAGCGGGAAAACACAACGTGTGTGTGTGTGTGTTGGTTACCCGGTTCTCATCGTAGATGATCTGTACAAGGCTGCGGTGCTTGGCTTCGCTGGGTGGGGGAGAAATACTGCGCTCCGGCTCTTGGGGCTTCGCCGCCTCTTCCTCCAGCTGTTGCTACAAAAACGAGACACGGAGACGGACACGTCACATCCTTGCTCACACAAATAACCTCAGTTGCTCGCCAGGTTGTTTCCATGACAACCAAAACGACGCGGACCCCACGCCTTAGCGCCGGACACGCACAGTTACAAAGAATTCCTGATAAAATTCCTCTCGTCTAAACGGTGCAAATACGAGACGGAATGATGACCGGGAGGAAAACGGTTCTCGCCCTCACACACAC
The DNA here is from genome assembly GCA_012411365.1 of Ameiurus melas. Lineage (NCBI taxonomy): Eukaryota > Metazoa > Chordata > Actinopteri > Siluriformes > Ictaluridae > Ameiurus > Ameiurus melas. The sequence continues at coordinate 3,674,410 of CM022780.1, read as the reverse complement.
GCACACCTAAAGGTGACACCAAAGCCTCTTTCTCATCTATGAGAACCTGAAAAGGTGTCCCAAAGTCCCAGGACGTTCCTGAATTCAATTCCTGGGAATTGATCAGGGCATGGTGTGTGAACTGAAGCCGATAGGTTTACAGGGAAAGGTAAAAAGTCCTGACTATTTATCCTACAACACGTTGACACCTTTTACCAGGAGGGATTCAGAAAACAACAGTGAGGCAACAGGAGAAAATGAAAGTGTGTGTGTGTGTGTGTGTGTGTGTGTGTGTGCGCGCTATAAGTGTGCTAACAGATAAGCATCAGAGAGAAGGGAGCGTGGTATTCCCACCACTTTGTAAGAGAAAATAAATGAGCTTCCCTACAGAGCGCACGCACGCGCACACACTTTACTTTTCTTTGTCTGCGTCTCTTCATCTCTCTCTCGCTCTCTCCAGATGAAGGTTAACCACAGAACCTAACAGCCAGATGGTTTAGTGTTCAAGGGGGCCTGAGGAAGGGAGAAAAGAGAGAGAGATGGAAGGTGGCTCAGATTTACGGCACTGTGGAAAATCACAAGCTGACGGACGAGATGATTTGACAAGGTGATGGAACAGCGTGTGACTGTACAAGAGTGTTTACTGGGATTGCCACGCCTCCTGCTCTCTGACTCGCACAGGGGCCACGCCTCCTGCTCTCTGACTCGCACAGGGGCCACGCCTCCTGCTCTCTGACTCGCACAGGGGCCACGCCTCCTGCTCTCTGACTCGCACAGGGGCCACGCCTCCTGCTCTCTGACTCGCACAGGGGCCACGCCTCCTGCTCTCTGACTCGCACAGGGGCCACGCCTCCTGCTCTCTGACTCGCACAGGGGCCACGCCTCCTGCTCTCTGACTCGCACAGGGGCCACGCCTCCTGCTCTCTGACAGGGGTTAAAGAAGCATCCGGAGTCACCAGATCACTTTTTATTTGTACTAACTTTACCTTTAACACCATCATGTCAACTGACTCCGCCCACTTCACTGCATCAGAAATGACAAAAAAAAATGGTGCGTGTGAGATAGAGAGAGAATCCCTGAGAGAACTGGAGCAGAGGATCATATATATATATATATATATATATATATAGAGAGAGAGAGAGAGAGAGAGAGAGAGAGTGTGTGTGTGTGTGTGTGTGTGTGTGTGTATAAAGGGAAGTACAAACAGATACTTGAGAAGGAAGAGCAAAAGAGGAAATTGAGAAGGAAAAAAAATAAATAAAAACACACCACACTCTCCCGCAGGAGTTCCTGTTTATAGCCTTGTATATTTCTGACCTACTTCTCTGTGTGAGTGTGTGAGTGTGTGTGTGAGTGAGAGAGTCAGCGGTGCAGGACGAGGAGGAGGAAGCAGTGGAAAAGTGTGTGTAATTGTGTGGCTGGTTTGAGGCCTGCTGAGCGAGGATTAAACCGCTCCATAATCGCACCGCTGTTCTGACTTTCTTTTTCTTTTTGTCCCACACACCATCGTTCAGAGCACGAGCTTACAGATTAAACATCCCGACCTCAATCTGTGTTCCAGCTCGCAAACATTATACACACACACACACACACGCGCGCGCACATCTCCGACATTACTGTTCCTTCACACACACCACGACGCTGACTGCGGACATTTCACCGATGCGACCGAGAGTAACATTAATCCTACTCCATCTATATTCATATTCATATATTCTCATATATATATATATATATATCTCCACACTGAGCCACAGCTGTTCCAGCACGGCGCTGCTGAATTCTCCACTCTGATTGGTCAGAAGGACAGCGGCTCAGGCAGTAGTTCTAATACGTCATCGTTTCTATAGTAACAACTCGTGAGTACTTGTAAACAACGTCGTTATTAAAAGTTTTTTTTCGTAAAAAGACGTTCATTAAACACTTATAGAAGGAGTCTCCAGTGTCAGTGATTTGAGTTTTACACTCTTGGTAACAGGACAAGCTGCAGGGGTTTTTTGTTTTATTAACTTCTTGAGAGAGAGACAGAGAGAGAGAGAGCAAGAGACAGCAAGAGAGAGAGAGAGAGAGAGAGGGAGACAGCGCGAGAGAGGGAGACAGCAAGAGAGAGGGTAAGCGAAAGAGAGTGAGACAGCAAAAGAGTGAGACCGCGAAAGAGAGAGAGAGAGAGAGAGACAGACACAGAGGGAGAGAGAGACAGCAAGAGACAGAGACACAGAGAGAGAGACAACGAGAGACGAAGAGAGAGATAGCGCGAGAGAGAGAGACAATGACAGAGAGAGAAAGAGAGACAACGACACAGCGAGAGAGAGAGAGAGAGAGAGAGAGAGAGAGAGAGAGAGACCGAGAGACAGAAAAAGTGAATGTTTACGCAAGTGAGAACAGGAAGGTGTTTTGTGGGTTCTCCACAACATTAAATGTAACTATAAACGGATAAAGATAACAGATAGCTGTGCAGTAGTGTTGGCGCTGTACCTGCGGGGGTGTAAGGGGAATAAAACACTCCACGTGTTGATTGCGTTACCTGTTTCTTCCTCAGTTTGGAGATCTGCTGCTCCACCATGGTGATCTCTCGGTCCACGCGGTCCATGTTCTGGATCAGCTCCTCCTTAGAGAAGCGCGTGGACACCAGCTCCAGGTCGGCCTCCATCACCGCCGGACTCACCGGAGAGATGGGCTCGATCTTCCCCATC
>CM022780.1:3651737-3669237 GCA_012411365.1 Ameiurus melas | reverse complement strand
AAAACACACACACAAAAAACAATACACACACAAAAAACACACACACACAAAAAACACACACAAAAAACAACACACACACCCAAAACAACAAACAACAACCCAAAACAACACACACACACAAACAAAACACACACACACAACAAAACACACACACACAAACAACAAACAAAACAAACAACAAAAAACACACAACAACAAAATAACACACACACACACACACACAAAACAACACACACACACAAACAAAACAAAACACACACACAAACAACAAACAACACACAAAAACACACAAAACAACACAAACAATAACAAAAACAAAACACACACACACACACAAAACACACACACACAAAACAAAACACACACACACACAAAACAAAACACACACAACAAAACAACACACACACACAAAACAAACACACAAACAACAAAAACAACACAAAAACACCAAAACAACACACACACAAACAAACAACACATACACACAAAACAAAACACACACACACACACAAAACAAAACACACACACACAAAACAACACACACACACACACAAAACAACACACACACACAAACAAAACACACACACACACACACACACACACACAACACAAAACAAAACACACACACACCAAAAACACACACACACCCAAAACACACACACAAAAACAACACACACACACACAAAACAACACATACACCAAAACAAACACACACACAAAACAACACACACAAAACAAAATAAAACACACAACAAAACAAAAACACACACACACACAAAACAACACACACACACACAAAACAAAACACACACACACACACAAAACAACACAAACACAACAAAACAAATACACACATAACAAACAAACACACACACAAAACAAAACAAAACACACACACACAAACAAAACAACACAAAAACAAAAACAAACACACACAAAAACCAACACACAACAAACACACACACAACAAAATAACAACAACAACAAAAACAAAAACACACAAAAACAAACACACACAAAAACAAAACACAACAACAAAACAAACAACACACACACACACACAACAAACACACACACAAACAACAAAACACACACACACACACAACAAAAACACACACACACACAACAAAACACACACACAAACAATAAAACACAAACAACCAAAACACCACACACAAAACAAAACACACAAAACAACACAACAAAACAAAAACAAAACACACACACACAAAAACAAAACACACACACACAAAAACAAAACACACACAAAAACAAAACACACACAAAAACAAAACACACACACACACAACAAAACACACACACACAAAACAAACACACACACAAAACAACACACACACACAAAACCACACACACAAACAAAACACACAAAACAAAACAACACACACACAAAACAACACACACACAAAAACAACACACACAAAAACAAACACACAAAACAACACACACACAAAAAAACAACACACACACAAAAAAACAACACACACACAAAAAAACAACACACACACAAAAAAACAACACACACACAAAAAAACAACACACACACAAAAAAACAACACACACACAAAAAAACACACACAAAAAAAAACACACACACACAAAAACAACACACACACACAACACAACACAAGAAGACACAGACAGACACACACAGACAGACACACACAGACAGACACACACAGACAGACACACACAGACAGACACACACACACACACAGACAGACACACACACACACACAGACAGACACACACACACACACACACACACACACACACACACACACACACACACACAGACACACACACACACACAGACAGACACACACACACACACAGACAGACACACACACACAGACAGACAGACACACACACACAGACAGACAGACACACACACACAGACAGACACCGCAGGTTCCGGAACTCGTGTTTACGTTCCAAACGCAGAAGCGGAAGAGACGCCATCGGAGAAGTCAGTCAGCAGTTAACGGGTGTCTCAACCAGTTCCCTAGGTGATGAATCAGTGTGTAGTAACCAGCGGGGTACACGGGCCAGTAAGGACCCCTACTGGCTCGTACCAACACTCGCTGTGCGTTGTAAAACCTCACCGCTGGCGTTCAACAACAACGTGCAAGACCCATTATCTTCCTGATGTCATACCTCGTGTAAATTTGTCAGCGTAAATCGGACGCGTGTCCGTCGCGGTACTTCAGACCGGATCGTAGGCTGCTCGCTCGTGGATCACCAATTGCACTTCAATCGTTAAAACACTTAAAAGTCGTTAAGACTCGAACAGACCGTACGTGATACGCCGGAAACCGGAGCCGTCGGATCGAGACGCACCCTTATTCTCACTCTGCTCACACGGAGCATCCTTTACAGCGCACGTTACTCTCCTACACCTGCGGGAGAGACTTATAACCCCACGGCGTGCGTCGCCCGGAAGACCACGCACCGGTTCCCTGGTTCTTCTCGAGGGGCGCCGTCGCCTCTGGTTTGTTCGTTAGGGATCCGAAAAGAAAAGAAAAAAAAAAAACTACATCCGGATTTTTCCCGGAAAGCCGCTCAGCGAGGACGCGGATCGTTAAAAAGCGCTCTTCGGGAATAAAAATAAACCTTCGAATCGAACTGTCGCTTTATACAGCCTCTGGCACAGAAAAGCAACGAGGCTTGGTGTGTAGAGACGGGGGACATGAGTTATTACCCCAAACATCTGCCTCTGTCTCACACACACACCAAATTCTGTGAAGATGCTAAATGAAACACACACACACACACACACACACACACACACACACACACAGAGAGAGAGGTTTTGCATGTCCCCAGGCTCCTCTGTGCTGAATGAGCTGTAGTCTCTGGCAGCAGGATGGAAACAGCGGTTAATGGTAAAAGACGAGATGATTTATGGAGCCAATAAACACACGGTGAGCGATGACCTGAGCGAATCCAGCTCATCATCATCATCATCATCATCATATCGCTCGCCGGCATCTCGTCCTAAACCCCGTAAACGGCCCTCGGTTTAAACCGCGCCTTTTAGCCGCTGCCTTTAAAAACGCCCTTTCCTCTCTCATAAGCTTGGTTAAACAGCACGTTTCCACGGCAACGACTTCCCGACTGCGATTACCATCGATCGTCACGGACGTGAAAAACGAGACAGAACTGCGCCGAGAGGTTTTAGTTCACGCGTTCGAACCTGGCGCCACTGAACGATCGTGAAACTACACGCCACGCACGTTTTTAATAACCGGAATCGTTAAAACTCCACGCCGCGCTTCTGCGTCCCGCGGGACGTTGTTTCCCCCCCCCCGGAAGCTGTAACTCGGACGCCTCACGTCGTGACGATCTGTCGGAACGTTAAGGCGACGAAAAAAAAAAACGCTCGCGCGCGATCGGCCATCGCGGAAATATCAGAGGCCACTCGGCTTCCTGCGGTCCCCTTTTCACTTCCTGTTACATCTCACGATGCTGACTTTACAGCTATACACGTCACGTTCACGCTCTCCTTCCTCTGGGGATCACCGACCTTCACGACGTCCTCGGCTCCGGTCAGAGGGAGGGGCAGGCGCTGAGGCGGATGGCGCATTAGAGACTCCGCCCCCATCTCCAGGCGAGGCCGCTTTATCTCGCCGTAGTCCACCTCCGATTGGCTGTTGGCGTCGGGTAGATACATGTGATCGTACCGGATGTGGGACTCCGCGCCTCTGAAAAGAGAGAAGATTGAGATTTGAGGGAGGAGACTGAGCAGAACTTTCGGTCTTTATGAGCACGGCGTTTAATCTGGGTTTCGGAGCAGAAATATCAGCGACGCATTGAGAACGTTAGAAGCTGGAAATATAATTACACTCCAGGCTATCAACGGTCACCCGTGCTAACGTGTTCACGTGGCAGGACGTGATGCAACCGCGGTCCCGAATCACCGAGAACACAGAGTAACCATGGCGACATTTTTTACATCGGACATGGAGCATACGCAGCATATGGTACTTTGCACACCACTGCTGTGCTGGTGTTGTGTCAGCGCTGATGCGCTGCAGGAAGGTGGGAGGGGAGTGTGTGTGTGTGTGTGTGTGTGAGAGAGAGAGACTAGTGAGCTGGCACACACACACACACACACACACACACACACACACACACACACACACTACAATCTAATTCCAAGCACACACACAGACACGTCTGCCCTACACATCTACACCCTTCTCTACCTTCTCCATAGATTCGTCTCTTCCAGCGTTAGATGAAGGTTAAGCTCCGATCATACTCGATGTGTTCATGCCGCAGGGCAACGTATCGTATCGGCGATTATTGGAGGAAAAGCGACTCGCAATAAGGGAAGAATGGAAAAATGGATGGACGGATAAAAGGAGAAAACGTACAGAGCAGAGGAGAGACGGTGCTGTGCACGCAGCGAGACTTTTAACCGCTTTTCTCAGTAAAGCCGTCCGCCGTTTCTTCCCATTCCAACTGTCTACAACAGCAGATACACGAGAGAGAGAGAGAGAGAGAGAGTGCAAGAGAGAGAGAGAGAGAGAGTGCGAGAGAGAAAGAGAGAGAGTGTGCGAGAGAGAAAGAGAGAGAGTGTGCGAGAGAGAGAGAGAGAGGCAGAGAGAGAGAGAGTGCGAGAGAGAGAGAGAGAGAGAGAGAGAGAGTGAGAGAGAGAGAGAGAGAGTGCGAGAGTGAGACAGAGAGAGAGAGAGGGGAGGGGAGTGAGACAGAGAGAGAGAGAGAGAGAGAGGAGAGAGGAGAGAGTGAGAGAGAGAGAGAGCGGAGGGAGAGAGAGGAGAGAGGTGAGAGAGAGAGAGTGAGAGAGAGAGAGTGTGAGAGAGAGAGAGAGAGAGAGAGAGTAGAGAAAAATAGAGACAGAGACAGCGCCCTAAACCGTCCCCCACTCCCAAACCGTCCCCCGCTCTCTGGCACTAAACCGTTGGCAGCCCCAAAGCGTCCCCTGTTTCCCAGCCCCAAACCATCCCCCGCTCTCTGGCCCTAAACCGTCCCCTGCCCCCAAATTGTCCCCCAGTCTCCAACCATAAGGCCCTCGACCGTCCCCCACTCTCCGGCCCTAAACCGTCCCAGGCCCCAAATCGTCCCCACTCTCCAGCCCTAAGGCCCTCAACTGTCCCCCCGCTTCCGCCCTAAACTGTCCCCCCCTCTCCAGCCCCAAACCGTACCATGCTCTCTGGCCCTAAACCGTCCCCAAACTGTCCCCCACTCTCTGGCCCTAAGGCCCTCAACCATCCCCCGCTCTCCGGCCCTTAATCATCCCAAACTGTCCCCTACTCTCCGGCCCTAAATCGTCCCCTCAATCAATCATTACACGGATAAAGCCGTTACAGCGGATATGTGAGCAGCACAATAACGGCTAAAGACCCTGATCATCATAATGTAACACCTGACCAGCACAGAGCCGTTTCATTCCATTACCACTGCATTTAACTGCCCGTACGAGTTTACAGCCAGGAACAGTGTGTGTGTGTGTGTGTGTGTTTGCCCACTACACATTAAACTACACTATAAAAGTCACACAGTGAGCGGTTCTGAATATTATGATACCTTCTCATCTGTATGGCTCGCCTCCAGTCTCCCAGCATGCCTCTGTGCTCCGGCTAACCGATATTCTTAGTAAAACACTCCTGCCTGCCGCCCCCACACTCGGAGTTGTATAAGAGTGTGTGTGTGTGTGTGTGTGTGTGTGTGTGTGTGTGTGCGCGCGTGTGCATATTTACTATGGCTTAGGTATTGCTCTGCAAAGATCAGACATTTATAACACTGCCTGACCTAATTATGTCAAACTCAAGCACACACACACACACACACACACACACACACACACGGCCGACATCTAACAGCATACGTAATGAGTGCACTCGTGTATATGGAGAGGAGTGAAGTCTCAGCTCTCTTCAGCACAAATGGAAAAAATCCAGTCTGGCAATCAGGGACAGTGGGGAGGAAATGACAATAACTCTCTCTCTCTCACACACTTTCACCACCGCTTATTTCCATAGAGACATGACACTTGCATAATCACATCAAAGTCCCTCTTTCATCCCTCCATCTCTCTCTTACCCTCTTTGTATATCTCCCTCATAAATATCTTATCTACATCACCCTCTCTATATCCCTCTCATATCTCACACACACACACCTTTCCCTCTCTATCTCCCTCCCCCTCTCGCTCCCTTTCTCTATCTCTCCCTTTACCTCCTCGTCTAGATATCACTCACCCTCTCTCCCCTTCCACATATCCTCTCACCCTCTCTCTCCTTCCACATATCCTCTCACCCTCCCTCTCTCCTTCCACATATCCTCTCACCCTCTCTCTCCCTCCTTACACATATCCTCTCACCCCTCTCTCTCTCCTTCCACATATCCTCTCACCCTCCCTCTCTCCTTCCACATATCCTCTCACCTCTCTCTCCTTCCACATATCCTCTCACCCTCTCTCTCCCTCCTTACACATATCCTCTCACCCCTCCACACTCTCTCTCTCCTTCCACATACCCTCCACCCCTCTCCTTCCATACCTCTCACCTCTCTCCTTCCACATCCTCTCACCCCTCTCTCCCTCCTTACACATATCCTCTCACCCCTCTCTCCTCCTTCACATATCCTCTCACCTCTCTCTCTCTCCTTCCACAATCCTCTCACCCCTCTTCTCTCACATATCCTCTCACCCTCTCTCCCTCCTTACACATATCCTCTCACCCCTCTCTCTCTCCTTCCACATATCCTCTCACCCTCTCTCTCTCCTTCCACATATCCTCTCACCCCTCTCTCTCTCCTTCCACATATCCTCTCACCCCTCTCTCTCTCCTTCCACATATCCTCTCACCCCTCTCTCCCTCCTTACACATATCCTCTCACCCCTCTCTCTCCTTCCACATATCCTCACCCCTCTCTCCCTCCTTCACATATCCTCTCACCTCTCTCCTTCCACATATCCTCACCCCTCTCTCTCCTTCCACATATCCTCTCACCCCTCTCTCTCCTTCCACATATCCTCTCACCCTCTCTCCCTCCTTCACATATCCTCTCACCCCTCTCTCCTTCCACATATCCTCTCACCCTCTCTCTCTCCTTCCACATATCTCTCACCCCTCTCTCCTTCCACATATCCTCTCACCCTCTCTCTCTCCTTAACATATCCTCTCACCTCTCTCTCCTTCCACATATCCTCTCACCCTCTCTCTCCTTCCACATATCCTCTCACCCTCTCTCTCTCCCTCCACACATATCCTCTCACCCTCTCTCTCCTTCCCACATATCCTCTCACCTCTCTCTCCTTCCACATATCCTCTCACCCTCTCCCCTCCTTCCACATATCCTCTCACCCTCTCCTCCTTACACATATCCTCTCACCCTCTCTCCTCCTACAACTCTCACCCCTCTCTCTCCTTCCACATATCCTCTCACCCCTCCTCTCTCCTCCACATCCTCACCTCTCCCTTCCACATATCCTCTCACCCTCTCTCTCCTCCTTACACATCCTCTCACCCTCCTCTCCTTCCACATATCCTCTCACCCCTCTTCCTCTCCCACATATCCTCTCACCCCTCTCTCTCCTTCCACATATCCTCTCACCCTCTCTCTCTCCTTCCACATATCCTCTCACCCCTTCCACATATCCTCTCACTCTCTCTCCTTCCACATATCCTCTCACCCTCTCTCTCCCCTCTAGATCGCTCTACCATTCTCTCATTGCATTTCTCTCCCTCCATCCTAAATCTACTATGTCCGTTGTTAAAGTGCTAGACAAATAAAGACGAATATGAATCTTCAACATTGTTTCTTAACGGTTTCTTCACCTTTTCCCATAACATACCCCTACTGAAGGTGAGATTATCTCTCATCCTTACACACACACTTTAACCTGAGACGAGATAAGACAAGACACTTCTCCGGCCCCTATACACTCGTGTCTGAGCTGAGCGGGGAACAAACATTTTTTGATGACATCTTTCTGCACTTCAGATTTTCTGCCCAGCCCCTGCCTTTATATATAAAAAAAAAAAAAAAAAAAAAAAAACACGATTTTCCAAAGTTCTTGGTCGGGCTCAGATCCATGGTACTAGCTGTCGAGTACGCCGACCGCTTGTGAGGTAGAGTAAACTGTGATTCCATTAAAAAAGGGGGAAGGAGTCACTCGATATTTCCCACCCTGACTTCCTGTTTGGGTGGAAATTACGTAGTCAACATGTCGAATAATCGTTTTCAAGGCCCTTCACGGGGACTTCGAGCGTGGAGCAACCACATGACCCAGGAGTCCAAGAGAACAAGCCTGGCCGTGATCTCGGTGTGGTGTGGGAGGGGTATACGCCGTCTCACCTGTCAATCACAGAGACGCTAAAGAACCCATGAGCTTGTGTACGAGTAAGTAGGCGGACAGCGCGTTCCTTCAAGCGTGTTACGGCGCATGAACGGCTGGCTTCTCGCGTCTCGGCGGAAGACGCGACCTTCACACCTCCCCGTTTGGTCGACGATGTACGATAGAGTTCCTGGTCTGTCTGCCCGCATTAGCTGGAGGAAAAACGGCATGCCAGTGTGCGTGTGTGTGTGTGTGTGTGTGTGTGTGTGTGTGAGGTGGTTCTTACATAACGCTTACGCAAGGATCTGAAACCGTGTGTCACTCTGAATAAGAGATGGAGGAGTGAATGAGGAGAGCGCGCGCACACACGCACGCACACACACACACCTCGTTCACGCTCCACTGGACGTCTCAAGGATAAATCAGTACGAAGAGGAAAACCGTCTAGAAATATTCCCAGATCGCCCCGCACAGCACACGTACTTTACACGCCCCTTCCCGCTAAAACAAACACGGGAGAGACGCGTGTGCGGTTTTCCCTGCGTTCTTTTGGTCGAGGTCGTTTTTTTCCTGACTCGATGTTGTACAGGCGATCCGATCCAGAGGTTTAGATCTGAACTGACTTTCGAGCGTACACTGACAGCTTACAATAAATGAATAAATAAAATAAATCCACAATGTTTAATACACGTATGTATTTTCCTGACACCTGATCAGAGACAGGTTTTTCAGGTTTCCAGTGTGTGTGTGTGTGTGTGTGTGTGTGTGTGTGTGTGTGTGTGTGTGGTCACCTCTCATTCCCAGGCTGAAACTCCGACAGCAGGGAAGGTCTGCGGCGATGAGACTGGGACAGGGCTCCATGGGAGAGATGGGAACCGAAGTCCCGAGTGTGGTAGTCCACTATACCAATATCCTGCTCAAAACACACACACACACACACACACACACACACACACACACACACGAACTAACATTACACTCGTGTACATTTTCAATCAGATTATCTCTAAAGAAACACTTTTTAAATTTTACATACTGCACCTTTAACATTTAAAGGAGCGATATGCATCGTGTCCTGTTACAGGAAAATAATCAACCACAGGCTGGTGTGATGAACGCAGTGGAACATCTTCCCACGACAGCACGTCCTGAACATTTTATTCCTATTACGCCATAGCAAATAACGACAGATCGAACTTTTTATCCGTTTATATGAAACGGCTTGTACTAGAGCGGCTACAAACAGTCCTTTAAATATACACCGATGGTGATACAGGTTAACGAGAAAGTTCGTTTCGATGACGTCCTTGGGAGTCTGTGCGTAGGTCTCAGACATACGATATGCCCTCGGGCCGTCTCACATGTTTAAGATCTACGCACTAACCCTCCCCCCTCCGAGGACGTTTGAGTCAGCGGACTGCGTTTTATTTGCTGAACACATCCTTCCACCTACCCGTGACTTCACATATTTTCGCACACGCCTTTATTTTTCTTCTCGGCTTAAGACCGAACATTCTGTTTGAACTGCTCGAAGCTGATGTGTGCTTACTTCTTAAATAAATACCTGGCTGGGTCAGGCGCACTCAAACTTTCGCGTACACCCGCAGGCAGCGTTTGTGAACTTTCGAATAGAGAACGCTCTCATTAGCCAGTTCAAACAGGAAGTGTGACCATGGATGTGTCTAATCATAGATGGTTTTGTGTGCGAGTGTGTGTGTGTGAGTGTGTGTGTGTGTGTGTGTGTGTGTGTGTGTACCGTGTGAGTGCGGGCTATCTGCAGAGGAAGGCCGGCTGCGCTCGGCAGGTGTCGGGCTTCCACGGCTCTCCGGCTCTGAGGCACCGGCTGCGGATGAGAGGACATGCTGACGACAAGACTTCCTCTACGTGCAGGAAGTGGGCGTGGCTGCTCTACGCGCACTGCCCATTCCTCGGAATCGAGTCCTGACAGGCACCACCAACCTGGAGGGAGAAGAACAAAAGAGGTGAAACGGACAGGAACGTGCAGGACTCATTTACTTAAATAAATAAATAAATAAATAAATAAATAGATAGTCTTTAGTAACAATACGAGGTGGCAGGGCAAGTTTGATTCGATCGAGTCGAATCAGGAGTTGATTCAGAGTCGAATCGCTGAAGAGAACACACACACACACACACACACTCTTACATCAAATAATCCCTCGCCACATAAAGAGATACGTTAGATTCTTCTCATCTCAGCGCCAATATTCTGCAGAAGCTCGTCGGGGTTGAGGTTAAAAGAAAACAGAAAAAAGAGCAAGAGTCAGCACATTTCTATATGCTATAAATACACACAGGTTTAAAGGAACTTCAGAAAACACACACACACAACACACACACACAGATCTGGCTGAGCTAAGCAGATTTAAACACACCGTCGTTGGACCACAGAACAAAGAGAAAGAGCTCGTGTGTGTTTATCATCACGGTCCAGCTCAAGCCAATGTCACAAGCAGGAAAAGAAACGATTATTCTGGAGATACATGAACACAAAGACAGTTAATAAAAGACGATCAGGAACGACGACGACGCCACCACACCCTTACCCTTACCGATTCAGCCCAGCACTATAGGATTAAATGTTCTCGCCGTGTAATAAACAGAGCCAGCTGAACATTTCAGTGGAAAATCTGACTTCGTATTGAACAGAGGACAGGAAACTGGGGGAGTTTCCAATCTGCACGTCTATACAATCTGAGTGAAGTGAGAGTCGAGTGTAGGTGTTTCATTCTGTCTAATAACTGCACGCACACGCACACACACACACACACACACACACACACACACACACACACACCTTATCAAACATGTCAATGTGTCGTTTTCCCCTCAGATAGAAATCAAGTCCAACAGACAGAAACATGGAGAGATGGACGGGAAGGGAGACGGGCAGACAGTGAGAGACTAAGAGACCCAGACAGTCAGTTAGACAGTAAGACAGATGGCCAGTCAGTGAGACAGACAGCCAGCCAGTCAGAAAGACAGACAGACTTTCAGTGAGGGACAGCGAGACAGTCAGACAGACTGACAGTCAAGTCAGTCAGAGAGACAGACAGATATTCAATCAGACAGTCAAAGACAGACATATTTAATCAGACAGTCAGAGACACACAATTAATCAGACCGTCAGAGAGACACATTTAATCAGACCATCAGAGACACATTCAATCAGACAGTCAGAGACAGATTTAATCACAGTCAGAGAGACGGACAGATATTCAAATCAGACAGTCAAAGACAGACACATTTAATCAGACAGTCAGAGACACACATTTAATCAGACCGTCAGAGAGACACATTCAATCAGACAGTCAGAGACACATTTAATCACAGTCAGAGAGACGGACAGATATTCAAATCAGACAGTCAAAGACAGACACATTTAATCAGACAGACAGACACACATTTAATCAGACCGTCAGAGAGACACATTCAATCAGACCGTCAGAGACACATTCAATCAGACCGTCAGAGACACATTCAATCAGACAGTCAGAGACACATTTAATCACAGTCAGAGAGACGGACAGATATTCAAATCAGACAGTCAAAGACAGACACATTCAATCAGACCGTCAGAGAGACACATTCAATCAGACCGTCAGAGAGACACATTCAATCAGACCGTCAGAGAGACACATTCAATCAGACCGTCAGAGAGACACATTCAATCAGACCGTCAGAGAGACGGACAGATATTCAATCAGACCATCAGAGAGACAGTCAGACAGACGGACCAACATTCAAGTCAGACAGACAGATATCCAAACAGAATGATTCTAGCGAACACCAAATAGAAACCAAGCTGACTAACAGAGACAGTCAGTCAGACAGACAGTGAGACAGCCAGAGGCACAGTGAGACAGAAAAAGTCTGTCAAATTGTCGATACACTAAATAATAAACGCTAATAAACTGATAAAAGCTCAAGAAACAGACTAGTTACAAATATACCTGATTAACAGACAGACAGACAGAAATTGTAGATCTCTCAGATCGCCTTGTTTAATTATCTGCGTGATCTTCAGCTGAATTTCACTTAGCACCGATTCTTTAAACTCACTGCTCTAGAACGTGACAGATAAAGAGCACAGAGTCCACAGAGAAGCTTCATCTGAGGAGGAATCACCCAGGGTTTCTACAGCAGGAGATAGATGGAGGCTTAGATGAGCAGAAACCGTGTTTGTAGAGCAATCTCACACTCCACATCGAACGGAGAGAGGGAGAGGAACAGACGGGCGAGGGTTAAAAAACAAAACGACTCAAGCGCTTACAGACTAAAAGAAATTCTGTGGGATGAGAGGAAGGTAGTGTGTGTGTGTGCGTGTGTGTGAGAGAGAGAGAGAGAGAGAGAGAGAGAGAGAGAAAGGGGTGGGGGACATTCTTTTATTATGGATTAATGCTCTGGTAACCATGGATGGTGGAAGAAAAAGAGAGAGAGAGAGGTGGATTAAATTCACTCAAAAGGCTCAAAGACAAAGTACTGCTGTGGAAAGAGAGAGAGAGAGAGAGAGAGAGAGAGAATGAGAATAAACACAGACAGGAGGGGAAACACATGCCCTGGCACGGATACAAACACCCACAGGCAAGAGCACTTGGCCGCCTGCCAGCAGCATGGATGAACTCATTCACCCGTCCGTCTCTCCATCGTTCTCTCTCCTTCTTTCCTTCGCCTGACTCACTTTCTCTTTCACAGCTCCGTTACACAGGCGGTATAGTAACAACTTACAAAATATTTTAAATACCACAAAACTGTCAGTAACACGCAGCAGAGGTTTGGAATCAACAAATATTTAACAAAAAATAAGAAAAAAAAAAGCCAACATGAAAATCCTGTTAGAAAATCTGATTTAAATCATCAAGCATTTTTATTTTATTTTACTCATCTCCACCTGATCCGTGTAGCAGTCAGTTTGGGATGCTCGTCTCCTTTACCCTTCAGTCTGGGCAAGTGTATCTTGTTTACCATTTGGCGAGGGTATTATCTCGTCTACCGTTTGGCATGGGCAATTATCTCGTTTACCGTTCGGCGTGGGTATTATTATCTCGTTTACCGTTCGGCGTGGGTATTATTATCTCGTTTACCGTTCGCGGGGTATTTTATTATTATCGTATTATCTTACTTCTGTTATTACTCGTTACCGTGGGGGTATTATTACCTCGTCTATCCGTTCGTGCGGTATTATTATCTCGTTTACCGTTCGGCGTGGGTATTATTATCTGTTACCTTCGTGTGGGTTTATTATCTCTTTACCTTCGGTATTATTATCTGTCACTGTTGGGTAAATTACGTATTATTATCTCGTTTACCTTCTTAATTTAACTTCGGTAATATCTCGTTTACCTTCGCGTGGTATTATTATCTGTTACTCGTGGTATTATTATCCTGCTACCTCGGCGTGGTATTATTACTCGCTACCGTTCGGCGTGGGTATTATCTTCGTTTACCTTCGGGTGTATTATTATCTGCTTATTACTCGGGCGTGGTATTATTACCTCGTTCACTCGTGGGTATTATTACTACTTCGCGTATTATCTTACCTCGGTATTATACCGTTATCGTCGTGGGTATTATTACCTCGTTTACCTTCGTGGGTATTATCTCGTTTACCGTTCGGCGTGGGTATTATCCGTTTACCTTCGGTGGGTATTACCTCGTTTACCGTTGGTGGGTATTACCTCGTTTACCGTTAGTGGTATTATTATCGTTTACCGTTCGGCGTGGGTATTATTATCTCGTTTACCGTTCGGCGTGGGTATTATTATCTCGTTTACCGTTCGGCGTGGGTATTATTATCTCGTTTACCGTTCGGCGTGGGTATTATTATCTCGTTTACCGTTCGGTATTATTATCTCGTTTACCGTTCGGCGTGGGTATTATTATCTCGTTTACCGTTCGGCGTGGGTATTATTATCTCGTTTACCGTTCGGCGTGGGTATTATTATCCGTTTACCGTTCGGCGTGGGTATTATTATCTCGTTTACCGTTCGGCGTGGGTATTATTATCTCGTTTACCGTTCGGCGTGGGTATTATTATCTCGTTTACCGTTCGGCGTGGGTATTATTACCTCGTTTACCGTTCGGCGTGGGTATCATCTCGTTTACCGTTCGGCGTGGGTATTATCTCGTTTACCGTTCGGCGTGGGTATTATTACCTCGTTCACCGTTCGGCGTGGGTATTATTATCTCGTTTACCGTTCGGCGTGGGTATTATTATCTCGTTTACCGTTCGGCGTGGGTATTATTATCTCGTTTACCGTTCGGCGTGGGTATTATTATCTCGTTTACCGTTCGGCGTGGGCAATTTTCTTCATCTTCTCTACGGTTTGATATGGATACTTTTATCTTGTTTATTGCTTCACCCAACACGTTTTGTTTATCTCGTTTATTGTTTGGTGTGGATCATTTTACTTCCTTCCTCTCGTTTATTACTCGGCACAGATATGTTTTTATCTGGTTTACTGCTCCGTGCGAGTAATTCGAGTTAGCTCGGTCTCGTTCATCATCATTTCCCCTGGTTGTTTTTTCCGATCCTTCCACCTGGTTTGTTGACCAGAGAGGGTATATTCTGTGTCTTTTATGGAAATTTCCCATCATTCCCTGTTTGTTTGTCTGTTGATTTGTTTTTAAAAGGATTCTAAACGGCAAAATGATCAGAAAGAGCCATCGGAGAACATGTAAAGTCCACACACACAGGGCCACGGTGGAAATTGAACCCTCGACCCTGGAGGTAACCACTAAACCAGCATGTGCCCTGATCAGAAACAAAAACTCTTAAAATCGATGTAAAGGTGATAAAATAATCTGTCTGACCTTCCTAACGACCAGATAATAAAATCACCTGCTTTTCCCCTCCTCCGCCTTTCCTTTTAACACAATGTTATCTGTCAAAAAAGGCATCGTGTCGATCACTGCGTCCGAGGAGTTCTCGGACGCCGGACGCCGCGCTCTCCGCGAACCTTTCGGCACATCCATCTTTACAGGATCGTCTTTGTTACCCCGAGCTTTCGCGCCGCTACTGCATTCACTCGCTCTCCATCTTTCCTCCCCTCCAAAGACCATCAAGCACTTCGGAGATCTCGCACGTTCCATCTCGCTTCCCACACACACGACTGTATCTCCATTAGCGTCACCCGTATTTCAACCTCACACACTCCTCTTCAATTAAAAACTGACTGCTGCCTTTTCCCACTCCAACACACACACACACACACACCAAGAGGAAAGCAGGCTCTTCCATTGGGAACGATTCCCGCATCCTTCACTGTCTCGACGTTTTGCAGCCCAGATCCTAATCAGCGAGCTAATTATGTGAAAAACCACACAGCGCACAACACAGAGGAGGGGAAAAAGGAAGCTGATGCACTTGAGCTAATGAGCGGAGATTAGCGCGCTCTCTCTCTCTCTCTCTGTGTGTGTGCACACTTACGTAAGTGACAATACAATTAAGTACGTTATTGGGTGATTTAAAGCTCCAATCAGAAGCCTGGTGGCGGCGAGTTTATAAACCGCGACTGGAAGCAGGGCCGCGTCGCAGTGTTTAAAGCGGCGTGAGGATGAAAACGTTATTAGCAGGAGCTTGCGTGACACTTAAACGCACCATTAACAAACCGATATCTATACACCGAGTGTTTAACACATGACGATTTAGGACTAAATATCCAGGAACAAAGCTTACTTATAAAAATAAAAAAAATTAAATAAAAAAAATAATAAAAAAAAATAATCCCTGCCAGGACGTAAATCAGCTGTAAGAGCGGCATTACATTTAGCCATGCCCACAAAACTCCATAAAAGGCGCATTCCAAGCATCAAATCTTCCATCAGGGTAGAAATACACCTTACGTATCTACGTGAGCGAATATGCTTCGAGCGACGCAAATCAGATCGCAGGCGTAGAAAATGCGCCATGGGAAATTTTTATAACATATCGAGAGCGCACGTTAGGAGACGTCTAGTTGCAGAGCTGAAGTCACGTTAATGGGAAGTAGTGTTCAGTTTCCTCTCACTCACGTATTGCCTCTCGTATTGATTTACCGTTCGATGAAACTACCAATAATTGGTTACATGACGTCCAAGTGCCACCTACAGGCCTATTATGTGAAGTGCAGGATGTTCGGTCAAGAACGCGCCTTCATTACATTCCCACATTTTATAATTACACAATAATAGTCAAAGATAACGTCTATAATAAGATGTATACAACAATAATAAATAAATAAGTGTGTTAACGTTTCGCTGGCTCTTTAAAGTAAAAAATAAGAAGGTTATTTTGGTTTTTAAGGCTCAGCCAGTCGAAAAGGTTCTCGACCACCGTGTTCTCGGCTCGAACGACATCAAGAATTCGTGGGAAGAAATCGCATGTCCAGAAAAGGTAAACATTAAGCGGTGGGGGGGGGGGGGGTTCAGCTTCAGTATCAGATCTGTCTAAGAAAAGACGGAAGGCTGTTCGTAGCTGGGATGCTCCGAGTAGCTATAAGGCAATTCTGGAAATGCCTGGACGCCTCCCTGACTAGACAAAGCACCGTACTACGGACTCCAACTCGCGTGATTCGGTAACGTTACTCAAACTTTGGAAAGACCCAAGCACGAACGCTAAACGTCTACAACAGGAACGAGCGTTAGTAGCGTTTTGGAAAGGTGTTGGGTTGTTGTTTATTCGTTCACATAACTACATCTGTTCCCAACTCCTCATTTCATGGGGCGCTATTACTTTCGTCCTCACTGAACTAGTAAGCGAGTCTTATGGATTGCTTTTGAATTGCTTTCTATGAAGTCGTTAACGGACGTAGACGGTTACGTTTTGTAGGAGCCTATTGTTATTTGGGGTGATTTCCACCGGGCTCTTACACAAAAGACGTAAAGATTGGCGTTTCCTGTAGCGGAATATAACGGGAGGAAACGGCGCCGGACATCGCGGCAGAGGAAAGGACGAGTAAAACCGTTACCTCGCACGAACCGACCCGTGGTGTTTCGCGCTCTAGAACCCGCCTCCCGGTTCTCGAACACTGCCGTTTACGCAATTACCCACACATCCATCCACCAAACATCGCTCCGGGTCCAAACACACTGATCATAAACAGCCGGTGGGAAAAGGACTCTGGATCGTGTTTGGCTCGCTCGGCTCTCTCCGACACACACACACACACTTAG
>CM022780.1:3616737-3646737 GCA_012411365.1 Ameiurus melas | reverse complement strand
CACGGATTACACGGTGTATTAGCGAGAGTAAATAAACCTGCAGTGAAGGTTTTCATCAGCATCGAATCCCCATGATGACGGTGGTGATGATGATGATGATCTTTCCTTACACACAGAAGGTCCGTGTCCTCAGAAAACCTCCTGATCTCAGAGTAAACTCGTCCGCACGAGTTTACACTGCGATCAGGAGGTTTTCTGAGGACACGGACCTTCTGTGTGTAAGGAAAGATCATCATCATCATCACCATCACCACCGTGATGGCAATGAGGCGTCACATGATGAAAGTTTTAGGCTATGATGTACAGGTAAGGACAACACGAGATCTACTGTAGAACTGAAGTACTACATATGAAAGAATCCCTTTTCAACATCTTGTAGTTGATCGGATTATTATTATTATTATTATTATTATTATTATTATTATTATTATTCCCCATACAGACCTGATCTGATCTGTAAAATACTGTCATTTACGTAGAGATCGATCAAACCAAACAGGACGGCATGCACGGATGGGTGGATGGACAGATTAGATAGATGGATAGAATGAAATACGTAATTCAAACTTTCTGACTACGGCTTTTGGCCGTCGTTTAAGTCAATGCTTCAGTCAGTAAGTCAGTATGTAAGTCAGTAGGTCATTAAGCATGCATGCCAGGAAATCAGTAGCCAAGTGAGTCGGTAAATAGGTCAGTAAGTCAGTGATTCATTAAGTGAGTCACTCATTAATTCAGTCATCAAGTCAGCAGGTAAGTCAGTAAGTATGCAAGTCAGTCAGTCAGTCAGTAACTCTGTCGTTCAGTCAGTCGTGCAATCATTCGGTCGTTCGGTCAGTCGTTGCACGTCGTTAATTCGGTAAAGAGGTCAGTAAGTCGGCGGGTACGCAACTCATTCGTTACGCCAGTAATTCGGTCAGCAGGCAAGTCATTAAGTCAATAAGAATAAAACTCAGTCAGTCAGAAAAAATTAACGTCGTTACATTCATGAAATAATTCAGTCAAATAAAGTAACAGGAGCATTATAGAAGTACAGGACATCGCTCTCTAAAAACAAAAACAAGCTCGGTCCGATTTTAAACTTCGGCCACATCGATGATCTTGTGGTTGTTGGTTTTAACAGCGGGTGAAACAATATCTGCTTTTCCTTTACCATCGCCATGACAACCCAGATTACGACAAGCTGCCTAACCTCACAGCACTGCACACAATATATATTTATACACACACACACCAATTTAATCTATTCTAGCTGTGTAGATTCCAATGTCTATTGCATCATTCTCTCTCTCTCTCTCTCTCTCTCCCCACTTGTTCAACACTCAAGATCAGTCTGGCACGTCATTTTAGGAGTTTCACATGTTTTTATTCCCTCTCTGGCGGGCCTCCAGTTTCCTGGAAGTGTCAGCAAAGCAGCAGCTGTAGGGGCCTGCAAGAGGACGAGGTCTGGAACATTCACTGCAGCGCGCGCACACACACACACACACACACTACTGTTTTTTCTCAGCAGAGCTACGGCAGCAAATTGAAAGTTTTAGCGGCGAATTATGTACTGCCCAAAACTTTTACCTCGATTTCAAATCATTGCCGTGACGACGACGTGGATTAGTTGAAAAAGGAAGAAGTGAAAGCCAATAAACGCTGAATAAACATCTCAGCCTCCTAAACCCCAACCACGCGCGAGTTAACCAACGGTAACCACGTGAACGGTGTACTACGTGAGCGTGGACTTCACTCACAGCTGTTAGATGTTTAATCACAGGAACTCCAGCCTCAGGAACGTGTTTAGGCACGTCCGATACGGTGAACGGAAGGGGTCTCCAGCATCGGCGCTTCGGGAATTAAAGCTCTACGTTTCCTGGCGCAGAACGTCTCCGGGACAGTCGCGTTCTCCGCAACTCGGGAACATGGACGCTCCACGAGCTGTTAAACGCAACTCCAAATGGATCAAATAACAATCAAATGAGAACGTCTGATTAAATTCTTTTTTTAAATATTAAACAATGGGTTCTTAAAACTTTATAGACTTTAATTCAGAGATAAATATCCCAGATTTGTTTTATGAACAAGAACCCCCCCCAAAGGCTCGTTATTCATTATATAAAAACGCACGAGGCCCGCGAAGGCTGGTGCAAGACTGATCACAAACAATTTAAACGTCCAGAACCACTGGTCTATAAATACATAAACAAACAAACAAACAAACAAATAAGAGTAGGTTTAAATCCAACAAACTTAGATTTGAAAGCGGCGTGCGTTCGAGTTTAAGATGTGCACCGAGGTATTAAAAACCATACCGTCGACATTAGCGACACGCAGGACATTAACGGCGCACTGACCGCGGTTCTGAAAAAGAAAGATCCAGAAAGAATTAGTTCTAGCGTTTGTATTGATCCGGTTGGAGTTGTGATGCAAAGGATCGAGGCGCTTAAAGCAGCGTGAGCTGGAGATGAACGACCGCTAGCACGGTTTTACTAGAGGGTTAATTTGTTAACTCTCACACACACACACACACACACACACACACACACTATATGACAAGTGAACTTGTACTAAAGTACGCCGCCAAGTAGAACGGTTAAGTCAGGTTGAGGATACGCCGTTTCCATAACACTAAAACATCATCTGAAGACATTTTGTGAAAGCCACCAGACAACAACAAAAAAAAAAACTCACCTCTCACACACACACACACTCAGAACCCCAATGGCTTCAGCAGTCATGCGATTCAACTGACCTTCATCAAAATCAACACAAACTCAAAATAAAAAATAAATAAATAAAAAAAACACAAAATGACTCCGCACCCCGCCCCGCTGCCAGCCGGCAGGTGATTACTCTAAACGCTTCCTCTGACCTTTCACAGTAATTAAACATTTCGTCTGGGTCACACCAACGCAGGAGCTGAGAGGAACTTCAACACACACACACACACACACAGAGAGAGAGAGATTTCTAATAAAAGACTACACCTGACATTCACACACTCAACATAGCACAATCACACGCCCCCCCACCACCACACACACACACACACACAATCACACGCCCCCACCACCACCACACACACACACACAGCTCAATTTCAAGCCCTTTGATGTTAAACCTGCCGGCTTCCTCATAATGATGTTTGTTTATTTATCGCACGCATTCCCATTAAAAACCTCTACCACTCCGTGCTGATCATTAACGCGGCGGCTTTTTCTTCATTAAAAATACACACACGCTCTACTTCTCTCCCACGGACTCATCACACAGAGCAGGAGAGGGGGAGAGGGAGAGGGGGAGGGAGGGAGGGGAGAGAGAGAGAGAGAGAGAGAAGACAATTACACTTCACAGCGCGCAAGAATGAAAGAGACGGACTGAAAGAAAGAAACGGACAAAGAAATACAGAGACAAACAGAAAGAAGGAAAAAAGACAGATAGACAAGGGACTGGATGAGAGACAAACAGAAGAACAACAGCTTGATAGACAGACAGACAGACAGAGAATGAACGAGACAGACAGAGAAAAACAAAAAGACAGACAAACAGACTGCTAAATGGGAAAACAGACAGACAAAACTAAAATACAGAATGAGAGTGACAGAAAACGACAGAATGAAAGAAACTTGAAAGACAGAGAGAAAGACGGAATGAGAGACAGAAAAAGACAGTTTGAAAGAGATACAGAAAGAAAGACAGAAACTGAAAGACAGATAAAGACACAGAAAGACAGACAAAGAGAACAGACTGTTAGATGGAAACAAAGACAGAAAAGTGACCGACAATAAGAAAGACACACAGATAGACAGAGGGACAGACAGAAAAAAATACAGAGACCTAAAGAGAAAGACAGGCAGGAAGACACACAGGCCAACCAACAGAAAGACAGATACAGCCAAAAAAAAGATGCTGAGAAAGAGAGAGACAGACAGACAAAGAAAGAGACACAGAAAGAAGGGGAGACGCAGACAGAGAGAGAGAAACAAAAAGACAGACAAACGAAGAGTACAGACTGGAAGATGGAAACAAACAGGAAAAAAAAAAGTGAGAGAATGAAAAAGAGAGAAAGAAAAAGGAGACAGAAAGACAGAAAAGAAAGCTAACGTAACTAAACCCCTCCTTCCACGTCCCGTACTAAACCCCTAATCTTTATTTTATACGCCCTGATCAGATGTGAGCACCAATAAACGTCAGTAATTGGAGTCCACACTGAGCTGAACAATAATAATAATAATAATAATAATAATAATGATAAATGTGTGTGTTCAGTTGGTGTTGAAGGTGTTGGTCAGCAGATCTTCCAGGTGCACACAGACACGTCTCAGTGACTAACTTCACTGACCTTCAAGTTCTGCCTCTGGTGTTTGTCCGTGTCTGCAGAAAGGAGCTAATAAAATATGACCCAGTCAGCTAACCGGGCCGGAGTCGATCCGGGCCGAGACCGCGTCACGCCAACGTTCGCGTGAGCCTCGTCCCGAGCCGCTCATAAACTGAAAGAACGAGGACGAAGTGCCGGGAACGGTACGCACCGCTTTTATCTAGTCTCTCACAGCAGGATCAACCGAGGCGAGTCGAGGCGAGGCTGGGGATTAAAAAAAAACAAACCGTAATGCTTCGCTCACGAGAACTCGAAACGATCAGCAATGAAACCGTGGCTTCGTAGAACGCTTCGCCTACGTTTAAACACCCGGCTTTAATACGACTCTATCTGGCAACCAAAAACCCCAGTGACGGGAGAAAAAAAATGCGTCGGTGACGAGTCCTGACGGATCACACGTCTTTGATCCGCATGACGGCTTTGATTCACGTTCTTCCGGTTGGTGTCCGTCGAGTGGAAACACAGACCGGAGTCCTAGCAACAAGCGGACGTTCACGAAAGAGAGGAACGCTCTGAGAACGCAGCTTCACCGTTTAGTCCAAGCAGTCTGTCGATGTGTTAATACACGACTTACTCTTCACTTGTGACACGTATTTGACACGTATTACACTCGACGTACGTATGAAAGAGGGGGGTTGATGCTACAACACATCCGCGCCATAGATTTAACGATTCCTGCTGTGAGAAAAAAAAAAAAAAAAAGTCGTTATTACCACTATATGAAGTCCTCTCGACACTTTATTCCTTTAGCTGCCACGTTTACGGTTGACGCCGTGAGCAGCCATTTTGATTCAACGTCACTTGCTGCACTCGAACTCTGCGTTGAAGAGAACCTCCCGAGTAAGAATCATGACCGGGGGTGTTGTTCCCAAGCTCTTTCTTCATCTCGACCTATTGGGAGTGATGCGGCGGCGCTTTAGCCTTTTATTCCTTAACCTTGCTCCGCCCCCAGGATCTACATCAGTCAACTAAATGACTGACAGGACACCCTAGCACTCCAGACGTGAAGTGACTTTCCCACAAACGGGATTTCCCTTGCGCGACTTTACACACTTCTGCTTAGACCACTGGTGGTTTTCGGTTTGTAGAAATTCTACTTTCCCTCCAGGATTCCGTGATTCTGAAACCGCAGAAAACCCACGCCAGAACCGAGCATACGCCGCAACATTCGGAGGAGCTTGCGATTTTCTCAGAAATCCCAGCCGATGTTCCGCCGACTCGGGCCAAGGCTACACCCAAGAGCTCTCATTTACCGACAAACATCGGCGCGAAAGCCCGTGCGAAAAACAGCGTGCAAACAAAAACAAACAACCGTGGAAAACGTCAAAACTTCCCGCAGCCAGGACAGTCGAGTCGTCCCCCCCCCCCGGACGCGACCGTCCTGAACGACTCTGTACAGATTACACACGCGAGCGTAACCGTACGTCGCTACGGTGGCGGCGAGCGACTCGGAACAATAATCGAACCACCGAGAATGGTTTGAACGCACACCTACCAGCCAATCAGAATCGAGGACTCGGACAGACCACGGTACACAAGAGTGACATACCGCACCTTTAATTCGAGTACCGAAGCTAAAACCGCACACGGGACAGCCTTTATGTCCGGGTTCGCCGTCCCTTACCCCTCACCCGGATGTCTGATCTGACTCTGGAGCAGGAGCGTCGGATTAGGGAACGCTGGACGTGTATCCCAGGAAAACTGTCCGGACAGACGATGACCACACACACACACACACACACACACACACACAGTGTGTAATGAACCCAAGCGTTCATTACCAACACACTTCGAGAAAGATCCAGAAACAGTGATGTCCTGGACTTCCACAGTTATACAGGTCATACAGAGAGATCGAACGGAACCCTTCGAGAACAATGTGTGGTCTACAGGAACGTTAATGGACCAGCTGGAAATGTTCTAATGATAGAAAACATAAGCTATGAAGACATTTCTCCTGGTGACCCAGGGTCTGCATTTCTAACTCAACCCTTTCATCCAATATTAATAAGATGTATGTGATTTATTTATATATATATATATATATATATATATATAAATTTTAAATGTATTTCTTTCTGTAACAGTGACTAGTAAAGCTTGTACCCATCCTCCTCTCCACTATCCGGTTATATCTATTCTCCACCGCTCTTTTGGTCGGAGAGTTCGGCTCGCTAACGGCGCCGAGCTAGCCAGAG
This sequence comes from Ameiurus melas, assembly GCA_012411365.1. Lineage (NCBI taxonomy): Eukaryota > Metazoa > Chordata > Actinopteri > Siluriformes > Ictaluridae > Ameiurus > Ameiurus melas. The sequence continues at coordinate 3,640,179 of CM022780.1, read as the reverse complement.
CTTCCGCCGCGTCGGCCAGCGCTAGCATGAAGCTAACCGTCTCCTCGACGCCGCCTTCGGGTTCGAGAAGCCCAGCTTCCGGGAAGAACACCGACCGCGTCATAACGGCTCGCGACTCAAAGCGTCCAAGTCAAAGAGATCAAAGACATTACAAAATATATATATATGTGTGTGTTAAAATATAAAAAGGGGGGGGGTCATTATGAGCGAGCGCGAGCAAACTTAGGAGAAGTCATTCATGCTAGCATGGGGAGAGAGAGTGCGCGCGAGACAGAGAGAGCGAGCGCGAGCTAGTCCGTTAAGCGCACGGCTAAGCTAGCTAGAGCAAATAACCGGAGAACTTGTTTACGTGAGAGAAATAAACGGTTGAATACGTGTCTAATTCGTCGGCCTTACCGTGTGTAGAAGGCGTGCGCGTGAATCCAACGCGCTTGCTCGGGTTATTTTTAATGTAATAAAAATAATAATCATCAGAAATTAATCCACATGTAGAGAACGGTCCTGTTCGGTGTTCTGTATTCTCTCTCTCTCCGGTCCTCGGAGTGTGTGCTGGGTGAATAACTGATCCTCCTCCTCCTCCTCCTCCTCCTCCTTCTTCTTCTTGCTCCGCTTCTCTCTCTCTCCCTCCTTCTCTCCACTATTCCACCCGACTCATCCCCACACAGGCGCGTTCAGAGGCCCGATACGATCCCACATCGGCCACTTTCGGGTTCACGAATCCACAAAATGTCCGAATAATCGTCTGTAGGTGGTGGTGGTGGTGCTGCTGCTGGGTTCCTTCTTCCTCGCGGACACGCGACTCCCGCTGAACGTCAACCGGACCTGTTTCTCTGGCGGCTTAAAGGGACCGACGCCGTTTCAGCGTGGAAAAGCATGAGCCGCGTCCTAAACGCGTGCCGACTCCGAAGCCTAGTGCCCTAGGTAGGGTGTGAAAGCTATAGCGTCACACCCTCGTTAGGGCGTGGGGAAAGGTGTGAAACGCGGCCCGAGCTGCTGCTGTACAAATCACTGTGAAACTGTTTCCAGGCGCGAGCGCTGTGTAAAGCTGTTTGTTCACCGCGCTGACCGTGTTCTTAGCAGTATTGTCATTCTTTATGACCGTGGTTATTAGCAGGACAGCGTTATACCGGTACGAGGGTGTGTAATTAGTAGGACAGGTTGTTGATTCGCTGACCGTCTTGTCGGTGTTTATACCGCAGCGCTGCTGAATTCTCGATTCTGATTGGCTGAGAGACGCGCGCAGTGATTTTCTCCAGGGAGCGTCACTGAGAAAGTAGTTCCCCGTCACGGGCTCGACCGCGTTACAGTCTACGGTCTAGCACGGCGCACACGGTTAAACAACAAACAACATGACAGAAGATTGAGATTTTTACACACACACACACACACAAAAAATAAATAAGTAAGTAATAATTGATGCGGCCAAGAGAAGGTTTGAGGCTTAATATGCAGTTATTGGGGAGAGAGAGAGGGAAGTGTCAATACTTATTTATTTATAAGTCGTATTTCCTGCAGTAATAAGACACGAAAAACCCTGTGAACCAAAAGGCCTATAGATATTTATTTATTTGTTCTATTTTTATATTATCAGCATGAAACGGGAAAAAAACCTGATCTCTCTCTCTCTAATAACTGTATATCGGTGGCTAAAGCCTCCCTTATTAGCTCTAAAATGTCCTTTTGGAATTAAATGTGATGCGTAATGAATTAGTTCCACACACAAGAGCATTTTACAGGACAAAATCCGGACAAACGTATTTGAAATAAAACATCTGAACAATGTCTTGAGGTGCGGTAACTGTGGCATACGCGGAATAACGAGTACATTGAATTATTAGAATATGATGTCTGGTGTAGTGTAGTCTGGAGTAGTGTAGTGTAGTGTAGTCTGGTGTAGTGTAGTGTAGTGTAGTCTGGTGTAGTGTAGTGTAGTCTGGTGTAGTGTAGTGTAGTGTGGTGTAGTGTAGTGTAGTCTGGTGTAGTGTAGTGTAGTGTATCTGGAGTAGTGTAGTGTAGTGTAGTCTGGAGTAGTGTAGTGTAGTTGTAGTGTGTGAGTGTAGGTGTGTGTAGTGTAGTCTGGAGTAGTGTAGTGTAGGCTGGTGTATGTAGTGTGTAGTGTAGTCGTAGTGTAGTGTAGTGTAGTCTGGTGTAGTGTAGTGTAGTCTGGGTAGTAGTGTATGTAGCTGGTAGTGTAGTAGTTGTGTAGTGTAGTTGGTAGTGTAGTGTATGTAGTCTGGAGTAGTGTAGTGTAGTCTGGAGTAGTGTAGTGTAGTGTAGTCTGGTGTAGTGTAGTGTAGTCTGGAGTAGTGTAGTGTAGTCTGGAGTAGTGTAGTGTAGTCTGGTGTAGTGTAGTGTAGTGTAGTCTGGTGTAGTGTAGTGTAGTCTGGAGTAGTGTAGTGTAGTCTGGAGTAGTGTAGTGTAGTGTAGTCTGGTGTAGTGTAGTGTAGTGTAGTCTGTGTAGTGTGGAGTAGTGTAGTGTAGTGTAGTCTGGTGTAGTGTAGTGTAGTCTGGAGTAGTGTAGTGTAGTCTGTGTAGTAGTGTAGTGTAGTCTGGTGTAGTGTAGTGTAGTCTGGAGTAGTGTAGTGTAGTCTGGTAGTGTAGTGTAGTGTAGTGTAGTCTGAGTAGTGTAGTGTAGTGTAGTCTGGTGTAGTGTAGTGTAGTGTAGTCTGGAGTAGTGTAGTGTAGTCTGAGTAGTGTAGTGTAGTGTAGTCTGGTGTAGTGTAGTGTAGTGTAGTCTGGAGTAGTGTAGTGTAGTGTAGTCTGGTGTAGTGTAGTGTAGTCTGGAGTAGTGTAGTGTAGTCTGGTGTAGTGTAGTCTGGTAGTGTAATGTAGTGTAGTGTAGTCTGTGTAGTGTAGTGTAGTCTGTGTAGTGTAGTAGCTGGTATGGTGTAATGTAGTGTAGTTGGTGTAGTGTATTGTAGTCTTGTAGTGTAGTCTGGAGTATGTGGTGTGTGTAGTGTAGTTGTGTAGTGTAGTGTAGTGTAGTCTGGAGTAGTGTAGTGTAGTGTAGTCTGGTGTAGTGTAGTGTAGTCTGGAGTAGTGTAGTGTAGTGTAGTCTGGTGTAGTGTAGTGTAGTGTAGTCTGGTGTAGTGTAGTGTAGTGTAGTGTAGTGTAGTGTAGTGTGGTAGTGTAGTGTAGTGTAGTCTGGTGTAGTGTAGTGTAGTGTAGTGTAGTGTAGTCTGGAGTAGTGTAGTGTAGTGTAGTCTGGAGTAGTGTAGTGTAGTCTGGTGTAGTGTAGTGTAGTTGGTGTGAGTGTAGTGTAGTCTGTGTAGTGTAGTGTAGTGTATGTGTTTATTTAGTTGGTAGTTAGTGTAGTCTGGAAGTGTAGTGTATGAGTAGTGTAGTGTATGGGTGGTATTAGTTGTTAGTTTTATAGTGTTTAAAGTTATAGTCTGGTATGGTGTAGTGTGTGTAGTCTGGTGTAGTGTAGTCTGTAGTAGTGTAGTGTAGTCTGGTATGGTGTAATGTAGTGTAGTCTGGAGTAGTGTAGTGTAGTCTGGTCTGGAGTAGTGTAGTCTGGTGTAGTGTAGTGTAGTGTAGTCTGGAGTAGTGTAGTGTAGTGTAGTCTGGAGTAGTGTAGTGTAGTGTAGTCTGGTAGTGTAGTCTGGAGTAGTGTAGTGTAGTCTGGTGTAGTGTAGTGTAGTGTAGTGTAGTGTAGTCTGGTATGGTGTAGTGTAGTGTAGTCTGGTGTAGTGTAGTCTGTAGTAGTGTAGTGTAGTCTGGTATGGTGTAATGTAGTGTAGTCTGGTGTAGTGTATTGTAGTCTGGTGTAGTGTAGTCTGGAGTAGTGTAGTGTAGTCTGGTGTAGTGTAGTGTAGTGTAGTCTGGTGTAGTGTAGTGTAGTGTAGTCTGGTGTAGTGTAGTCTGGTGTAGTGTAGTGTAGTGTAGTCTGGTGTAGTGTAGTCTGGTGTAGTGTAGTCTGTAGTAGTGTAGTGTAGTGTAGTCTGGAGTAGTGTAGTGTGGTGTAGTGTAGTCTGGTGTAGTGTAGTCTGTAGTAGTGTAGTGTAGTGTAGTCTGGAGTAGTGTAGTGTAGTGTAGTCTGGTGTAGTGTAGTCTGGTGTAGTGTAGTGTAGTCTGGTGGTGTAGTGTAGTGTAGTCTGGTGTAGTGTAGTCTGGAGTAGTGTAGTGTAGTGTAGTCTGGTGTAGTGTAGTGTAGTGTAGTCTGGTATGGTGTAGTGTAGTGTAGTCTGGTGTAGTGTAGTCTGTAGTAGTGTAGTGTAGTGTAGTCTGGTGTAGTGTAGTGTAGTGTAGTCTGGTATGGTGTAGTGTAGTGTAGTCTGGTGTAGTGTAGTCTGGTATGGTGTAGTGTAGTGTAGTCTGGAGTAGTGTAGTGTAGTCTGGTCTGGAGTAGTGTAGTCTGGTGTAGTGTAGTCTGGTCTAGTGTAGTGTAGTCTGGAGTAGTGTAGTCTGGTGTAGTGTATTGTAGTGTAGTCTGGTATAGATAGATAGATAGATAGACAGATAGACAGATAGATAGATAGATAGATAGATAGATAGATAGATAGATAGATAGATAGATAGATAGATAGATACTTTATTGATCCGCAAGGGGAAATTCAAGAATGTAGTCTGGTGTAGTGCAGTTTAATGTACTGTAATGTAGTCTGGTGTAGTGTAGTTTAATCTAGTGTAGTGTAGTCTGGTATAGTGTGGTATAGTGTAGTGTAGTCTAGTGTAGTGTAGTCTGGTCTGGAGTAGTGTAGTCTGGTGTAGTGTAGTCTGGTATACTGTAATGTAGTCTGGTGTAGTGTAGTTTAATCTGGTGTAGTGTAGTGTAGTCTGGTGTATTGTAGTGTAGTCTGGTATAGTGTAATGTAGTCTGGTGTAGTGTAGTTTAATCTGGTGTAATATAGTGTAGTCTGGTGTAGTGTAGTCTGGTGTATTGTAGTGTTGTCTGGTATAGTGTAGTCTGGTGTATTGTAGTGTAGTCTGGTGTATTGTAGTGTAGTCTGGTATAGTGTAATGTAGTCTGGTATAGTGTAATGTAGTCTTGTGTAGTGTAGTCTGGTGTAGTGTCATCTGGTGTATTGTAGTGTAGTCTGGTATAGTGTAATGTAGTCTGGTGTAGTGTAGTTTAATCGGGTGTAGTGTAGTGTAGTCTGGTGTAGTGTGGTGTAGTCTGGTATAGTGTAACATAGTCTGGTGTAGTGTAGTCTGTAGTAGTGTAACATAGTCTAGTGTAGTGTAGTGTAGTCTGGTTTAGTGTAGTGTTAACTATTCATTTAATCCCTTAATTTCACAGGACAGTTACACTTTTAACTGCACACCTTTCTAAATAGTTTCACTGTAGTTAATAAATAATTCATAGTAGTAACCAAATAATATTATTTAAGTTAGTATTTGGATTTGGATGTCCATTCGGATGTTCATTTTCATGCATGCTTTAGAAAATATTTCTACACAAGCAGCAACTCACACTGACACTTCCTTTGTACTACCGTGAACGTACGCACACACTGACACTCTACTGTGCTGGACGCACCAGGCCATCCACATCTGGCCTGTTTGAAGCCTGCAGAGACACAAGCTGTGGCTACACAGGACGAACGTTGAAGGATAGCGTGATCGAGATCCCAGCAGGGCTCAGTGTGTGTCCACTGACTGACCTGTGCTCTCTCTAATGGTCTGAAACCTTGCTCACACATCCTCCGCTCAACCACTATTGAAGTGCTCTGATTAATCATTCGTGAGTGTCTCTTCTGCAGCCTCGGTCTGGACACCGGAGGTCAAAGGAGCTCGTCCATTTTCCTCGATCAAGAGATGTGTTGAGCCGCTGTTCAGCGTGGAGTTTCCTATTCAGGATAGAAACACACTATCTAGCTAGCTAGCTATCAGTATAATAATACCATAATGCCCAAGAATGTTTTCCACTACTTTACACAGTAACACACAACAATAACAGACGAAAAGACTATAATAACAGTGTAACAGCATAATAATATCAAAACGCACTATTATATTTGCATATGCCCAGCATTCTTCGCCAAAACATTTAGCATTTGCATCATCTTCCATCGTTCCTTGCCAAACCCATTCAGATCTAATCGATAGTTTTAAAAGTGTCATCAAAAGATATATACATCTACTGAATTGTTATCGATCTTTTTTTTTTTTTGTCTAGTTGATATAATAAAGCCTGATCTTCCTGGCTGCCTCCAGGTAAATTGAATAAAGGGAGTGGAGAAATAAATTCAAAGAAAGGTGTTGTGCCTTTGATGTGCACGAGGAAAAGAACTCAAATATTGAATAGGCAATGATGCACCAAAATATCAAAACAGAGTAGAACGCACAAATAAAAATGAGAGAATAACATGCTGCAATGTCAGATAACGCACAAGAACAATAACAGAGTCACATGCAATAATAACACTAACAGTGTAACAGCATAATAATATCAAAACATGTGATATCAATTACAGAATAGTGCACAGTAATAACAATAACTGTGTAACTAACAATAATAACAATAACTGTGTAACTAACAATAATAACAATAACTGTTACTAGCAATGATAACAATAACTGTGTAACTAACAATAATAACAACTGTGTAAATAACAATGATAACAATAACTGTGTAAATAACAATAATAACAACTGTGTAAATAACAATGATAACAATAACTGTAAATAACAATGATAACAATAACTGTGTAAATAACAATGATAACAATAATTGTGTAAATAACAATGATAACAATAACTGTGTAACTAACAATAATAACAACTGTGTAAATAACAATGATAACAATAACTGTGTAAATAACAATAATAACAACTGTGTAAGTAACAATGATAACAATAACTGTGTAAATAACAATGATAATAACAAAGTAGTGAACAATAATAGTAATAATAAAGTAACACAGTAATAACAGAGTACCGCACAGTAATAACTGTAACAGAGTACCGTACAGTTATAACTGTAACATTGCACTGGACAGTAATAACAGAGTACCGCACAGTAATAACTGTAACAGAGTACCGCACAGTAATAACTGTAACAGAGTACCGTACAGTTATAACAGAGTACCGTACAGTAATAACTGTAACAGAGTACCGTACAGTTATAACAGAGTACCGCACAGTAATAACTGTAACAGAGTACCGCACAGTAATAACTGTAACATTGCACTGGACAGTAATAACAGAGTACCGCACAGTAATAACTGTAACAGTGTACCGTACAGTTATAACAGAGTACCGCACAGTAATAAATGTAACAGAGTACCGCACAGTAATAACTGTAACAGAGTACCGCACAGTAATAACTGTAACAGAGTACCGTACAGTTATAACAGAGTACCGCACAGTAATAACTGTAACAGAGTACCGCACAGTAATAACTGTAACAGAGTACCGCACAGTAATAACTGTAACATTGCACTGGACAGTAATAACAGAGTACCGCACAGTAATAACGGTAACAGAGTACCGCACAGTAATAACTGTAACAGAGTACCGCACAGTAATAACTGTAACATTGCACTGGACAGTAATAACAGAGTACCGCACAGTAATAACTGTAACAGTGTACCGTACAGTTATAACAGAGTACCGCACAGTAATAACTGTAACATTGCACTGGACAGTAATAACAGAGTACCGCACAGTAATAACTGTAACAGTGTACCGTACAGTTATAACAGAGTACCGCACAGTAATAACTGTAACAGAGTACCGCACAGTAATAACTGTAACAGAGTACCGCACAGTAATAACTGTAACAGAGTACCGTACAGTTATAACTGTAACAGAGTACCGTACAGTTATAACAGAGTACCGCACAGTAATAACTGTAACAGAGTACCGTACAGTTCTAACAGAGTACCGCACAGTAATAACAGTAACAGAGTACCATACAGTAATAACTGTAACAGAGTACCGTACAGTTATAACTGTAACAGAGTACCGTACAGTTATAACAGAGTACCGCACAGTAATAACAGTAACAGAGTACTGCACAGTAATAACAGAGTACCGCACAGTAATAACAGTACCAGAGTACCACACAGTAATAACAGTACCAGAGTAAAGGTCATGTGGATGAGATCTATATTTTGGTCTCCTCTCTGCTCCGTGACGTCAGTTGAGTTTGTTTGTCTTTTCTCTCTGTTTTTCTTTCTGCTCTGCCTCCTCTCTTACTCTCTATCTCTCTCCAATATTCCTCCCTTCATCCTGGATGTTTTGTCAGGGTTTCCTGCAGCCTGAGATCTCACACCAAACTCTCACCCTGCTTTCTACAGCTGAAGCTGTTCTATCAGTGGGAGTAGTGACTAGTGTTCAGAAACACCGCTGACGATCGTACTTACTCCGGCTCTAGTTTATAGCACTGAAGCCACATACCAAGTATACACTTATGATGCTATGGAAACAACTCGTTTCCAAGGTAACACTTCATCGACCAAAATCATTTATTTTCATGTCACTTGTGTTGTTGGTTTTTTTTTTAAATGTCCAAGTCTTCATCATATCCCCTTGGTGTTAAAGTCCAGTGAATTCAACATCCTAATAATGTCCTTCATCATACCTGCGTAGCACAGTGCTAGGAGTACGGTAGGCTCTGAGTAATATAATCGAATGTGCAGGAAACACAAAGAATATTTATACGTCCGAGGCTGAAATTCAGTCATTCGGAGTCCGAGTGTCAAAGATAAGCGAGTCTAAGTGAGTCTAAGTCAAGCTATAGGCATAAGGATCATGACGTAAGACACGTCAATACACACAACGCAACACTGATCAAATATATCTGCACTGTTCTGTGTCAAAGAGAGCATTGTCATGCTTTCCTACTTGAGCCCATCTCATATACAAGCAAAACACACACACACACACACACACACACACCGTCGTCAGCATTTCCAGCTGCATCTCTTACAAGCAATAGCAATTTACACTATTGATTCCAAGCGCCTAAATTGCTGGCTATTAGGCGGAGAGCAATTAGATGAGCTTAAATTAATGCCAAGCAACCTCAACAAAGAGTGCAGAGAGAGAGAGAGAGAGAGAGAGAGAGAGAGAGACCATGAGGAATAATGACAGAAGGATACAGAGAGATGAGAACAATAGAAAGACAGGATGAGGAGAAAAATGGCACTTTTTTGATGATGTCTTATTCTTTTTTCTTCTACTTCTTCTTCTTCTTCTTCTTTTTCTTCATTTGTTCATCTTATCTTGTCACTCGTTCTCTGTTCAGATTTTGTTCTTTGCCCTGATCAGTGCTTTGGCAAAGCATTGTACACTTTGTCATGTCAATTAAGCTCAATTGAATTGAATTGAATTGAGAGACAGAAATAGACAGAACACAAGGAGAGAGGGAATCAGAGAGACGGGGAGAAATAAACAGAGACAGAAAGAGAGACTGAAATAGAGGCTGAACAAGAGAGAGAGAGAGAGAGAGAGAGAGAGAGAGAAAGATAGACAGACGAAGAGAGTGAAAGAAAGACAGAACATCAAGAGCAAAAGAAGAGAAAGAGAGGATTAGAGACAGAAAATGGGAGGTAGAAAGACAGGAGGAGAGACAGAAAGAACAAAATAAGAGACAGAGAGAGACAAAGAAAGAAAGAAAGAAAGAAAGAAAGCAAAGACTGCAGGAGGCTTATTAAACCTTAATAGTTCATTAAAAGAGGAGAGACTAAGAGAGAGTGCTGGATAGAGCGAGACCTTTAATGACCTCAAATAACATATCTCTAATTACACACACACACACACACACACACGCGCACACACACACACACACACTCCCAGGAATGTCGATGAGTGTGTTGTGCAATGACGCAGATAACTCAGCACTCGAGTGTTTGATCATTCAGAAGAACACATAAGAACAGGTGTAGCTTCAGGGCACTTCATTTTCACACACACACACACACACACACACACACACACACACACACACACACACACACACACACAGACTGTTGACACACATATGTACTCGCATACACACCCACACACACACACAGTAGTGATCCAACATGGCCGTGCTAGCTAACCCTGAGTTACACACTATAGCTATTTTATTTTGTATTTAAAACCTGAAGAATTGTTAGTTAGCGTAGCGTAGCTAACATCAGCATTACCTTGCTAGCAGTAGCTCTCCAACATAACCAAGCTAGCTATCAGTGATACACACACGCTAGTTATTACACTGTATATTTAAGAACTAGTATTTTACGCTAAGCAGTAGTTACATTAAGCCGGTGTTAATTAGCTTCACTAATCTCAATGTTATGTTGCTAACACACACACATGCACCCCTCATACACACACACACACACATCGATCAGGACGTGAAACACATTTGCAAATCATGAGGTTTCAGACAGTTTTACACTGAAATAGAACATCATCCAATAATGTTTTAGTACTCCGGGATTTATTGGGATTAAGCATGTTACGATGTGTTAGTTAACACTCCACCACACACACACGCACACACACACCCACACACCCACACACACACTCCTTCTTGGCAGGCAGCACACATGGCCCTGTTGACCGCCTGCATATTTGACATTCCAGGCTGGATTTCCGCGTTGGCTTGTTTTTAAGACTCGTCCAGCTCGTCAGAATTACGTGCGTCTAAGAAGAAGCAAAAACAAACTTCAGAGAGCCTCCATGGTTTCTCCGAACAGCTGGAGGTTCCTGGAAATGTTCTGGGACCATGCACTGTTATAATAAAGTGGCAGCAGATGGGGACGCCGCGGTTTCCTCTGTAGCCTCATCTGAGGACGATGACATAGAAGTCTAATTATGTACATTCAAATTAGCAACATTAGCTAGTTAGCTAGTTCTGACTCGTGTCTTTCGCCTAATCGATCATTATTAACAGTGAATTGTATTTTAGCGGAATAAACAATGACTGCCGCCTTCTTCAAGTAATTTCATTCATCTCGATAACACAGCTGTGGTCATACGTTTTCATACATACGCCTTGCAGAATCTGCAATAACAACAACAACAACAACAACAACAACAATAAGAAGAAGAAGAAGAAGAAGAAGGGGCGCATGGTGGCTTAGTGGTTAGCACGTTCACCTTACACCACCAGGGTCCGGGTTTCGATTCCTGCTGGGGCCGTGTGTGTGCGGAGTTTGTATGTTCTCCCCGTGCTGTGGGGCTTTCCTCCGGGTACTCCGGTATCCTCCCCCAGTCCAAAGACATTCATGGTAGGCTGATTGGCGTGTCTAAATTGTCCGTAGTGTATGAATGGGTGTGTGAGTGTGTATGTGATTGTGTCCTGCGATGGACTGGCATCCTGTCCAGGGTGTACCCAGGTTCCCCGTGACCCTGAAGAAGGAATAAGTGGTAGAAGATGGATGGATAATAATAACAATAAGAGGGGTGATGAATATTGTATTTAGTTGTTTATTTAGTCCTGCCGTGAAGAAGCTATTTCACATGACAGATATTTACATTATAGTCCACAATAATAGAGACGCAATAATAACTGAATTTACACAAAGGAACCTGCTCAAAAGTTTACACACGCTTGAGTATTAATCCCATGTGTTGTTACCTGGATGATCACAGACCTCATGTTTTTATGTTTTGTGAGAGTTCTTCACAAGTCCCTTGTTTGTCCTGAGCAGTTAAATTGTCCACTGTTCTGCAGAAAAACACCTCCAGGTCCTGCACGTTCTTTACTTTTCCAGCATCTACTGGAATCTTCTATTAGACCCCTATATGATGTGGAGATCCATCTTTTCACACTGAGGACGACTGATGGACTCATACACGCCTATTACAAAAGGTACAAACGTTCCCCGTTGCTCGAGAACGCAACACGATGCGTTAAGAGCCGGTGGGGGTGTAAACTTTTGAACAGGATGATCGGTGTAAATTGTTATCATTTCATTTAAAGATCTTATTTTCTTTCATTTGGTACTGCCCTCCAGACGCTGCGTAAAACATTTCCCAGAAGACAAAATAATACATATCAATAGCCTACCCTTATACAGCTGTTGCTATGGTAACATGTCGCACAATAGCAATGACCACACATAAGCATAACTAATGAAAGGTCAAATAATGTTCACTGTTATCAACAATGTAAACGCCGAATACATAAAACACAACTTCAGCGGTGAAGTGACGAGAACACTGTTGCTAGGTAACGGGGAAACATGGACGCCAGGAGTAATCTAGCTAATGTCTAATGCTAATGGTTTTACTAGCAACAACCACATACCGTATAAGTGTTACCTGCACTATTATCCTATACGAGACATGCTTGTCGGCGTGGTTACACTGCAACACGGTTACAGAATTCGTAATGTCGCGTTTCTCGATTGCAGAAAGGAAAACGCAATGCAGCTAGGCGACTAGGAAATGTGGACGCCGAGCATGTCCTAGCTAACGACTGAGCTTAATGGTTTTGCTAGCTAGTCTTTCATCCAGGAAGTATAAACATCGCAAACAAGACAAAACTGTCATGCATAGACGTTTTCTTCAGACGTCCGGGTAAATTTCTATGTTCACGTGGCCAATTAAAAAAAGCCTCAACACGTTCCGAACAAACACGAGCAAACAGAGCTCTTCAGCTGCTCCGGAAACGGATATTCGTAAACGCCTCAGAGTTCACGGTTTAAGAGAGGACACTAGTCGAGTTTGTTTTTCTTACGGAAACTTGGCAGAGGACGTGAGATGTGGGGAGGAGCGCTTGAGAGCTATTTAAATGAGGGGGAAAAAAAGAGAAAAGGATATCCATCAGATGAGACGCATTACTCACACACACACACACACACACACACACATAGAGCGTACGCTATGGGGCCACGCGGAGACGGCCAGGGGAAACGAGGACACGGCTGTAACGTCTGAGGACGGATGGGGATCGCTCTGTTCAGATAAACGGACCTGACGGCTGCGTAAATGACTGCGGACTGCTGAGCTGTGATTATTTTAGGAATCATAAAGAGTAATGTGGTTGCAAATGGAATGCCTCTCTTGGGTCTCGTGCTCGGAGGGCGGAGGGCGGAGACGGAGACGATCGCTCCGGGATGCGATTTAAAAGCGTCACGCTGCACCAAACCAAATAAACACGCTCCAGATTAGGATGTCTTTCACAGATAAGAATGCAGTGCGGCCGTTGGCCACGAGGACGCCGCGGGAAAGAGACTTGTGGGAAGCCGAGGGAAAATAAGACAGAGATATTTGAGGGTAGGAGGAAGAGCGTGAGAGAGACGGAGACATGTGGGAGAGAAAAGAGAAAGAGAGACAGAATGGTGAGAGAAAGACAGGGATACAGAGACAAGGGAGGACATAAATAAAGCTAATGGCTGTGCTGTGGGAGGCTGGGTCGAGACTTTAGCCTGATTTATTCTAATTGTGTCTCTACACACAGAACCACCATCCATTACTTCTCTCTCTCTCTCTCTCTCTCTCTCTCTCTTTACGTCTCTGTCTCATTCTTCTCTCCGCACACAGATTTGGATCCTCCCATCGTCTGATAAGAGAAACACATGCTAAAACCATATTTCTTCCACAAGCTCCTTTCCTATACATTTCCCCTCCCCCAGCATTTATGGAAAGAGTCTCCAGTGTCGGTGTCGTCCATTCTAACAGCTTTATAATGCAGGAAAGTCTTCAGGACAGTCTTTCTAGGTATAAACCTGCTACAACACAAGTGAGAACAGGGATTAATCTGACTTGCGGACATTCCACGTAACTATCGACTGATAAAAAGTGTCGTTCAGCACTGTGGCGCCCTTGGTGCTTGGACCCGTCAATCGCTGCTTGCAGCTATATCTGTAAATTGGCATTGTCGCCGCGGTATAAGAGGAATAAAACACGTCAAAGACATGCTGTTATAGGAGAAAACGATCGACTTCGCAGCTTGATTCTTTTTCATTTTTACAGCATTCTAGTATTATTCCTCATTTACACCCTACACTCCTGACCTGTCTGACCTATTTCCAGGAAATTCTGGGACATCTTCCTCGCCTTTCATCCAGGATTTGACTTTGTTCTCACTGAATTTCATTTCATATTAGTCATTAATTAGTGTATTTTTGGTCGGTTTGTCGATCTCGGTGCTTAGTTTGGACTTTTCGTGTAGCAGACACGTCACACAAAGAAAAAGAAGATCCCGTCCCGTCGTTTCACAGCTCCTTTAAAGAATCCATTCGTCCTTCATGTGATCAGTGGCAGGCGTCGATTCAAGGAAGTAGCGTCGACACGTCAAGGAAGCATCGATTCGAACCTCGGGAAGCGTCGTTTCTATGCGCTGTCGTATTCGGACAGAGGGGCGGGGCTAATTTCTGGGTCAGAAATCTGAAACGAAGAAACTTGTCATGTTGCAAATCATGAGTATTTATTTATTTTGAACAGATAAAACATTTAAACGTACCGCTGCGCGCAGATAAATCTGGGAAAGCGGAATTAAAAACAACGTATTATCAGTGGACTGGTCGTCAGGAACGGATCTGTTGAAGTACTAATTTCACACACACACACACACACTCTATGTGTAAAGTGTGAAAACGTCTGTGTATTGTGTGTGTGTGTGTGTGTGTGTGTGTGTGTGTGTCTGTAAATCTCGTACCTGTTATCGCCTCTTTCCTTCTTTCCACTGTCGAATAAAAAGAGGCAGAGGAGATATTTCAAGTCTCTCTGATTTATGTGTCACATATAGAATAAAGCTGGTGTGTGTGTGTGTGTGTGTGTGTGTGTGTGTGTGTGTGTGTGTGCACAAAACCTGTGTCTCAGCAGAGTGAGTCATAAATCATTGCGCGTTAGTACTCCTACGAGCTCTCTAGTCACATCCTTCTCCAACACACACACACACACACACACCCACACACACACACACACACACACACACACACAGAAAAATGCTATAGAGGTAAAGATAAATGGCTCTACATCACACTTTCCTCTGCCCTGTTTCTATCCTTACTTCTCTCCCCTATGGATATGTACAGGTGTGTGTGTGTGTGTGTGTGTGTGTGTGTGTGTGTGTGTGTGTGTGTGTGCGTGGGTTGATTTATTCCTCCACGGAGATGTACATGAAGATATTTGTGTCTGAGATGAAGGTTTGAGTGCAGTGACGATTTCCCTCTAGTGAAAGTTACAGCTTCACGTTTGACTGTTACAAAACATCGACACTGGAGACTCCTTCCACAAATGTTAAACATCGTCGCCGTCATCAACGATCGCACGCCTCGTTAAATCCGTTCACATGGTGCGTCTGCCGCAGACGTCCCTGGGTGAGTTGTTACTATAGAAACAGAAGTAATAATGCGGTATTAAAAGGAGTGCGCCGATATAAACATTGCAGCTGGACCTCGTGTGAGAGCTGCTGTTAGAGGAAATGAATCAACAGCTTTGTGGAAGGTTCAAGCTTCGAAGAGGAAGGAGTAGAGCTGCCGAATATGGGATGGATATGGCGAAAGGTTTTCTTTCTGGTTGACATGGAAACCTGATGGACAGGGGCGCTTAGACTCTGATGTGTTCCATCATGTGGAACTTGTTCTTTATCCCTCACATGTACACAGGAGAGTAAGTGAACAGTGCAGCTCACCCTGCTGCTGGATCTCCACATACATACACACACACACACACACACACACACACACGCGCGCGCACACGTGCACACGCACACGCGCGCACACACACACACACACACACACACACATATATGCACACACTCACACACGCGCACACACACACACACACATATGCACACACGCACACGCGCGCACACACACACACACACACGCGCACACATATATGCACACACGCACACGCGCACACACACACACACATATATATATATGCACACGCGCACACACACACATATATGACACACTACACACGCGCACACACACACATATATGCACACACTCACACACGCGCACACACACACATATATGCACACACTCACACACGCGCACGCGCACACACATATATGCACACACTCACACACGCACACGCACACACACATATATGCACACACACACACGCACACACACACATATGCAAACACTCACACACGCACACACACACACATATATGCACACGCGCACACACACACAAACACACAAACACACACTTCTATCTATCAATCTATCTAACCAACTCTACAAGTATTGGCACTCTATCTATCTATCTATCTATCTATCTATCTATCTATCTATCTATCTATCTATCTAGCTTTCTAACCACCTTTATAAGTATTGGCACCCTATTTATCTGTTTCTCTTTTTAAAACCGGACATTACCTTCATATTTCAAACTGATAACTATTTTAAACTTTCAGACCGGCTTTGTCATCATTAACTTTCAGACCGGCAACATCAAAGTTGTTGTCATGATTAGCTGTACCTCTGTCTAGTTCTGTCTGAAATTGACCCAACATTGAATCTCGTGGTTTGCAAAAGTGCAACCTTGATTCGGAGACTGAATTTCACCCTCACGGCTCAGTACGATTTAAATGAAAATTTCGATTGGCACGATCCTAACTCCATTGAACCCCCTCCCCACCTCCATTTTCTCCCAAAATTGTTCAGCTGCCAATTCCCACGCTCCAGCTGGGGAGGGTAAAGGATAAAACATGCTTCCTTCAAGACACGTGAACCAGCCAACTGCATCTTTTTGATATGCCGTATCACATGGCAGCATAGCGCACTCAGAGTAAAGCGCTATCTGCCCTCTTCCACATACGTCAGCTCAGAGATACCCACAACTGCTTATATATCCTTATAACTTTAGGAAAACCAATCACAGATGTAAAGCAGCTCAGACAGCTCCTCATGAAGCTGCTGAGATGTCGAGAGCGTGCCGAATATTAAAGAAACACAATAAAGGAAGAAGATAAAGAAAGCGTCATGATGCAACAGGTAGCGTTGGTGTCTCACGGCGTCAGGGTCCGATTCCGAGCTCTATTTACTGCTTGTAGTGCGTTTCACATGTCCTCCCCCTCAGTTTCTGACAGGAAAATGAAACAGTGTAATCAGTTCCAGACTTTTAAATGAAAACAATCCTTCTATGAGTCAGCATGTCCATACCTTTGCCTGGTTCTGTACCCCCGAATGTGACCTCGTACATCTTCTCCAAGTGTTGCATGGACTATAAAAAGAGAATCTAGATTCTATCAGTGCAGAATACGACGGTACGATTTTCTTTCTTCTTTAAATGACGTGTTCGTGTCAGGATACCTTAATGCTTTTTAATCCTATGGGAGTGTTCAGGAGTCCTTAATTAATAGAACATTAAGATATCCTGTATATCTCTGGAGATTAGAAAGGGAAAAAAAAGTCGTTCTTAAGCAAGATGTTTTTGTCCTGTGAGGTACAAAGTAAAAGGGGTGTAACCAGATGAAGGTTTCCTTCCCAGATTGCCAGTGTCCCTGTACATGAGTCACGTTTCTCATTCAATCTGTAAGTCCCCCTTTTGTTCACGTTTCTCCGCCGTGTTCCTCCTAACGGTTATATTTCTTTTTCATTTCGAAGGCATGTCAGCGCAAGAGCTCAGTGTCACTTATCTGGAAATTGAAATAGATCACAGTGAAGAATATTGTGAAATCCTGTTCCCCAGGTTCCCCTTGTAATGAATTGGCTATAAGCCGTGTCCTCAGAGCCACTCTCGTCTGACAGCTCCTGCCTTCTTCAGGGACTCAAATCTCTCTACTGACACTTTATTATATCCACATGCAGATTTTTTTCTTTTTTTTTATTTCAGCTTCATTGCTCTGTCTGAAACCCTTAAGAGAGGCAGTGAGTGAGGGGCAGAAAATGCAGAAAAGAATTCTGTACCTCACTCAACCATACTAAAACCAGAACAGAACTAAAACCAGAACAGAACTAAAACCAGAACAGAACTAAAACCAGAACAGAACTAAAACCAGAACAGAACTAAAACCAGAACGTACCACACCGAGATAAACCAGAACAAAAACCAGAACAGAACTAAAACCAGAACAGAACTAAAACCAGAACGTACCATACCGAGATAAACCAGAACAAAAACCAGAACAGAACTAAAACCAGAACGTACCATACCGAGATAAACCAGAACTAAAACCAGAACAGAACAAAAACCAGAACAGAACTAAAACCAGAACAGAACTAAAACCAGAACGTACCATACCGAGATAAACCAGAACTAAAACCAGAACAGAACTAAAACCAGAACAGAACTAAAACCAGAACAGAACTAAAACCAGAACGTACCATACCGAGATAAACCAGAACTAAAACCAGAACAGAACTAAAACCAGAACATACCATACCGAGATAAACCGTACCATACTTAAACCAGAACGTACCATTCCAAATTGAACTTTACCATAGCAAAACCAGACTACACCAAACGAATGTGAGTCATGTACAGGGACACTCCTAAGGTTAAGTATGGTTTAGTCTGTATGATATGGTTTAGTTACCAAGTTATGGTGTGGTTTATTTTGGTATGGTATTGTAAGCTAATGTAAGGTACCATAAGACTGTACCATTCCAAAATCAAATATATCATACCGAAACACAGATTCTACCAAACCTTACCAGTGTGACTCATGCACAGCGACACTGTACCATGCCAAAACCACATCATACTATACCATACCTTATATTAGCTTACAATACCATGCCAAAATAAACCACACTAAACCATACCATAACTTACTAAAGCACACTTAACCACGCCATATCGTACTAAACTATACCTTACCAGGCTGTGCCATACCAAAAGAACCCATACTATATCATACTAATCCATTCCACCCCACAATAAAGCTTACTAAACCCTTACATAGCATACCGAAGTTAATCATACTAATACCGAAACCACCCTATAATACACCGCATGGCCAAAAGTATATGGACACCTGACCATCACACCCAAATGTGCTTCTTCCCCAAACTGTTGCCACAAAGTTGGAATCACACAGTTGTAAAGAACGCCTCTGTATGCTGTAGAATTATAATTTCTCTTCACTTGAACTAGGAAGCCCAAACTGGCTCCAGCAGGACAGTACCCCTGTGCACAAAGCCAGCTCCATGAAGACACAGTGTGTTAAGTTCAGGTTTGACTAGAAGAACTCGAGTGTCCCACAAAGAGCCCTGACCTCAACCCCGCCGAACACCTTCAGGATGAACCAAAAGACCTCCTCACTGAACATCAGCATCTGACCTCACGAACGCTCCCGTGATGCTGAATGAACGCAGATCCTCACAGGCACGCGCCAAAATCTAGCCGAACGCCTTCCCAGAAGAGTGGAGCCCGTGGTTTTGGAACGGGTTTGATGGGTGATCCACGTTAACCAAGCCTAAATAAACCAGACTAAAATAAGCTATTATATAATAAACCATAGCATACCTAGCTAACATATTCCGATCATACTAAAACAAGCCATACATGCCATATCCATATCAATACCACCAACAGCTGGCCAGGTGAGACCTAGGTAACACTGCTGAATGTGGAGTATTCAGGCTGCACGTGTTGAGTCTCCAGAGGAATGGGAATTATGGGAGAAATAATGGAGAGGCTTGTTCTGTTGATGACTAAAGTGCTTTCCTAGGCTTCTAACTCAGGTAGTAGCCATTAGATTATTTATTAAATTTATTTAGCCCCAAGAGACTCCAGCTGCCGAGGTTATTTGCGGCGGAAGCGTCTGTCCGCTCGCTCTACACCCTCAGTGGCTTTGTGTAATTACACCAGAACGATCAGGATCAGGAAGGTACTGGCAGGGAGACGACAAATGCAGAAAGGGGGACAAAGTGAGCGAGAGAAACTGAACGCTTTAAAAGGCTTTCAGAGGAGGCACGATCACAGGAGGTTGAAGCGGTGCAGGATGATGCGTGGGAGGTAATGGGGTGAGGGGGGTTTTAAAATATACAGTTTGATTTTAATTTTTCTATGCATTTGTGAAGACAACAATAGGGACGCATACAGCTACAGGTTTAGCATTAAGAACGTCACACGTTACAGGCTGTAGACTGTAGCAGCCATTTTGTGTCCTTTCCTGCTTTTAAACTGTTAGATTATTTTCCCGATTACTCAGTGAGTGCTAGAACACTCCTGTGTGTCACTATGCGAGAGATGTGTGTGTTATCAAAAAAATGTGTGATTATGTGTGTGTGTGAGAGAGAGATGTTCCCTCATGTCTCGTTCCGTCAGATTCTTCACGGTTATGATCTTCACGGTTATAAGCTGCCAGACCAGAAGAATCGTGACATGTCTGCAGCCTCTTCAGATCTGGAGTGTGTGGCATTTCTTATTAGCACAGCTGTGTGTGTTATCATGAAGTGTGGGCGTTCGATGAATATGAAATTTGTGTGTGTGTGTGTGTGTGTGTGTAGATGAAGTGTAGGCTCAAATCAGTAATAACTTGATATGTGATCATTCATATGTGCAGAAAAAGCCCTAATATAATCAGTGCACTGTGCTGATCAGGTGAACACATGACCTTGAACGCGACCTCTGTGACTCCAGACGTTCGGGTTTTAGCGTCTCAGGAATGCGACGTACGTTCGGGGGGGAAAGGTGATGGCTTGCTCGAGTTTGTCCTTCACGCTCACGCTGACTCGCGGCCTCCAAAGAAATCGAGAGAGGATAAAAGTGAGAAATCCAATACAGAAACTGCGTTTATGCCCTGTGGGGAATTTCATGAATTCCAGGAAGATAATCTCTTTAGAAATCCCCTACAGAGTGAAAGGAGAGTGAGAGAAAGAAAGAAAGAAAGAAAGAAAGAAAGAAAGAAAGAAAGAAAGAAAGAAAGAAAGAAAGAAAGAAAGAAAGAAAGAAAGAAAATATATAGAAATAAAAGAAAATAATTAAAGGGTCCTCAGAAATTATTTTGAGAGAAAAGGGAGAAATAAACAAACAGTATATAAAAAGAAATAAGAAAGTAAGAGAGTATATAGAAGGAAAGAAAGATAGAAAGAAAGAATAAATTACAAGAAAGAAAGAAAGAGAATATATAGAAATAAAAATAAAGAATTAAAGGGTCCTCGGAAATTATTTTGAGAGAAAGAGAGAGAAATAAAGTAAGAGTATATAGGAAGAAAGACAGACAAAAAGAAAGGTGTAGAATATATTACAAGAAAGAAAGAAAGAAAGAAAGAAAGAAAAGAAAGAAAGAAGGGAAGGAAGTGTCTTTAGAAATTCCTCACAGAGAAAGAAAGAAAGAAAGAAAGAAAGAAAGAAAGAAAGATATAAAAGAAACAAAGAAAGTGTCCTGAGGCGTTCCTCAGAGTGAAAGAGAGAGAAATAAAGAGAGTATATAAAAAGAAAGAAGAAAGAAAGAGAATATATAGAAAGAAATAGAAAGAAAGAAAGGAATAGAATATATAGAAGGATATAAACGTACTGAGAGTACATTGATTAGCACTGACGGCTAAGTTCGCTAGCTCACCTCAGGTAACTCTAAAGGGAAACTTTGGCATGAACACCACGAGACGCCACACAACTCTGTCCTTATTTCAACATAAAAATTCTAAAGTATTTTGATTTATTACTTCATTATTACTTCATTTATTACCTTCAGTATTTAATTCATTTCAAATGCTAACTGCTAGCTCCTGGATTAGCATCTGGACCCAGACATCAGACTTAGTGTTATAACACAGTTCTACAGTTAGCATATCCTGATGTCATTGCATTTTCTCTTGTTTTTTTACACACACACACACACACACACACACACACACACACACACACACACACACACACACACACACACACACACACACACACACACAAACAAAAAACCTCTGTCTGTGTGTCTGTGTCTTGTTATGATTGCTGGTCACTCTAGTGTGTATAATGTGGCTATTGTCCTGCGTTTCCTCAGTCGGGTTAAAGGTCAGTAGTCTCACACCCACACACACACACACACACCCACCCACCAACCCACACACACACACACACACACACACACACAGGCTAGAGGTCAGTGGTGATTAACACACCGAATGTGACCTTTATCCCTGCAGCAGCTTTCACAAAATTAATCATAGTCAGACACCATTCAGCTGCCCGTAACCACATTGTGGATTAATGAGTCTCTTTCAGAGACACACACACCCACACACACACACACACACACACACACTGAAGAAGATAGTGAATAACCAGATCCAGCACCTCTCTGATTTGAACTGGATCTGGAGCTTTTTTTTTTATTCTTTTAATAAAGATTTTAGTAAATGAAGTAGTGGTAATAAATAATAATAATAATAATAATAATAATAATAATAATAATAATAATACATAAATTAATAATAATAATAATAATAATAATAATAATAATCACCTCATTTCCATGATGACCAACTGGTAAGTACTCGTGTTATCGGTCACACATCAGGGACAGAAGAAGTAATGACGAACCACATTAGGTCATGAGTCATCGCAATAAATTTCCAGTCTAAATACATATCTGCATTCTAGTGCGTGTTCAGAGCAACAGTAATAATTTCCATCGACAACACCCATATCCACTGATGAGCCAAAACATTCTGACCTCTCATAGATGAAGCGCACGGCGTTGAGAACCCATCCAGAACCCATCCAGAACCCATCCATCTTGGTGACATAGACAAATCATTTCCATCTATAGCTGTGTACTACATGGTCAAAAAGTGCAGTTGTGTAATCAGGAAGATCGCTACAGTTTTCAGAAGAAGTCTATTTTGCTGACGTTATCACCTGTTCAAAGCCATCTTCATGGTTTTTAAGTGGTTCCATCCACAGGAATCTCTGATCTTTGGACCGCTGGTCTTCCTGCAGGTTTGATCTCCAACCAAAAGCTAACACACCTGTTTTAGTTGATCAAGAACTTCTTAAAGCATCGATCAGATGGTCAGGTGGGCACGATTATGATTGGAGCTAGGTAGATTTCCAGGAACAGGGTAGGTGACCACTGCTTTAGGTTGATTTAGATTGGGCCATCCTCAGCAACAGCGAGTGGTTTCCAAGTGATGAGAACTTCATCCAGGCCTGAGTGACGTTGGCAATCTTTATGGCCAGACAACCGGGTTGGAGAATCTCTGAAAGACCAAGGTATGTGGGGTGTTTCTCTGTCAGAACAGTGGTGAGTAAATTCGGAGGTCAGAACAATGGTCCGAGGAAGGACAAACGACAAATTGGAGACACGGTATTGGGTGTCCAAGGTTCTTCGATGTGCTTGTACTGTAGACGCGTAGCTACAGGACAGGCAACTGCTTCTGGCTCTGAGTTTTGAGGCAGCAATGGGAAGTCTTAATTTTTAGGGGGTACCTAGGTAAGTGTAGTGTGCACGCAGAACATATCAGGTTTGAGAATTCTCTTTTTTTATGTGGGCAAGAAAGTGCCATTTTTAAATGTTACCCTCACTTTCAGGTTGAATATCTCTGGTGTGGGACCAGATACGAACCTGAAGTTTTCACAGTAATAAGTCCTCTGTAGTAGCGTTCTGCGGTAAGAAATTTGAGTTTGAGCTTCCTCTGGTTACAG
>CM022780.1:3571737-3611737 GCA_012411365.1 Ameiurus melas | reverse complement strand
AGCGCTAGCGCTACATGCGGTGTACTACATCCCAAAACGCCAACACAGCACCTAAGTTTCCAAAAGTAAAAAGTCTGAATGTTTTTCATTTTTTTATTTTATCTAAACATTGCTATCGAAGTAAACAAGCTAATGCTAAGTCACAATCATTAGCAACAGATCAGAGATATGAACATTAAAAATAAAAAAGGCTAGCTTCGCTAACTAGGCTAATAGTGTAGCTAATTCAACACTTTCACATTTAAACATCAACAATTTAATAAAACCACAACATTTAAAATAAAATAAAATAAAAAAAAAACCCCATGGGAACACGGATACGCTCCCGCTAATCTTCTAGCTATAGGCTAGTTGTTTTTTTTCTAGCTGTATTATCATAGTAGCTCTAGCGCTAAACTAAAAGAAGTCAACAACGTTCATTGTACGTAGGGAAATCCAATTTTGGATGGACGTGGATTGGATTTTTGACCTACAAGGCCAGGAAATAAACATGGCCGCCCCACATGAACGCTTACGTTTTGGTTGTTCTGTCTAAGCACTAGCAAGCTAGCCAGCGAATGCTAGTGAGACAAGGGTTACACAACTGTAACGTTGAAGCATTCCCTTTCTTAAGACTGTGTTATAGATTTAACTAGCGAACACGTCCTACAGGAAATGATACCACAGAGAGGACGGGAGAGTTACCATTTTAATACGACGGCGTGTGATAAGCCCGGGTGGAGGAAGAAACTTTCCCCGCTCTTTTTTTTTTTTTTTTAAATTTGATTAGATTTTTTTGTTTTGAGAGCAAGAAAAAAAAATTCAGAGGTCGGAAATTCTGAGGTACATTTTTTTTGGGGTTGAATGTGGAAAGGAAGAAAAGTCTGTCTCTGTGGTGGGATTGGATTGTGCCTCATGTAGCTTTGGATGAAAGTGTGTGTGTGTGTGTGTGTGTGTGTGTGTGTGTGTAAATGGAAATAAATGGAAATGTAAATGTGTTCATAATAAATGTCCTTTTAGCAAGTACTGAGAGTTGCTACTGTGTGTTGTGTGTGTGTGTGTCCCAGTCGATTTGGTAAGCAGGGAGTAGGCTCATATTGCCAGGCTGTTTCATAATCTGATTACGCAACAGCCTGAGGCAAAAAACACACACACACACAACACACACACACACACACACACACTGAGCAGTAGGCAGGAGCGTATCAGACTAAGATCAATGACACTGTGAGACTGAGCAAAGAGTCTCCAGCAGATTTGAAGCATGACCAATAAATAACATCCTACCGTGTGTGTGTGTCTCTCTCTCTCTCTCTCACACACACACACACACACACACACACACACACTAGGTTTTAAAAAGTCTACTATTACAACACAAAGAGCAAGAGAGGGGGAAATGCAGGGCCTGCTAACCTCTCACCTCCATTTGGTAAAAGTATATGTGTGTGTGTGTGTGTGTGTGTGTGTGTGTCAGAAGACACATAGCTGCTGCCTAATGGTGTCTGCAGACACAGTTCTCTCACTCTGTGTGTGTGTGTGTGTGTTGGATGTAATAGTTCCGCCTTATTTTTAAACTCCGCTGCCGATTGCATTAGATAAAAAGATGTACAGTAAACGCGCCCATATTTGGCAAAACGAGGCAGGAGATGAAGACCAGCCGATCGGAACACTCGCACGAACACTCGCACGGTCCTTACAGAGCGAAAAGAAACCAGGACCAGCGCCGGTGTGTGATCTGAACACGAGGTGTTACCGACTCGGACGAGAGCGTGTCTTGACGTTATGCCAGCAGACGTGCAGCTGATGCCACGTTCTCATACAGCGCCCTCCACTACTATTGGCATCCTTATATAGAGCCACCTCCATATTTAACCGTGGACATGAGGTACTTTTCCACACGGCTACCTCTCTGTGTGCTCTAAAACCTCCTCTGGTGTTTATTACAAAAAGCTCTATTTTGGTTTGATCTGACCATAGAACCCGATCCCATGTGAAGTTCCAGTAGTTTCTGGTGAACTTAAGACGCTCGAGTTGTTTTTGGATGAGAGTAGAGTCTTTTTTCTTGAACCCCTTCCAAACAACTTGTAGTGATGGAGGTGACTTCAGATTGTAGTTTTGGACACTTTCTGACCCCAAGACGCAAATAACTTCTGCGATTCTCCAGCTGTGATCTTTGGAGATTTTTTATCCACTCGAACCGTCCTCTTCACAGTGTGTTGAGACGATACAGACACACGTCCAGTTCCAGGTCGATTCATAACATTTCCAGTCGACTGGAACTTCTTAATTATCACCCTGGTGGTGGAAATGTGCATTTTCAATGTTTTTACTATTTTCTTATAGACACTTCCCATTTTGTGAAGCTCAACAACCTTTTGCCGCACGTCACAGCTATATTCCTCGCTCTTATCCATTATTACGAATGACTAAGTGAATATGGTCTGTGTGTTACCTCATATTTATACCTCTGTGAAACACGAAGTCATGGTTTTCTGTTTCAAATTCCTGTTCCTAGTCACCCAGGTGTACTAAATAGTTTTTAAAATATCAGTGGGCAATATACTTCAAATAGATTTTCTCTCATAGGAATTCATAAGGGTGCCAATAATTGTTGCACACCTATATTTAACAATGTTTTTTTTTTCCGGATGAACCAGTGTTTCGTTTGCGATCGTTTGATATCCATGAGAGTGTTTTTGTGATACAAAGAGCACAAGAACACACACACACGAGAAGAACGCAGTTCTCACAGAGCATCAGCGTCCATTATCGGGATAGAACAGTGAAGAGATGTCGAATGAACTCCGGCGTGTAGGATCGGGTGCGATCGACTTTTCTCCGTCTGAGGACTTTCTCTCTGGCGGAAATCTACACGTCTGATCTTTACACTCGCCGGGGACGCTTTAAAGGTCGCGTCAGTCACAGAGACGTGAACTGGACGGCGTCAGACAGAGACGGCGTCGACGCAAACAAAAGCGTCCGGGACACAGAATAAAGCATGCGCTGTTGAACATCCAGGACTCGCTTGCTCCTGAACCGGGCTCGGATTCTCTCCCTGAGAAGTTAAGCACTAAACGGCAGGAGTGTGTGTGTGTGTGTGTGTGCGCCTTTAAAATTGGAATTATTTTTTTTTAATAGATAAAAGTGGTGAATGTAGGACCTTTGGTGCTGATGGAGAATAAATACATAAATGAATAAAACAGTGCTTGCTTAGTGGTCAGCACGTTCGCCTCACACCTCCAGGGTCGGGAGTTCGATTCCCACCGTGGCCCTGTGTGTGCGGAGTTCGCATGTTCTCCCCGTGCTGTGGGGGTTTCCTCCGGGTACTCCGGTTTCCTCCTCCAGTCCAAAGTCATGCATGGTAGGCTGATTGGCGTGTCTAAAGTGTCCGTAGTGTATGAATGTGTGTGTGAGTGTGTATGTGAGTGTGCCCTGTGATGGACTGGCACCCTGTCCAAGGTGTACCCCGCCTTGTGCCCGATGTTCCCTGGGATGGACTCCAGGTTCTCCGTGACCCTGAAAAGGATAAATCGGGGATAGAAGATGGACGGAACATCTTGAATTGGCGAAATCGCAACAATTATATAGAAAACCAATAATCCAGACGAACTCGGTGTGACTCGGTGATGAGGAGGATGTTTAGTTATACCGCAACCTTAACGTCGGAACTATTTTCAATTTGACATCTCGTAAATCTACTTATATTCCCCGACCAACGCGGCTAATCTTTAGCCTGCGACCTGATTGGTCGATGGACGTCACTTGACACTTTTTTTTGTTTTCCTGAAAACTTTGAACTTTTTCAACGTTGGAAGTCCTTCAGGAAGCCTTACAGCCACTTCCAACAGGATTACATGTTAAATAAATGTGCACTTCCTGTTGAGGGAAAAAAACAACAACAAAACAAACCGAGAATAGTGATGATACTAGGAAATTAAACCCACACGGATTGCAATTATTTTACGTTAACACTGTAAATCAGAATCGATTACGGTCTTCCTTTGATCACGTTTACAGCAAAAAAAAAAAAAAAAGAGCTCGGGTTGATATAAAACTCTGAGGATTGAGCCATTCTGCCACCCACCCACCCACACCCACCCACACACACACACCCACACAGGACTTTCTCACCCTGGTGTTGAATGTATACACACTCAGATATATTCCGTACGTGCAGCCAAGTTTCCTCTGCTCAAAGCGAGTGGAGAATTCACAGGCCGGTCTGAGACGGTAATCTAACGGGAGAGGATGAGGACGAGGACGTCCCACAGCTCCTACATCTGGAGAAATACGTCTACTATTGTCCATATGGTCCTCTAAGATTGAGTTATAGACAACAGCGCCCCCACTGGACAACCAGAGCGAAATGTTCCTTCTTCATTTCAACCCCTGGTCATTGTGTGTGTGTGTGTGTGTGTGTGTGTGGTGTGTGTGTGTGTGAGAACACATCTGTTCACACTTTCAGCTAAACGTGTTTCACTTTCATAATATCCTTCATCTCAGTGAGGAAAACTAAACCAGTGCTTCCAATAACCGTGTAACCATGACAACGAGCAATAACATTACCGCTTTGTGTCACTAAACAACAACAAGACAAAAAAAGACCAAACGCAGACGCCTGGAGTCGCTGTGGATTACAGTCTGATGAAGGAGACGATTCGTCTTCAGGAACAGCAGCTACAGGGTTTATATACAGTATTAAACGCGCTGGATCAAATATCGTTTCCATAGCAACAGCTCGTTCACGGGGAACCCTACATCGGATAATTCACGGAACCGTATTTCAGAAAGGGGGGAGACAAGCTGGTGAGGGGAGGACTGTTTATAGCTGCTATAACGTAAGCGAGAGGAGGAAATAAATTGTTTTGCTGACCCCTACAGGGTCATGGGGCACAAGGCGGGGTAACACCGTGGATGGGGTGCCAATCACATACACATTCACACACCCATTCATACACCGTGCATGTCTTCGGACTGGGGAAAGAAACCCGAGTACCCGGAGGAAACTCGAGCGGCGGGAATCGAACCCTGGAGGTGAACGTGATGACCACTACGCCACCGTGCGACCTTCTGGCCAATCGAAATGAAGCATTCAGCAGCACTGCGCTGTAATGGCGAGTACTTCATACCTCAGAAATGAGAGTTAACACCGACACGGAGTTCATCACGATCTGCACCTGCGGTGGAAAGATGATCACATTATTCACACGTGCAAACATCGAAAAGACGAGTGGTGTGCGTTCGTGTAATGCAAACCGGTTAATGATGCATTTGATGGCGTGTAGAGAAATGACAGAACGTGTTTCATTTAAAGAAATCTGGTCATGGTGCTGTTCTGCACGTCGCTTTGGTGCTCAGTGGAGCTTTCTAAAGCGACAGGAAGAAGGGAAGTGACGGTGAAACGCGCACAAACCCACGCTCTCGCTTTATTTAGCTGATTTCTGCTAAAAGAGTGTACATTCGCGTGCTGGATCACGTCGCCAGGGAGACGCAACCGTCAGTCACTGTTCGACCTGACACACACTCACTCGATTCTGACATTAGTAACTTTTACTTTAAATGAAAATCATAGCTAGGGATGTTTCTGGAATCTGGGAGTAGTTTAAGCTTTAGTGACAGATTTTAAAATACCGTACAAGTTATTTTTTTTTCCTTTTCTTTTTAACAGGGAAATCATTTTAACATTTGAAGTCCAGCAGCTTTATCCCCTTCGTTTATTTCTGGACAAAATATGATGCATTTCCACTTTGGGTTTGATTTGTTACCCACCTTCAACACTAGCAACTTGGCATTACGGTACTCCCAGTATAGCGTGTACGTGGCTCTTACCTACTCACACGGTCATGATGGAGATGAGGGTGGAGTGAAGATAGGCTTGAAGAAGAGGACGAGGATGGAGGACAGGAATGAGGACGGTCATGATGGAGATGAGGGTGGAGTGAAGATATGTTTGAAGAAGAGGATGAGGATAGGAATGAGGATGGTCATGATGGAGATGAGGGTGAAGATATGTTTGAAGAAGAGGATAGGAATGAGGACGGTCATGATGGAGATGAGGGTGGTGAAGATATGTTTGAAGAAGAGGATGAGGATAGGAATGAGGACGGTCATGATGGAGATGAGGGTGGAGTGAAGATAGGTTTGAAGAAGAGGATGAGGATAGGAATGAGGACGGTCATGATGGAGATGAGGGTGGAGTGAAGATAGGTTTGAAGAAGAGGATGAGGATAGGAATGAGGACGGTCATGATGGAGATGAGGGTGAAGTGAAGATAGGTTTGAAGAAGAGGATGAGGATAGGAATGAGGATGGTCATGATGGAGATGAGGGTGGAGTGAAGATAGGTTTGAAGAAGAGGATGAGGATGGAGGACAGGAATGAGGATGGTCATGATGGAGATGAGGGTGGAGTGAGGATAGGTTTGAAGAAGAGGATGAGGATGGAGGACAGGAATGAGGACGGTCATGGAGATGAGGGTGGAGTGAAGATAGGTTTGAAGAAGAGGATGAGGATGGAGGACAGGAATGAGGACGGTCATGATGGAGATGAGGGTGGAGTGAAGATAGGTTTGAAGAAGAGGATGAGGATGGAGGACAGGAATGAGGACGGTCATGATGGAGATGAGGGTGGAGTGAGGATAGGTTTGAAGAAGAGGATGAGGATGGAGGACAGGAATGAGGACGGTCATGATGGAGATGAGGGTGGAGTGAGAATAGGTTTGAAGAAGAGGATGAGGATGGAGGACAGGAATGAGGACGGTCATGATGGAGATGAGGGTGGAGTGAGGATAGGTTTGAAGAAGAGGATGAGGATGGAGGACAGGAATGAGGACGGTCATGATGGAGATGAGGGTGGAGTGAAGATAGGTTTGAAGAAGAGGATGAGGATGGAGGACAGGAATGAGGACGGTCATGATGGAGATGAGGGTGGAGTGAAGATAGGTTTGAAGAAGAGGATGAGGATAGGAATGAGGATGGTCATGATGGAGATGAGGGTGGAGTGAAGATAGGTTTGAAGAAGAGGATGAGGATGGAGGACAGGAATGAGGATGGTCATGATGGAGATGAGGGTGGAGTGAAGATAGGTTTGAAGAAGAGGATGAGGATAGGAATGAGGATGGTCATGATGGAGATGAGGGTGGAGTGAAGATAGGTTTGAAGAAGAGGATGAGGATAGGAATGAGGATGGTCATGATGGAGATGAGGGTGGAGTGAAGATAGGTTTGAAGAAGAGGATGAGGATAGGAATGAGGATGGTCATGATGGAGATGAGGGTGGAGTGAAGATAGGTTTGAAGAAGAGGATGAGGATAGGAATGAGGATGGTCATGATGGAGTTGAGGGTGGAGTGAAGATAGGCTTGAAGAAGAGGATGAGGATGGAGGACAGGAATGAGGATGGTCATGATGGAGATGAGGGTGGAGTGAGGATAGGCTTGAAGAAGAGGATGAGGATGGAGGACAGGAATGAGGACGGTCATGATGGAGATGAGGGTGGAGTGAAGATAGGTTTGAAGAAGAGGATATACAATACCGCACTTGCTGAATATTAAAAAGAAGAGAACTCAGCCTCTGCATGTCAGCTTCACGGGCAGTACATGGATGGTGCAGCACTGTGGATTAAAGACTTAAATGAAAGCTCCACTCCGTACACACATTATGCATCCAAAAGTATGTGGACACAAAGCCAGCTCCATGAAGACACGGTGTGTTTCGGTTAGAGTGGAAGAACTCGCGTGTCCCCCACAGATCCCCGCACCTCGCTTTAATACGTTTAGAAGGAAATATTTCCGATGGGGTTTTAACGATTCTGGTGCCATGGTGTCGGCAGAAACGACGAGAACGAGAACAAGCAAACAGCATCTTTTTGGGAGCGAAATTTAAACAGTGCGTAGCGTTTATTTCAGTCATTTAAAAACCCGCAAGCCACCGTATACTGGGAATCTCCGAATAAGAAACGAAGACGTCGCGTTGGTATAAAAACAACGCTTTATATTGAGTTGGAAAAAAAAAAAAATCCAATGAAAACACAACTGCTTTACAGTTACAAATGTCTTCCTTTCTGTTATTTACACATTTGTTCCTCAGAATGAATAAAAAAAAGAAAACGAAAACAAAAAAGACACACACACACACACACACATATATATATATATATATATATATGAATGAATGAATGAAGGATGAAGGAAGTCCCGGACATTACAGATACACCAACACGACTTTACAGTGCAGCTGATCAAACGAAACCTGGACAGAAATCCTCATTTGCGCTCCCGTCTGTTGCTGATCAGAGACGTTATGAGCAGTTTATTATGAAACGTCCAGTGACTGGTTAAATCTAACATCCTCTCACACACACACGAGACGACCGGAGCCGCACCAACCCCGCCCCTTTTATCGTAACGTACTATACCGGTATGTGATATGGACAGAACCGAAACGCGATTTCGCATTTCTCTTCCTAGACTTTATACACCATGTAGGATTGTTGTTGGGTTACTAGAGCAATTTCGGAGCCAAGACGGATGTTTGTAACGTGGACGGAGGTCTCCCATGACGATTCATTGGTCTTGAAGTTTCCTGCGAACCATTGCGTGGGACTGAATAAACCTCCGTCCATGTCGCAAACCCTTTCTTTATTGTGTTAACGGTTTAAAAAAAAAAAAAAAAATCACCCCCGTATAGATATCAGGAGCGATCTCATACTCCTGGCTTTGGATTGGTGCGTCTCTAGTAAACAACACGGCGAATCTCACGTTTACGATACACGTCTACCGTACGAATCACAAAAAAAACAACAACGATGAGCGGGAGCATCCATCCATCCACACCGTATACCTCTACTGCCCTAAAGACTTCTGTTCCGAATAAACGTTTAAACCCGGCTCGCTGGTTAATCCGGTACCGATCCCGAACAGGATGCTCACACACGACTAGTCTCGACCGGCCACGACTAAAGAGGACGAAGTCTACAAACACACGAGATATCTAAAATCGTAAACCGAGTCCTGGGGCTTTTTATTTTAACTGCGCGCGCACGCACATTCATCGGATCATCACCGATTCATCGGATCGGCTCGTTATCGTTAGCGCTTTACATGGTTGTTAGGAATAAACCTTCTGACCAATCAGCTTTGAGAATTCGATCTAGAGAAAACGTATCAACGTAACGGGCTGACGTCCGATCGGCGACGTGTCACAGTTTGACAATCGTGACGATTTACTGCAAAAAAACAAAACAAAACCAAAAAAAAAAAACCCCCAGAACGAACTGCTCACCCCGTAACGGTCGTCAAAAATACTTACGGACTCTTTCGGATGTTCTTCCGAGGATGTTAAACGTGTAACGTTAACGCGTGTACAAACACAAAGGCGAGAACGGTAGAAAAACAAAAACAAAGACCAAACAAGCATTTTAGAGTGTAAGAGTCCTGTAAAACAACTTCCACACTGTGGAGTGTGTGTGTGTGTGTGTGTGTGTGTGTGTGAGAGTTAAAAAGCCTGTTGCGCTCCTGTCCAGAGTGTCTCTGTGAGGTGTTTCGCTTAACGAGACTTTGATGACGACACTGGATAAGAACGCACACGGTGAATGTCTACTGAATGAACTCACACACACCTCTGAGTAGATATTTTGTGTGTGTGTGTGTTTGTGCGCGCGTGTGTGTCTAGCTGCCTCCACTGGGTTTGGCGGGCGTCTTGGCACGCATGGTGGTTCCTGTGCGTGCGTTTCCTTTGCCCGGTTGAGGCTGCGGCGTTCCAGGCTGCTGTACCGACGCGTCGGCTGCAGGGGTCACCGCCGAGCTTTGCTGCTGGGCGGGGCTTTGAGGAGCCGGGGCCGGGATCTGAGGGGAGGAGGCAGGAGCTGCCGCGGTAACCAACTGCTGTTGTGGCTGCTGCTGTTGGAGGAGTTTCTGATGGACAACCTGTGTAGCAGGGGCGGAGCCTGCGGGGATCACCGGCATCGAAGCCTGAGGAGACGACCCGACCGCGGCAGACGCCTGGGTCAGAGTCACCGTCTGAGGCTGGACCTGAATCCACACACACACACACACGAACAGCTGAGAATTTCAAGTTCTTAATATAAAAACAAACAACAACATAAGAACCCCTGGTATACCCGCTTCAAGCTTTGTTTTTTCAAAGTAAATACATCGTCAAAGAGACGGAGAAGATCAGTTTCGTACTCTTACAGGCGTAAATCTGAACTTCTCTCACACACACACACACACACACACTATATAAAGAAAGAACCAGGACATCACATGCTCACTCTTACCTGCTGGGGCGAGGACACTATCTGCGATTGTACTATCTGAGGCAGTTTAGCGACCTACAATGGGGAGAGACAGGAAACTAAGCCACAGCACACAGGAAGCACACAAACACTCAAATCTACAGCTAAAACCCACACGCTCGACATTAACACCACCACGGGGTACGGTGTAGGTAGTATTCATTTCGGCATACGTTCCTGCCTCTCTTTGTGCTTATATCGAATATCTATCCTTCATCCTCCGAGCCTCTTCCTGACATGGAGCGACAGACGGAAGATATCTTCACACGGAAGTAACCGGAAGTTAAAGCCTGCAGTTTGAACTTCGCCAAACTGCAATCATCATCATTATAAACACAAAGAATGTAAAAGTACGTATGCTAAAATAAATATTAGGGAGATAGTATCCAGTTAGTATCGTGCGAATTCTAACTGCATCGCTTGTGTGTGTGTGTGTGTGTGTGTGTGTGTGTGTGTGTGTGTGTGTGTGTTACCTGTATCGGCGTGACCGGTTTAGTGGGCTGCACCGGGACAGAAGTGAAGAACTGGGCCTTAATGCTCTGCTGCAGCTGTGCAGCCGTGAGCGTCACCTTCTGCGGGCCCTGACCCGCCGCCTGAACCGCCTGTTGAGTCGCCAACTGCGTCACGCAGACCGGAAAAAGAAGACGGGAAACGATTAAACCTGGAACATGTAGCGTCTCGTCTCGTCCGAACTAGGGCCGCGCGACGAATCGGATTCTCGGTTTCGATCGCGGCGTGCTCGGTTCAGCTCGGACCGAGAGGACAGGAAGGGAAATGGTTTGGCGTCGAGGAGTCCGACGTGGAAGAGGAAGAAAGGAAATAACGCTTGGCATCATGCAAAAGCTTCGTTTCCTCTAGCGGCATGACGGCTGGTCTAAATACGCTCACGTCCTTTCTAGAGCTCGCCGATCGTGAGGAACCACAGGCCGATCCTAACCAGGAGACGAGGAGATTCGTCGGCGAAGGAAGTTTACAGCGAATCCCGGCGATGCGCTTCGCCGAAACGAGTCACGTGACGTGCTCCGCTCGCTTATGAGGGAGGCGTCGATACGGTAAAAAGAGATGCGGAAAACGAAGAAATGACTGCAAGTAGCTATCCATGCCTCGAAGTAGTTAAAAAAAGTCGATAAACAATAGAAGATGGATAAATATTATTTACGTTTTTTCCCCCCTTTTCTTAAAAAAAAAAACAAACACACAAAAAAAAAAAAAACAGACCACTTAGGCAAAGTCTTTTTGAATAAAGTGTGTGTGTGTGTGTGTGTGTGTGTGTGTGTCACCTTCTGCTGCACTCCAGCCTGTGTCTGTTGCGGTTGCACTGCTTTCTGTTGCGCTGCTGCCTGCTGCTGCTGCTTCTGCCGCAACAACTGCTGAACCTGGAATGAACTTACCACTGCTCTCACACACACACACACACACACACACACACACACACAGAGAGAGAGAGAGAGAGAGAGAGAGAGAGACAGAGAGAGAGAGAGAGAGAGAGAGAGAGAGAGAGAGAGAGACAGAGAGAGAGAGAGAGAGAGAGAGAGAGAGACAGAGAGAGAGAGAGAGAGAGAGAGAGACAGAGAGAGAGAGAGAGAGAGAGACAGAGAGAGAGAGAGAGGAGACAGAGAGAGAGAGACAGACAGAAAGAGAGAGAGAGAGAGAGAGAGCAGAGAGAGAGAGACAGAGAGAGAGAGAGAGAGAGAGAGAAAGGTTGGACATTTCCAACACAATGCAATACCCATGTTTTACATGACTTTAGTATACACACCCTCCTTGTGCGAGTCCGTACCTGCTTTTGAGGGCTGTCCTAAAACGCTGAATCCGGCGACGGTCACTGGTAGGGTGGTGACTCCGGTGGACGACACTACAGCCGGCACGGACACCACCGGAGGAGGTTTGGTCAGAGTCACCTGGGCCGTCTGACCCGCCTGCGCCGGGATGGTGCCGGGAGCCGGGACTCGCGCCTGATACAGGAGCAACAGAGCGAGACGTGGGCTTTACGACGCTTTATGGTTACGTCTCAAAAATTCCTTTTCACTTCCACTGTAACGGACATTATTAATCCTTATACCCAGGTCCTGTTTATAGAAAACATGTGACCATATCATCATCAAAATAAAGAGCGTTAGTTATTAGACTGTGAAGGAGAGAGAAAAAAAGGGGGGGGGCGGATTAACACTGTCGCAGATTCTTTTCCCAGGTGAGAGCGAGAGAGAGAGCGCTCACCAGTCTGGCCATCTGCAGGTTAGGGCCAGCGGTCCCGGTGAGCACGGCTCCAGCTCTGGGAACAGTTGCCACTGCGGTGAGCTGTGGGCTAGGCTGCGACGTCGGAGCGGCCTGGACCTGCTGGGGCTGCTGGGTAACGGCAGCCTGCTGGCCCTGAGCAGCCACTACCTGCAGCTTCTGCTTCTGCATCTTTATCAGAAAACACACACACACGCGCAGGCAGATGCATTACTGTACATAGAATACTAGTAGTAGAAAACATAGTAAGATACTAGCGCTTAGTCTATACCTCATAAAAAAGAAAGGGGGGGGACCCCACACAATCCGTGAGACTACAGTATTACAGCGAGAGCGCGAGAGGTGCTGACTAAACATTAATCGTGTAGCAAACAAAGCAGCTGTTCAGCAAATACGTGATCGCATAAGACTTCCTGCGTCGATTAAAAAAAAAAAAACGCACGCTTCAGTTTCAGACTGCGAGCCAGTAGAGCAACGTCAGCAAATTGTCTGAATGCAGCTACATGACAGGTGTGTGTGTGTGTGTGTGTGTGTGTGTACCGGTTGTGGTTTGTTCACTGTTTTGATCTGAGGAGAACCAGCCTGCTGCTGCGGCTGCCTGACGAGCTGCAGTTGAGAATGGGTGATCTGCTTCGTCTGCATCCCTGTTTGAAGGGAGAAAAGAAAGAAAAGAAAGGGGAAGAAAAAAAAAAAAAAAAAAAAGGAGTAGTAATCGCAGCGACTGGCAAAATCAGGAAACACATCAATGGTTAACAGAAGAACGTCACATGAAAAGCGAGCTAACGGAGGCTCGGAGATGCAGGCGCGAGTGCGTGGGTCTCATACCTTGAGCCATGAGAGAACGTGACTGCACCTGAGCCACAGTCGCCGCGGTCACCGGGGTAACAGTACGAACACCCTGGTTAGTTGCTATGGCGACGACCTCGGCAGGGGTGGTTGCGGGGGCGGAAGCGACAGCCCGCTGCTGGGCGTGAACCACCTGAGCAGTAGCAGCACCTGCAGCCTGGGGCAGAACAGCCGACTATTCAGAAACGCTAGTGCATTAATTAGCGCACTAGCTACGCGTCCAGTTAAGTGTTTTTAAATGACTCCTTCCACAAAATCAAATCAATGCAAACCATAAAGCAGCGTGCTGCGCCGACACCTGGCCGGACGAGCGGATACGGTTAATTAACGCAACGTTAGATTAGTTAGTTGTTCGTTCATCTATATATTCAGCTTGGCTTACAGGCATCGCTCCGGTAAGGACGGGAGAGGCGAGCCGCTTGTTTCCCTGAAACTGCCCTGCAGGAACACTGGTCACGGTGTTCACGATCACGTTCCCTCCCACTGAAGCTGCAGAGAGAAGGAGAAAATCCTCATCATCATCATCACAGGAAGTGACAACACTGAGATGCGCCTGAGGCGAACCCTGAACGCTACCTGTCTGAATGCCTGTGCCAGCAGCGGCGGTCTTGATAGCTCCGGCCTGCAGGTGGAAAAAAAATAAAATAAAAAAAATAAATATATATATATATAATATATATACACGTTTAGTCTTGTTTTAAATTTATATTAAAAGAGAAGAATGTGGTGAAGTGGTAGGAAGAACTCTGACCAGAACCGCAGTGTTGGGGACTGTGGCAGCTCCTTGCTGGGCGCCCTGTGGAGCTCCAGTGGTCTGTAGTCCAGTGGTAGCGGCCTGTGGCTGGACTTGTGGCGGAGCGGTGGCCGCTGGAGTCCCTGGGGCCGCTCCGGCTGCCTGCTGCTGCTGCTGAGCTAACTGCTGAGCCCTTTGCTGCTCTGCCAGAGCCTTGGAAAGAGAAAGACGTTTAGTTAAAATTTACGGTCTCCGGTGTCAGCGCTCACACAATTGAACTGAAGAGATCGGGTTTCTCTTTAACATGAAAACACGGCGTCGTTTTGTCTTACTTACTTCAAGAGAAAGGAGGGAGGAAAGAGAGAGAGAGAGAGAGAGAGAGAGAGAGAGGTTGGCAAGAGAAAGAAGAGGTTATATCTTCTATAATGCCTGATGACATGTTTCGAAGACATAACTATATGGGTTAAAAAAAAAAAAAAAAACCTGCCGTGGTACAAAACGAATAAAAACACTTCATTATTTTCCTAGAACAGCACGCCCTGAACTATGGGGTGGTAACAGATCACACCACTCTGTCGTCCATTATTATCCAAAAACAGCACACCCCTGAATGTTTTACTTCTGACTTTTTATTAACTGTAATACCCCAACAAACCATGGGGTGTCGCTAGAATAAGGAATGTTTCCTTAGTCTTTGTCCAATACTGTTGTGATAAAAATAACAACAACAGGCCTCGCAAATCTCACCTTCTTCTCTTTAGCGATTCTCTCGGCTCTCTGAGAGGCCACCTGGATAGGAGGCAGGGGTTTATCATAGCTGATCCCACTGCGGAACAGATTCAGACACAGAAAAGGGAACAGGGATTAGCAGATGAGAGACCATGTGACTGTTCTGTTTTTAACAGACCGAAGGGCGCAAAAACGTGCGACTTACCGGTCTGCAGTTCTTAATAACGAGCTCGGTTTCTCTTTAAAACGTCTACTCTTTACGACTCAAAGCAGAGCTTTTGGTAGGTTTAAGAGGGGTTCGAAAATTCAAACGCTGACCGTAATAGAAAATCCGTTAGTGTTAATACGCCTTTTATTTAAAAAATAAAATAAAATAAAAAAAAGTTTAAACACTCTCATTCTTTATTTTCAACCCCAACCCCCCCATGCGGTATTAATCAGCCTTAAGGCTAAGTAGAGTGTTAACGGCTCCCACTGTCTAAACACGACCGAGGTAATTACTCCAAAGCCCCCTTTGAGAAAAGATTTACCTTTCAGCCAAGACGGAAGCATGCTTGGGGTTCTTCTGGAACGGATTCATACCCAGCCTGCATAAAGAAAAGAAGAAAAAAAAAACAACAATTAAAGAAAAGTTCATCGTAAACCCACTCGTGCTTCCCGTACCCACTTCAAAGCTCTTACAGAGGTTTTATTGGAGGACTCCTCTTGCTGGCGATGATCTTCATGAGCTCGAAGCGGTTGTTGTAGAGCTGGATCTGGGTGGCGTTGTCGTCCTGGGTGTAGATCTGACACGTGCGCAGCGGACGGCTGTTCTTTGTCTGTAAAGAAATAAAATTAAATAAAAAAAAAGTTACAAAACGGAGCTTGAGCATCAGCCGGAAGAATTTTATTTATTTATTAAATACAGCATGCGTCATCTTA
Source organism: Ameiurus melas (assembly GCA_012411365.1). Classification (NCBI taxonomy): domain Eukaryota; kingdom Metazoa; phylum Chordata; class Actinopteri; order Siluriformes; family Ictaluridae; genus Ameiurus; species Ameiurus melas. Next base: position 3,595,998 of record CM022780.1, on the reverse strand, counting down.
CCTTATAGATGCTCTTGGTCTTCTTCTTGGGATTAGCTTCGTAAATTAACTGCGAGACGAGACGGTCGTCGTTAAACTCGGAATAGAAAAAGGACGAGTCGTCCAAAAACAAACCAAAACGAATCGAACAGGACATATATACGGTAGGAGCAGTCATCAATAACGTGTTCCACACCTTGCCCTCCTCACGGGGGATGATGACGTTCTCGTAGCGGCTGCGGCACTGTTTCGGCGAGCGGTAGATCCTGCTGCAGGAGCTCACCACGTCGCTCACCAAGTCCCAGTTTGGCGTGTGAGCCGGAGACACGATGGTCAGGTTCAGAGGCAGCTCGAGCAGTTGTTTCACCGCCTGGAAAAAACAGCACAGAGAACCAACGATACTCATCTGATCTGATGTGGTCTGTTACCGAGCGATTGTAAGTGTGTAAGATATCGTGTGCGTGTGTGTGCGTGCGTGTGTGTGTGCGCGTGTGCGTGCGTGTGTGTGTACCTGCAGCAGAGCCCAGTCTTCACTGATGAGCCACTCTGGATTGTCCTGTCCCGGCTCCATGGTGGGTTTGACCAGCGAGGGCAGCGGCTTGGCGAACGGAGCCTGCTGCTTCAGAGAGAAGTTCTTCTTCTGGTCCTTTCCTTCTCGCCGCACCTTCAACATACTCGCCTTATCGAAGAGCGACCGCGGGGGGATCACCGCCTCGCCATGACCCTTCTTCTTCTTACGGCCCATGGCTGTAAGGTGACCCCGCACGTCACACACGTGATACAAGGTATTGGCGAATATATTCAAATGTTTCTTGCTACAAAGAAAAGCGTTTATATTTCGGATATAGCGATTAAATGTTAAATGTCTAAATGTTGTTTTTTTTTTTTAATTAATAAGAATTCAAACAAAAAGTGTGCAAGGTCTACAACTCCCAATGTTTGCGTGCGTGCGTGTGTGTGTGTGTATCTACTAAGACTTTAGCGATCAATTCACTTATTTTTTTCCCTACCAGACGGGTCCATCTTGGGTCTCTTGTGCTCTTTGCGGACGTACACAGGGGGCAACTTGGACTCTGGCATGGGGGCGGAGTCATACATGAGGCAGATGACAGAGTCGATGTAGATGTCGTTATCGTCCTGAGGTGGCGTCGGTGGCGTCCACAGCTACGGCAGGAACGGACCGAGAAACAGGCGATCATCATCATCATCATATCTATACGCAACACGTCTAAATCCTGTGAAATGTTACCTATACCGGGTGCATCTCAAAATATTAGAACAGTGTGGAAAAGTTATGAATGGAGAATATACGAAAGTTCCACTTTTCGAAAAAAAAAACCTTTTTGAGATGCACCTGTAATATATGTGGGATCGTCTTACCGGCATAATTTCTGTCTGACCGTCCACCGATTCGAACATGTACTCCTACAGAGCAGGGAGAAGAAAAAGAAAAACAGGAACAAACACACACTTGAGCACCAAAGACTTTTTTCGCGGACTACTCGGCTTTGGAAAACACGTCAACGCGCACCATGTTGTACGCGTCCTCTCGGGTGTAGGTGAAGAGGTCTTCCTCGTCTTCCAGAGTAGCCCGGTCCTCATCTTCGCGCTTTCGCTTCTGCCGCAGCTCCCAGGCTCGTTTAGCAGCTTCTATACGCTCCTAGGAACCACACGCAACGTGATCAGGGAGTCGATAGTTTTCGTATTAAAGCAAGCTTTTTCATTCAAATTTCCTAAAACCTCCTCTTACCTTAGCAACGGCCTCGTCTTCGCTGATGTGGAGGTACTCCAGGTACTGAAGCGCATATTTCTCGATCGGTGTCAGCTAGAGCAAACGGAAAGGCGTTACAGGTTGAGCGAGGACCGAAGTCTACGAGCCGCCGCACTCCTTCAATAACTGCCCGCTAGTTACCTGTTCCACGACGGACGCCAGCTCCTCCAGCTGAGACGCCTCGCCCGTCGCCTCGCCCTCGTCCTCCGGCTCAGTTTGCTCCTCTCGTTTCTCTAGCTCGTTCTTCTCCGGCCCCAGCTCCGGGTGAAGCGTCTGCAGAGCGATGGCGTTGAGGGCCTGGATGTACGGCCGGGCGACGTGCGCGGGGATGGATTCTGACGGAGAGGGCTCCTGATGCAGCACGACGAACTCCTCCACCTTCTCTCCACATCCAGCTTCGACTTCAAACAGGTCCTGGATGGTGCGCTGGACAAGATGTATATTAAAAAATTTAGACGATTTAGACAAGGGGAGATGGTGAACAAACCGGGCCGGATTCAGTAATCGGGCGTGTACCTGCGTGAGGAAGGCGAGCGTGTAGTCCGTGCCTTGTGCTGCCACTTCTCTGATCAGGTCCTTGGTGCCGTTCTTCAATAGTTTCTCCTCTATGGAGTTTCCGCTCTCCAGCCTGAAGGAGGCGACGTTTAGACCGTTACACTTCCTCTAATCTATCCAGCCGTTACATTTAAAATGCTTAACCACGTCCTTATTAAAAACCAGCCTCTCGCTCTCTCTCTCTTTTTTTTTTAGAACGAATCTTTTATCTAAGCGCGCTTCGCTGCTGTTCTCGCACCTGTAGATGTGGATGTCTTTGGAGCGTCCGACTTTGTCGCACCACTCCTGCGTACGGGCGTCCATGCTGGGGTTGAGATCCGTGTCGTAGAACACGACCGTGTCCGCGTCGAACACGTGGCCCACGGCAGAACAGCAACGATTGGTCAGGACGGCACAGAAGAACCGTCTGTTGCGGTTGAACGCCTTGATCTGATCCTGAGGGGGCGGGGCAAGAGTAACGAGAGAATTCTTACACTCGCGAAACGGTGACCAAACGCGGCAAACAAACGACGGACGAAAATACGCTTCTCACGCATCAGGAAACCATCCATACAAACACAAATGAAAAAAAAACTAAAATGTAGCCTTGTATGTGTGTGTATATATATATATATATATATATATATAAAAAAGTGATATTAAAGTTAATAAAGCGGTCTCGCTAAGCTGAGGTGGAGAAACCGGCGTCACGTTGTTAGGGCTGACAACAATTTTTTAAGAACATCCGAATACCTGTCTTTCGTGGTGGGAGAGGCTCTCGTCCAGGCGTACAAACGTAAAATGTCGGTGATCCAGAAAGGTCTCCAGGATATCCAGCATGCTGGCCATCTGAGTGTAGATGAGGACTCTCCTGCCCTCTGCCTTCAGCTTGTGCAGCAGGATAGACAACGCCTCCAGCTTACCTACACACACACACACACACACACACACACACACGTTTATACATTAAACCCTAGAAAGAGACGGACATTTAATATCACAAACACCGAGTCGTCGTTATATTATTTTATGTACAATGTAAATAAAGACAGAATAAAGTATCTACTGGTTTAAAAAAAAAAAAAAGAAAAAAAAAGAAAGAACAGAAAAAGGATAAATAATTATCCGAGGTTTTCCGGAACGTTCCACCGTTAAGAGTGCTGTAACGTGAAACCAAGTCCAACCTGAATCCGTTTCCAGCAGCCGTTTATCAGGGAGCTCAAAAGTGGCCGGGCGGGCCAGAGTGCGGATCTCCGAGTCATAGGGGGCGGAGACTGCCCGCAGCTGCCGCACAAACGACTTCTGCTTCAGACTGTATGGCGGCGGTGGGTTGGCTGCGTAAAGATGAGGGGGCGGAGCTACAGAGGCAGGAAGAATACACGACAGCCTGCAAGGAGATGTTTGATTTTAGATGTAAGGTACAAGAGAGTACAAAATAAACAAAAAGGACTTAAAACGTTGCTATGCGGTATGAGGGAAAAAAAACAAAAAAAAACAACGACGACGAACAGAAACGCACCTTTTGACGAGGCGGTCGCCTTCCTGTGATCTCTCTGTATGTGAGCGAAGAGCCAATCGAAGCGAGTGTGTCGTGTGAACGTTGTTCTGCTGGGCCTTCAGGCAGGCGTCTCTGCCCACCCAGGACCAGCGCGAGTGCTCGGGAGCAGGGAGAGGACGAGGAGAAGGAGGAGGAGGAAAAGCGCGTCCGCCGGTCACGGAACAGGCTTCGAGAAGGTCGGCTCCGTACAGGACGGAACGCTGAACGCGCCGCTCGTTGACGGCGAACAGACGACTCAGACGCTCCTTCAGCTGCCTGTTCCTCTCCTCGCTCGACTCCTGGTGAGAGAAAGCAGCCAGATGGAGCGAAGGAGGTGTTTGACTGAAAGTGAAGACCTGTTTGTGGGCCGCTATTTTAATCTCGAATAAACGTATGAACTGTTTCGTACGTATTACATCACCGAAGGGAGCGAGTAAAGATGAATCGACGTCTCACCAGGCCCGAGACATCTAAACGCTCGTGTGTAAGATACAAAATAAGAAAGAAGTTCCAGCTCTCACTCACTTGTGGTGCGGCGTTGGTGGAGGGTTTCGCGTTGCCTCCCGCGTCACCGGGGGTAGACGTCATCCCCGTAGCACCGGCAGCCGCGCCGGCTGATTTACAGAGGAGTCGACGTTAAATCATGTTTTCTTGTCAACAAATCAAATCAGCACTCGGATACAGACGTTACGCGGGGATTCTCACCATGTGGAGGCGTAGGGGTGGCCGGAGGGAGGGCCGCCTGAGGGCCCGTGGAGTTTTGAACAGGAACGGGCTGGGGCATCGGCTGCATCACCAAGGAGCTCGGCGGCCTGAGGATCGGCTGCCCCGGGGTCGAGACGATCTGCAGGATGTTACCTACAGGACGAGGAAAACCGAGAGTTCCAAACGAAATATTTAGGAAGAAGTAGTCATGTACAGGTGCATCACAGAAGATTCGAACATCGCGGAAAAGTCAGATGCTATCGTTCGGCTGAACTTGAGTTTTGTAACATTCTGATTTTCGACGGTTAAGCCTGCTTTGGGACGCTCTGCGGGACTGGGTCCCGTAGCCGCCCTCAGCCAGTCACGACTGAAAAGAATAAACCCATTGATTCATGACACAATGGAAAATCTGTCATTATTCTGCCTCATTATGAATGGAAGGAAAGCAGAGCACCTCCTCGTAATTCCCCCGACGCACCGAGGGTGCAGAGAGGAGGAACAGGAACACACTGAGACGCACTGTGACGGTACCTTGGAGCTGGAGAGGCTGTCCTGTGGTGAGCTGACGCAGCTGGCTGGGTGACAACGTGAACTTATTGCCCTGGAACTGCAGCGTGACCGGGGTCTCGGTCTGCGCGATCCGGCTCTGGGCGCCCGTTATAGACGCCAACTGAGCCACTTTCACCACATCTCCACCTTCAGGACGGCACAAGCGCACACAGATGGGGGATTAACAGAGAAACAAGACTGCCTTTCGGCTAAAAACCTGAAATGCCTCTCTCTTCTTATCGCTCTGCTCGTCTGAGGGCCAACGTTTATTCATTCGTCTCTAACGCTAACTGACTCCAGCAGGAACCGATACGTTCTCCAAATGGCATCGATGAGTAATAATACACTGATAAAATTTTTTTTTTAAAAAGTATGACGCGTTATTCTTTAGGCAAATCTTTTGTGGTATAAGAGGATGTGCCGTTATAGGAAAATAATCAACTTCGTGTTTCCAAATGGGTTTATTCCCCGTCATATTAATTTAAAATGCCAATATGGGGGTGTGGTTTAGTAACTGCCGCCTTTGTGAGACACGTGTGTGTGTGTGTGTGTGTGTGAATAAAGGCCTGAAAGAAATATATCTTTAGTTAAAGTCGAATAAAATGTTTCCAACAAAGACGACCGGAAAAGGGTTTCAAAAGAGGAGGGGGGTTGCAGGGTGAAGGGAGGAGCCATGCTCACGTGCACTTGCAGCTGGAGGATACTGGAAGAAAGAAAACTTGTGAACAAATACAAGAAAAGGGGGCGAGAAGAGCAAAGCTACTCGGTGCGAGATCCTTGAGCTGAGCTGGATAAAGAAAAGGGTTAGTTTGTGCACAGAACAGCTGGTCAGTGCTGAAGGGGAAAGGAAAGCTTAAAGGAAGAATACAAAAATAAATGAATAAATCAATAAATAAAAAGAGTGATGAGAAATTGTGAGCTGTGTGTGTGAGAGAGAGTGAGAGAGATCTCATTCGCGCAGCTGATATCACAGACTGGAGAGTGAATCTGGGATATCGTAGCGGCGATCAGTTCAGTACCACAGTCGAGATTTATCAGCAGAGATTTGACAGAAATGAAGTTATTCCGGAGAATAACACATTAGAGCTGCTGTAGGAAGATCTGACCTCGTCAAAAACGAACTACAAAGTGCAATACGTCAAGTTTAGAAGCCTTTGTCATTTATGATCGTGGACCCTTCCAAAAACATTTTATCAACTGCAGGATTATTATTAAGAATTTGAACAGACAGACATATTAAAGTTGGAATAATGCAATCCATGCAAACCTGCCAATGCCAATAAAAGGGGAGGAGCTTCTAATCACCTTCTAATCATTTTATTAGGCAACGCTGTAATAAAAACTTTTGTAAAACGTTAGACTTGACAGTTTTTAAATCACGTTTTTTTTTTGCTCTCGGATGCTAAGTTTATAACCGCTTCGCTAAGTCAAAAGCGAAATTTTCCAAGCGAAAAGAAATAGGAGAGCATCGGCCATAAGATTACTAACGCGAGATGGTTGAGGAAGAGGGCGTGGCTTACAATGAACAGTCCGTACAGGATTTCAAGGGTTTTTTTGGCGATTCTTGTCAAAAATGTTCGATTTTGCCGTTTTCGTGACGACGTCACATGATCCGAATCCGCGGAAAATCTGAAAACTTGCGAGCTAATCCGAATATTGCTGCGTTTGCGCGATTTTGCAGTCTTCAAATCCTGCAGAGACCGAGTTAATAGCTTGGAGTTCAAAACACCCATGTCGCCGTCAATTACTCCAGATGGACATGTTTTTTTTTTATTTATTGATTTTTTTAAAAGGGAGAGTTTCTGAGCGATAACTCACGCATTAAAGCTGGCTGATGATAGGAAGTTACATTAAGTGTGTGCACAGGACTATTCTATCTCCAGGATCCCACGCTATAGTCTCAGAAGTTCTACTTTTCTGTTTTTTTTTCCTTTCTTCTAGCTCTTCCCCTGCTCTGCTCGAGAGGATGATCCTGTGACTGAAAGGACGGAAGTGAGGTTACATGGCCACTTACTAGGCAAGCGAGCCTGGGCCTGGGAGCTGAGGAGTAGCCTCTGGGGCAGCAGGGGGTGGGTGGATAGAGGCTGAGGGGTGACAGCAGGTCTGGGGGCTACAGCACCCACCCCTGCTACACCTAAAGCCACATGGGTAGAAGTGGCAGTAGAGGGGGCAGCTGCAACAGCAAGTCCTGGTGTGCTGCTGGCTGTAGGGTTTAGGGAAGAAGAGACAAAAGTCAGACGGTGCTTCTCCAAGCTGGAATAAACCCATCGATCCCCAAAGTACCACTGGACTGTACAGGGTGTCACCCTGTTACACAGTATTTCACAGACAGGTTATGGCAAAACAAAATATTAAAGCAGTCAGCACTGTAGGGTTTAGTCTCATCCAGGTCTATCAGGCCCTATCTCGGCCCTGAAATCAGAGCGGAACGCTCTTACGTGGTCCAGCGACGTCCTGCAAAAGCTTCGTAACAGGTAATAAAACATACTACAACACAATGAACTTCGGTATACATGCTGGAAAGAGAAGCATTCAAAAGCAAACGGTTATTTTACAAACGACAACATACAGACGTTTTTAACGACTGGACCGTAACCCAAAGTCTGAGCGGCATCGTTCACATTCACAACCAAACCATCATCTCTCTTTCACAGTAGGACGTTGCTCAAGGTCTTACCCTGAGTGGACGAGGTGGTAGTAACAGGTGATTTGCCCCTGGCCTGGGTGTTCTGAGCAACAGCAGTAGGGGTAGAAGTGGTGGTGGGGGTAGCAGTGGTGGTAGCAGTGGAGCGCTGGCCTTGTGTAGTGTTGACCAGGGGCACGAGACGCCCTTCTGGTTTCGTCCCGTACTGCACTGGCTGGAACAACCTGAAACCCACCGACACAAAAATACTTACTCTCGCACAATCGCAAACACGTACTCGCGCATAATCGCAAACTCTTACTCGCGCATAATCGCGCTTCAGCGAGAAAACTATCAATGACTCCGATCCATTCGGTCAACATCACTACACTCGCGCTGCTTCAGATCTGCACACATTCGGAATCAGGGTGTTCTAACCTCATGGGCTTGATCTTGCAGGCTTTGGGTCTGGGTGGTGGGTCGGGTGCGCTGTGGATCTCCTCGATGAGCTGCTGACTCAGTCGGAGTTTGGGAAGAACCTTGGTGGTCTCGAAGCGGGTCAGTCTGCCTTCATTATTGATCAGGTCGAAAGGGGACAGGTCCACGGTCTGGGGGGTCAAAAACAAAACCCACAGGAATGCAGGTGAATTTCAGAAGAGTTTACTTTCGAGAATAATAATAAAGACTGGATAAATATAAAATATGAAAAAGAAAAAAAAAAAAGTACGTGATGAGAGTTAGAGGCTCATGGACTGAATCCGTTTTGTTTTCTATTTTTTTGTATTTTACATATATCCTGTCAATTCTATCCAACTATTTACATATCTACCTCTGTCTATCTATCGATCTATCTATTTACATATCTACCCATCTATCCATGCATCTATTTACATATCTACCCGTCTATCCATTTATATATATACCTCTGTCTATCTACCTATTTACATATCTACCAATCTATCCATGCATCTATTTACATATCTACCTGTCTATCCATTTATATATATACCTCTGTCTATCTACCTATCTACATATCTACCCATCTACCTATCCATTTACATATCTACCCATCTATCTACCTACATATCTACCCATCTATCTATTTACATATCAACCTCTGTCTACCCATCTGTCTGTCTATCTACATATCTACCTATCTACCCATTTACATATCTACCCATCTATCTATCCATTTACATATCTACCCATCTATCTATCCATTTAATATCTACCCATCTATCTATCCATTTACATATCTACCCATCTAATTTACATATTACAATTAAACACCCATCTATCTATCCTTTACATATTACCCATCTATCTACCCATTTACATATCTACCCATCTATCTATCCATTTACATATCTACCCATCTATCTACCTACATATCACCTTAATAATACTACATCTACTATTACATATCTACCCATCTATCTATTTACATATCAACCTCTGTCTACCCATCTGTCTGACATCTACCTATCTACCCATCTATCTACCCATTTACATATCTACCCATCTATCTATCCATTTACATATCTACCCATCTATCTATCCATTTACATATCTACCCATCTATCTATCCATTTACATATCTACCCATCTATCTACCCATTTACATATCTACCCATCTATCTATCCATTTACATATCTACCCATCATCTACTACACCACTTACATTCAATTACCACTATCTACCCATCTATCTACCCATTTACATACACCCATCTACTACACTATCTATCCATTTACATATCTACCCATCTATCTACCATTTACATATCTACCCATTATCTACCTTTATATTACCTATACTAATACCATCTATCTATCATTTACATATCTACCCATCTATCTAAATACCATTTACATATCTACCCATCTATCACATTTACATATCTACCCATCTATCTATTTACATATCAACCTATCGTTTACCCATTGTCTGTCTATCTACATATCTACCCATCTATCTACCATTTACATATCTACCCATCTATCTACCCATTTACATATCTACCCATCTATCTACCATTTACATATCTACCCACTTTATACACCATCTATCTATCCATTTACATATCTACCATCTATCTATCATTTACATATCTACCCATCTATCTACCCATTTACATATCTACCCATCTATCTACCCATTTACATATCTACCCATCTATCTATCCATTCTCCCTCTACCCTTTATATCTACCCATCTATCTATCCATTTACATATCTACCCATCTATCTACCACATACTACCCATCTATCTATCATTTACATATCTACCCATCTATCTATTTACATATCTACCCATCTATCTATTTACATATCAACCTCTGTCTACCCATCTGTCTGTCTATCTACATATCTACCTATCTACCCATCTATCTACCCATTTACATATCTACCCATCTATCTACCCATTTACATATCTACCCATCTATCTATCCATTTACATATCTACCCATCTATCTATCCATTTACATATCTACCCATCTATCTACCCATTTACATATCTACCCATCTATCTATCCATTTACATATCTACCCATCTATCTACCTACATATCTACCCATCTATCTATTTACATATCAACCTCTGTCTACCCATCTGTCTGTCTATCTACATATCTACCTATCTACCCATCTATCTACCCATTTACATATCTACCCATCTATCTACCCATCTATCTATCCATTTACATATCTACCCATCTATCTATCCATTTACATATCTACCCATCTATCTATCCATTTACATATCTACCCATCTATCTATCCATTTACATATCTACCCATCTATCTATCCATTTACATATCTACCCATCTATCTATCCATTTACATATCTACCCATTTACATATCTACCCATCTATCTATCCATTTACATATCTACCCATCTATCTATTTACATATCAACCTATCTGTTTACCCATCTGTCTGTCTATCTACATATCTACCCATCTATCTATCCATTTACATATCTACCCATCTATCTACCCATTTACATATCTACCCATCTATCTATCCATTTACATATCTACCCATCTATCTATCCATTTACATATCTACCCATCTATCTATCCATTTACATATCTACCCATCTATCTATCCATTTACATATCTACCCATCTATCTACCCATTTACATATCTACCCATCTATCTACCCATTTACATATCTACCCATCTATCTATCCATTTACATATCTACCCATCTATCTATTTACATATCAACCTATCTGTTTACCCATCTGTCTGTCTATCTACATATCTACCCATCTATCTATCCATTTACATATCTACCCATCTATCTACCTACATATCTACCCATCTATCTATCCATTTACATATCTACCCATCTATCTACCTACATATCTACCGATCTACATATCTACCCATCTATCTACCTACATATCTACCCATCTATCTACCTACATATCTACCGATCTACATATCTACCCATCTATCTATCCATTTACATATCTACCCATCTATCTATTTACATATCAACCTATCTGTTTACCCATCTGTCTGTCTATCTACATATCTACCCATCTATCTATCCATTTACATATCTACCCATCTATCTACCTACATATCTACCCATCTATCTATTTACATATCAACCTCTGTCTACCCATCTGTCTACCCATCTGTCTGTCTATCTACATATCTACCTATCTATCTATTTACATATCAACCTATCTATCTATCTATTTACATATCAACCTATCTATCTATCTATCTATCTATCTATCTACCTATCTATCTATCTATCTATCTATCTATCTATCAACAATAGATATATATATAGTTGCAACAATAATAAAAGAGACTGAATAAACTAAAAAAACAAAACACTGCCCAATGTCCAGTCCACAGTTCTCCGTCACTCATCACCAGTACATAATGGGAATTCCTTTCTCTCTCTCTCTCTCTCTCTCACACACACACACACACACAGACAGACCTTCCACTGGTCCTTCTGCAGAGCCGTGAGCAGTAAAGATGGCGTGTTATACTGCAGGCTTTGGCATGTGTACGAGCTGGCAGTCTCTCTGATCTGGATCAAATCTGGGTGATTACAGATCCTCTGCAGCTGCATTAGAACCTGCAGCACGCTTACAAAGTGTCCCGTCTTAAGAGCCTCCTGAGCGCTACACGGTCAAACACACACACACACACACAGCGTTGAATTTAACCCAGTGGTTCCCTCTATATTTAAATTGGCCAAAAGCACTGCTAATATAGGGTTATAAGCATGCAGCTGGTACGGACCTGGGCTGCGTGAGGATGTCCTCGTACATGCTCTTCTGTCTGGAGGAGAGCCGGCACTTCAGGATGTGCTCGTACTTCTTAGGCAGCTGCTTCTCCACGTCTCTCTTGGAGCGACGCAGGATGAAGGGCTGAATCATCTACACGCGCGTGGCAGGAGAGATCGAAGAGAAACAAAGAGAAAGCTCCCTCACTACGAAACACGAGTGTTTTACTCACCAGCTGGGTACGCTATACACAGATTTATTACGACGTCGGTTTAAAGTTTGGCTGTTGCTCTTCGGTGTCGCTTTGGAGGCAGATAAATCAAGACAATTTCAGCCGGTTTGCGTGACTTGACCGTAAAACAGCCTCAGTTCCAAAGTCCTCAAGAGAGGTTTCCAGGCTGCGAGGTAAGCTAAACGCTATTGGCTACGTAAAAAGGGGGCGGAGCCAGTCCACACGTCCCACCCCGACTTCCTGTTTCAGTGGAAATTACATCGACACATCGAATAACGCGGGACGCTTCAAGGTTCTTCACGGAGACGGTTTTCAACTACGACCCCGATTCCAAAAAAGTTGGGACAGTATGGAAAAGGCTAATAAAAACAAAGAGGAGGGATTTGTATTTAAACCGAGCACCGAAAAGACAAACAGTTCCAGTTTGAAGTAATTAAATATAAATAAAATTAGCATGGATAACACAATGTGTGTGTGTGTGAGAGAGTGTGTGCCTACCCTGTGTAGTCTGATAAGCAGTTTGTGGCAGTAGTCCTGGTTCTGGTCTGCGCCGGGTTTGATGGGGAAGTCGAGGTACGAGCGAGTGATCCCAGGCAGGAGGAAGTGGATCATGGTCCACAGCTCTCTCAGAGTGTTCTGTAGAGGGCTGTTGATCAGCAAGATCCTTTGTTGGCTGTGTGTGTGTGTGTGAGAGAGAGAGAGACAAAAATAAAATCAACACAAAACACAAAACACCTTCCGTCTTATTTAATCAAGGGCGGAGATAGCGCCTGACCTCCTGAGCGTGAAGACGGTTTCCCAGTGTTTCTCGGTCATGTTCTTGATCAGCTGCACTTCATCCAGCACCAGGTGCCTCCAGCGCCTCTTCAGGAAGTGAGCCTGGTCTTTCAGGAGCAGCTTGTACGACGTGAGGCACACGTGGAAGCCGTTGGGCTCGGACCACCACTGCGGAGAGACGAGGAGAACGGGAGTGAGGCTAACGCCACGAGGCTACACGCGTGCGTGTGATTAAACGCTCTGATGCTTTTACCGATCGTTTGTATCTGCGCTCTCGCTTGCCACCCAAGTACGAGAGGATTTTGAGGCCCGGGCACCAGCGCTTGAACTCCATTTCCCAGTTTAGCAGCTTGCAGGTTCTCACCACCACCAGGTGAGGGCCCCATATACCTGCGGAAAAAAACAAAAAAAACAAAAACGCCCCTTAGGAATACAGCTAATCAAGTAGTATTAGGCTGAAGTGCTGGAGATTAGAGATAGCGTTTTGAGCGCTAGTTCAAGACGGACCTTCGTGACAGGCCAGGTGTGCGAGGTAGGCCACAGTCTGGACGGTCTTGCCCAGTCCGGTCTCGTCTGCCAGAATGCCGTTGAGGTGTTTTCGGTGCAGGTTAGCCAACCACTCGACACCCACCAGCTGGTAATCTCTCAGAGAACCGTGAAGGAGGGACGGCACGGGAAGACGAGTCTAAAAACAAAACAAAACACCCCCCCCAAAACGACAGGATGATGGCAGAAGAGTTAAATACGCCAGAAATTAAAACGACCTCGAACATCAAAATGAGACGATAAAAAAAGTCTCTATAGCCACGTTTCCACTGAGGAACCTTTTCAGGAACTTTAGCGTTTGGGAAGTGAAATAAGAAAAAAAAATAAATAAATGTTCTCTCGTATACGGTCATCGCGATATTTAAAGCAGAAGTAAGTAAGTAAGGAAGCTCACGGTCGGCGTAGTCCGAGCACTGCCTTTGGGCAGGATCAGGTCCGTCGCCCGGGACACTTCTGCGATATCCTTCATGGGTTTCCCGGCGGCGTTTCCGGCGGCGCTGTTGCTCCGTTCGGGTCCGCGGTACTGCTCGTCGCTCAGGAGCGTGTCGATGAGAACCGCCTCGTGCGGGCTGTCCAGCGGACAACTCTCCACGTCTAACGTAGATTTAAGAGAATATTTCAGATCGCGTAATGACAGAACACGTCCACGTAATCGAGCAGGCTGCACAAATGCAAAAATAACGGCACCTTCAAACGGAGGGGTAACGTGTAACGTGTGTAAACAGGGGAAGCCATTTCTTATTATTACATACTTTCTCCGTTTTTTCCACAGTGTTAACGTTATATAACGTGTGATCAGCCATACTGCATTTCATTTCTAGACTAGAAGACACTTTCACGTCCCTTAACTACAATGAACCCTGTTAAAAAATAAAGAAATACATTTCCTAGTAGTTTTACGGTATTTTATCGACGGGTAAAAACCCCCACAGCCTCACGGGCAGGCTTTGGAGAGTGTGTTTAATACTCCGGAGTGATTTAGTAGTGAGGAAGAAACAGTGCCTTCGACTTCATCTTTCTCCTCGTCCTCGCTCTGGAAGGCGGGCTGCGGCCACGCGAATCCCTCGGCGTACGCACCGGCGTATTTCTTTACCAAAGCCTCCAACGGCACCTCGGCTACAAAACAAAAACAAAACAGGAGCACGACGATTTAAATAAACAAACAAACAACAATTTCTTCTTCCGTGTCAATTCTTTGTTCTTGAACGGGATTTAAACACAGAGAGACCTTTGTACTTTTTGTAGCTGCGTAAAAGCCGTCACTGACCTTCCTTGGCGAGCTCGGCGAGCTCCTCTTTTTGCTCAGCGGCTACTTCCACAGCCTCCTGCTCCTCTATAGTGCTCTCCTCGTCTTCGGCTGCGAAACACACACACACACACACACACACACACACACACACACTAAGCCAGGGGGTCCGGTCGTTAAGCCAAAGAAAACTCTAAGTAGATAGGACGGGATCATCTCCTACATACCCTCTTGGTCAGAAAGCGACGTGCTCGTCTTCCTCTTGTGGGTGGTGCTCCCGGACTCCTGAGGAACAGAAGGAGCTGTGAACCAATAGGAACTCGACGTAATTTTTTTTTTTTAAAAGAAGAAAAAAAGAAAGAAAGGGAGGTGTAATATATAAGATAAAGAAAAACGATCTCACCACTCGACTGTCCTTCTTTCCAGAAGCTGGAAAAGATTTACTGCTTTGTCCTGGATCGACACAAAGCGGCAAGAGTCAATAGTTTTTTTTTTTAACTCCGACTGACAACGCGTATTCGCCACGAACACACAAACAAACACCGCCCTCACCTTTGGGTCCTGATTTCTGCAGCCTGAGCACTTTCTGTCTTTTGCCCAAGATCTCCAAATGAAGTTTGATTTCCACGACCTGGGACAACGAGGACATCGTCAGACAACACTTTCAGAGGTCACACGTGAGTACAAGTATATAAATGAATATATAACGTATGATTTTTTTTTGTTATGTTTTTTTACCTGCTCGATGTTGGACCAGAAGTAGTCCACTTCACGTGCGATGACGCTGGCTATGTTTCTCAACCTCAGCTCCTCCTCCATCTTCTTCCTCTCCTCGGCCTTCCTCACCTCGACGTGGTAGCGGGCACAAGTGCGCACCAGCTGGGAAAAAAAGAAAAGATTTTTTAAAAAGCACATCGGTGGGACGTCACGGCAAAGCATCGTCACGCTGATTTCCATCGGTACGCACGTTTGTATTCGGCACGACTAACTTTGACAATTTCCCTTCCTCCTTGCAGATAAAACAAAACCGCTTATTTATACACCAATAAATAGAGGAGTCTGAAAGAATGCAAAAATATTTATTATATATATATATATATATATATATATATATATAAATAAAAATAAAGTGCACCCTAAAAGCTTCGATGGATGTCAATGGATTACGTGACTCGGCGAGTTGGTCTCTATTTCTTAGCACCAAGCTTAAACCACATATCAAGCGTTTATGTCACACATCTCACGTGAGCGTCCGTGGCTGTTACGTTAAATAAAGTTTACTAATTAATGCGAAGCAAGCATACTTTACCTGTAACTGCACACGGATGCTGGTTCTGCCATAGCGCTCCAGCACGCAATTCTCAAAACGCCCACGAGATGGTGCCAAGGCACCATCAAACCGGTGTACAATTACGGAAAAAATGCTAAAATATCGGGAGAGCCGATTATCGGTCGGAGCACTAGAGGTAAAGCGACAAATCCAACCCACGCATCGCTCGATCACTCGTCCTCAGACCGATCGTGGCGCTTCACCTGCTTTTAACTCATATGTACTGCTTGACTCAAAAGGAAAAAAACCCTCGAATGTTTTCATAATATCCCGTCGTATACAAACTACACTTAAATATATCCGAAAAATTCAATAAAACGTGTAGAGACATTAATAAGAAGACTAAGGCTTGGAAGAAAACAGTAAAGATCACTGGAGTCTCTTGAGAGCGGGTTGTAGCTAGTCTGGTTAGCTTGCGCAATAGCTAATACGACCACGCCGAACAACTGCGTTTTCACACCCGCCACTTTCAGAGTCTCCGGGCGTCTTTAAGTGAAAAGCAGTGTTACTCGACACATTGGCTCCTTTCTTACCTTTTTGGCGGCGGCCATTTTCCAGCGTCTCTCCTGGGCAAAATCGGCAGCCATCCACTGCATCTCCTCCAGCAGGTAGTCCCAGTGAGATTTGGGCCTGCTGGCTTCCTGCAGTTTAGGCAGCCGGCTAGCGGACCACTGTCCCTCCTTCCTCAGCTCGGCAACGCGTTGATGCACTTGGCTCTCCTACATGGGGAGGCGCAGTAAAAAGTCAGCCTGGGCATTCAGACCTCAGCTAAATGTCTAACTGATTACATATGATGAGCATTTGCCCCAAGAGGATCGTCACCTGAACTTCCTTTTTTGACCAAACTACTCCTTTAGGATTAAGATATTCTAAAACGATCAAACAGTTTTTACTAAAACAGAGATTTGCTGGTCTCACCAGTTTAGCCTGCTCTGCCTGCTTGTCCTGGGAGCTCTCCTGGGCGCTGCTGTTAGGAACCGAGCCCTGGCTCAGCGTGGAGAGCTTCAGCGCCGTAGTGCCGTTGGAGGCCGTGAGTTTGGAGTGCGAGGCGGGGGAGAGCGCGTGAGGCGCAGGCGCCCGGACCGGAGTGGACGGGAGAGGGGATGGCAGGGAGGACGATAGAGGTGTGGCGGACATGACGGAGGAGGACAGGGGGTTGGACATCAGACGCTGAGCGGGCTGGGACGTCTCCGCTCCGGGCCGGACGAGCGCGACGGTCTTGAGGGAAAGGAGGGAGGATTTTAAAAACCGATGATTTCCCACGAAAAATCATATTAGAGAGCATTTGATGAATACGCAAATTAGAAATGCGCCCACATCATTCCTCCTGGTAAACTGCTGCACAGATTGAATTTGCATACCGAAACCTGGTGGGCTCTTATATTTTATGATGCATATATATTTCCAGTACAGTTTTCAGGTTCTTCTTTGAAAGACTTTAAACGTGAACCACGAAAACGACCACGAAACCCACCAACCCTGATGCAACCGTGATTTCTGTTTAAATCATGGACTCGTTTAGATGAAGATGAGGCTTCTTTACTCACGGCCTGTCCTGGCTGCATGACCGGCTGCGTTTGCTGCGGCTGTTGTATTTGGAGCTGCATCTGCAGCTGTGGGTGTGGGTTCACTGCAGCCAGCACGGCCCCTGCACCCTGCAGCTTCACCTGGGCCTGGAGCTGCACGCCTGGCACCTGGCACTGCTGCTGCTCCAGCACCACGGGCTGAGCCTGAGACAGAGCTAGAGGCAAAGCGGCCATGGGCAGTGTGGCTTGGGGAAGCCGGCCTGGCAGCTGGGGTGGAGGAGTGTGGAGGCTGGCGGCGTTCTGCACCGGAGGGCCTTTGGATGGGTCGTACTGCTGCTGGTTCTGGTTCTGCCCCCCTATCTGGACTGCTTGTGGGGTGGGGGGCATGCCACCTGAGAGAGAATGGAGGGCAGATGTAGAAAGAGAGAGAGAGGGGGATGGAAAGAAAAAGAGTGGGAATGCAATCGAGAAAATGGGCGGAGTAAGGGAAAGGAAGAAGAAGAACAGAGAGAGGAAGAACAGGGGCAGAGGAAGAGAACGAGAGTAAGAAAGAAAAGCGAAGAGAGAAAATGAAGGAGGAAATGGAGAGGAAAAGTGGAGAAAATGAAGGAGGAGAGGAGAGAAGGGTACAGGAGAGTCGCCAGAAGGAGAAGATGAAACACTGAAAACGCCACATTTTCAAATATTTATATATTTTTTTAAAAACAAAAAATACAAACAAGAATTAAAAAACTAAGAACACTACTATCCTATGGCATTAAATTAACTTTTAATGAGCGTGATCATTAATGAGTTAATGATAATTAAAATACTCACTTTTGGAAAAATTGTGTGGTGTTAAAGAAAAACAACATCTACACAATAATAATAATAATAATAATAATAATAATGATTACATAAGAAACGAGAAGAACTGTGTGTTTAAAAAGTGCTTAATAAATAAAATCGTCAAATTATATATATATATATATTTAAAACAACAAGCAATAACTTATGCTCAGTGATACTAGTATAAAATTATATACAATTGCATGCAATATAAATTCAAACAATTTAAAAAAAAAAAAGAGGATGGAAAAATGCATTGATAAGATAAGAACAGCAAAGAAGGGAAAAAAAAGAGAGGAAAAATAAAGAAAGAAAGAAATAAAATGCAACTAAGCACAGACACCATAGGATGAGCATGCGTGTTACACCTGTTACAATACACTGCATTTAGACAGCTTATACAACAGAGCAAAGCGGGGTGTAAGAGCAGAATAAAGACAAGGGAGGGGGGGCGGAGGGAGGGAAGGGAGGGGGGCAGATTAGGGTGAAAAGCAGGACAGTGCTGGGCTTAAAGTGCACACTTAATGAAGCACCTCCGTCAAGCTAGCCTTCACGCCAATTCGCTTCACCTGTAACGGGGCCGCTTTAAGCTCCTGAGTCACTTCGGTCTCGCTAAAATGACCTGGACTGGGGGATAGAGGCCAAGTCGTGACAAAACGCTGGAGAAACCAGGAATGACGGATGGAAAACATGGACGAGAAGAACCGTCTAGACGACGGGAACCGTGGTGTGCTAGTCGACGATGAGATCAGGGGAAAGGGGCGGAGCCAGAGACTCCGGGTAGAACATGAACATCAGATGAACGTGGATTTAAAAAAAAAAGAAAGAAAAAGAAAGCGGCGTAGTGCAGCTGTCCGAGACTCATCATCCGGTGAGCCGGCAAAGAAGAGGAGAAATGAGCGAATGATGATTGAATGATATCAAATCATAAAGGGAGGGGGAAAAAAACCAGAAGTGAACGCCAGACGCGGTGTCCTCACTTTCGGACGCTCCGTCTCTTCTCCTCGATCTTCTCGTACCACTCGGAGCCTCAACTTCCAGCGGGGCGGGTCAAATTTGAATTTGGGCTCGGGTCGAGATAAAATAATAAATAGAAATTCAATGACAAAAGGGAAGGGGCCATCGCTCAGTACTCTCTGGGTCGACCTCTGACCTCCAGCAGCGCGTCTCTAAACCAACAGTAGTGGAACCCGGGCCGTGGAGGGGGGGAATAAAACACAGCGGCGCTCCTACCTTGCGCTGTCGGCATAAGCTGCTGGAGGGGAACGCCGGGAGATCCTAAAGGAGCTACAACGGGGTGCTGGAATATCATCCCGTGGCGAACCACTTCGATCCGGGACCGCTTAGCCTGATCTGGGATGCAAAACACACAACACCCTCAACACGCAAAAAAAAAAAAGAAAAAGAAAAAGGAGGAAGATTGAAAAGGGAATGAAAAAAAAAATAGAACAAGGAAACACGGATATTTGGGAAGTAAAAAAAAAAAGGAAAAAAATATATTTAAAAAAAAAAAACCACTAGGCACACAGCAATGACGATTGCACACCAGCAAGTCGGACGTTAGGAAGCGGCGCTCGTCCGTTTTCATGGGCTTCGAACACACAGCGCTGGGAAAAGATGCTGAATATTGATTAAGCAGAAGCAAATTTGAGGAGGAAATGAAGGAAAGAAAGAAGGGAAGAAGAGGAAAAAAAAAGTAGAAGGGGGGATTAAAAATAAATAAATAAAAACTCCTTCAGCGACGCCGGTCTACCTGCTTGAGCCAAAGCCTGCTGCCGTTTGAAGGCCTCCATGTCCACGGGATTGGAACCTGCAGCACCAGGATGAGCCTGTGAACGTCACAGAACGTCAAAAATATCAATATACAACCTAATTGGAATAAATAACGCAACGTACACACACACACACACACACACACACACACACGGAGATCTCTCCAGGGACCGTGACGCGTCTGTGACGTCTCACCTGAAACTGTGGCTGGGTGGAAAACGCCGCCGAGACGTTCGGCGGGAGCTGGGTGGCAATGGCGACGGGCGTCACCGTCTGACCGTCCTTTCCGGTCACTACTTTCACCTGAGTGGTTGTCATAGAAACAGACGTACATACAACGCTCGCACAGTGGCCCTGAAATGAAAACGGCTGCTGAATGAAAAGCTCTCGCAGAAGTGGGTTTGCACTCGCTGCTGTGCGCGCGATACAGATTTACTGGAACCGGCAGGAATTAAAGGTACTCAGGGGGGCACACAACTTCGGGTCCATCGAAGTTGTGTCGTAAATGAATCCAAGTTCATAACGACTCGGAAAAGGGGGTTTAAATTTTGCCCGCTGTCTCACCCCACCCCCAAGAATTTTCTCCAGCTGATATAATCTGGTGATTTCAAACAAATATAAACACTTCTAGAAAGTTACATAAAAACTAGGACTTCCTCCAGAGCTCCCCAGGTACCTTCAGTTCCTATTTGAATATTTTTAAAAAAACAAACAAACAAACAAACAAAAAAAAAAAACAAATACCTGACTGCAACTTTATTAATGAAAGAAAAGAAAAACCTCGCAGGACACTTTACCTCGTCGTTGATGACTTCGGATTGTTCTTCTTCCTCCTCCTCGTCCTCGAGGTCGAGATCGTTCTGCCTCAGGTAGGTGAAGAGTGGCACGCACGGCTTCTTCTTGAAGGCCAGGTAGTCCATCATGTTGCCTTGCAGGTGCTGCAGAAAGAAGAGCTCGATCAGGTAGTCCTTGAACACGTCCTTCAGGCTGTCCATCTTCTTGGTGTGATGCTCCAAACACTGCTTCCTCAGCTGAGCCACCTCGGCGTTAGCGGGCGCGATCTCCTCCAGCTTCTTGGGCTGGACCTTCTTGGGAATCGGCGTGGGGTTCGCGGTACTCCGAGAAGGACTGGAAGGAGGGACGGTGCCGAAGGAAGTCATTCCGGACGCCGCGACGACGGGCCGAAGCTGCCCCTGGATGATGCTGCTGATCTGAGGAGGGAGGTTGGACGTGGTGATGTGACCGGGGCTGGCCAAGGCCGGAAGAGCCGCTCCGGACGCCACGGGACTCTGCGGGCCCAGGTGATGGATGGTGCCGCCGGTCTGAGAGTGCGGCTGAGAGAGGCGTCTCTCCCTCACGGACGCCGGCGTCCCGGCAGGAGACGCCAGCTGCACCGTGCCGACCGTCGTCGGAGCCAGCTGAGTCAAGCCTGCGTTATCCTGGTACACGAAGTGTCCGCTTCCGGGTGGACTGCTGAGGTTAATCTGACGCAACATGATTCCGGCTTCGACGAAACGCGTAGGGCTTTGCGCGCACACCCCGAGCGTGGCGCCCGGCCTGGTCACGGCCTGCAGCTGCCCGGGGCTGTGCTGTGTCGGACTCTGCGGCTGGATAGGCGCGGGGTGGGGCGAAGCCACTTGGATGTATGGAGACGAGCCGTGGTCGAACCTCCACTGAGGCGGTTGGTGCTGGAAGCCCGGCGAAGCCGGATTTTGCAGTGGCAGCGACGTCAGTGTGATCTGCTGGCTCGCCGGGACCATGGGCCCCACGTTCTGTAAGGTGATGTTCATGTTCTGGCCGGCCACGGGGCTCCGACTCATGATGATCTGGTAGTTCGGGGACTGAGGAGCCGAGACTGCGGTGCTCGCCGCCGTGGCGAATGTCGTCGTCGCCGGCGACTGCGAATGAGCGACGGCCACGGGTTGCTGCTGCGTGACGGCGACGGGTTGCTGATCGTCCGCGTCCGAGCCCGTGAAGGATTTGGATCTCTGGGCATTTCGTTGTGCGCTTGGTGGACCTCCTCCATGGTGCATCGCGCGGCACGGAGACGTTTAAAAACGATGACAACAAAAATAATGGCACCCTTGAAAAGCAAAACAGGACAAAACAATTACACAGGACTCTCGAATACACACATCATGATCATCAACACGCAACATATACAGAGTAACACAATCATATGGACATCAAGTTTATCTTAAATTATCTCTCTCACACACATCTCATTGTTATCACTGTGACTAGCATGCTAGCTAGGTCCTCCGCCTTAGCTGTACCTCACTAGCCTCCTAGCTAGCGGCTAGCAACCAGCTAGCGAAATGAAAACACAAACCTTTTCACTTTCGCTTCCAGACTTTTTAATTCTGATGAACGACGCTTATAATCTCGCAGTTGAATACATTAAGCTACAACGCGGACCGAATATCACACATAAATAAAGCAGCGCTCGTGAGGTGAAGAGAAAAAAACAAACCGTGGGAATAAACACACCGCTGGCAACCTAGCAATTATACACCAAATTCACCAGGACTTACAGCTCATGAGCTGTCCCACGCGTGTTGTTGTAATAATCCCCAGGCTGTGTATAAAGATATGGTGGCACTGGAACCGCCAACAACAACAACAACAACAACCTGCGCCGAGTCTATAGAAAGCGTCGCGGCAGCGCGGTGTGTAACATGGCGACAGCTAGCTGCTACTGTCAAGCTGCTCACACTGCGCATGCGCACGCGCACCAGCTCAGCCAGCGGCTTGTAGAGATGATAGAAATGTTATCATTACGTGCTTGATGTGACAAAAACATATAAAATCGTGAGGCATTTTTACTGCAGCGTAGGTCTAATCGACATGAGCGTAGGATTTAAAAAAACAAAACAAAACAAAAAACAGCTTGTTGAATGATCGGCCACTTCCGTTAATTCTGCCGTTACCCGGAAATAGTCTCGTTTAAACGGGCGGGCCTGGATAGTGATTGACAGGAGCTCCAACCAATCGGAAAGAAGAATGCTAGCTATCGACGAATGAGCTTCTGCGATGTAAGGTTTACATAAGCACCAAATCGTAACAGAGAAATCGTGATGTTTAGGTTTAATCATTTCATCAATGACAAACAAACAAATTGTTTGGTCTAATAGCAGTGCACTTGAGTAATTATAAAATGAATATAGATGTAGGTACGGGTTAAACCAAGCCACAAAGAGAAACAGAACAGTTGTTTGTTTGTTCTAACCACAGCGTACCGAAGTAATTAAGCAATTATTGTAAATGTAGCTAGGGTTAAACAAATACGTTTCTAAAGAAACAGGACATTATACACAATGTTTCTATACACAATGTTTCTAGAGAAACAGGACGTTTAGGACAAAATGTATCTTTATTGTTTTGTTTATATAAAATATATTTGCAATGTTAAATGTGGAGGGGAAATAAAGGATTTAGAAGCAACACATTTAACACTTCTTGGGATAATAAAATCAGATTTTTATAAAATCTTGTAGTGTATGAATGGGTGTGTGAGTGTGTATTTGATTGTGCCCTGTGATGGACTGGCACCCTGTCCAGGGTGTACCCTGCCTGGTGCCCGCTGGGATAGGCTCCAGGTTCCCCGTGACCCTAAAAAGGGGTAAGCGGGGAAGATGGATGGATGGATCATTGTATGCTTGGATCAATCTGTTTGTTTATCAGGTTTTTATTTGTTGTTGTTGTTTGTTTTGGGTTTTTATTTGGGGAGTGGGATTGGGGTTGTAACTGGGACGGGCTGGTGTCCCTGGCGTCTTGTCCGGTATCCCTGGGATTTTCAGCTCCGATGCCAGTTTGCCCAAAATCCACACTTAAAAGAGGCCACACTTAAAAGCCAGCTAAAAATAGGACCAAACTTTTATTTTTGATCATCACACAAAACTACAAACATTACAAACCTTGGCTTTTGGAAAAATAAAGAAAAAAAGACAAGCATTCAAACTTTACAAACATCATTTATACACACACACACACACACACACACACACACACACACACACACACACAACAGGTGCTCGTGTG
>CM022780.1:3521737-3566737 GCA_012411365.1 Ameiurus melas | reverse complement strand
CTCCCTCTCCTCTAGCTCTCTCTTTCTCCTCTTCTCTGTCACCTCTATCTCTCCCCTCTCCTCTCCTTCCCTCTCTATCTCTCTCCCGGCTCTCTCTCTAGCCTCTTTCTATCTCTCTCTCTCCTCTCCCCCTCTCCATCTCTCACTCCCTCCCTCTCTCTAGCTCTCTCTCTCCCCCCCTCTCTGTCACTCCCCCCTCTATCTCTCACCCTCTCTCTCCTTCCCTCTCTATCTCTCTCT
The DNA here is from genome assembly GCA_012411365.1 of Ameiurus melas. Taxonomy (NCBI): domain Eukaryota; kingdom Metazoa; phylum Chordata; class Actinopteri; order Siluriformes; family Ictaluridae; genus Ameiurus; species Ameiurus melas. Next base: position 3,566,497 of record CM022780.1, on the reverse strand, counting down.
CCCTGACTCTCTCTCTCCTTCCCTCTCTATCTTCTCTCCCTGGCTTCTCTCTCTAGCCCTCTCTTCTATCTCTCTCTCCCTCTCCCCCCCTCTCCATCTCTCACTCCCTCCCCCCCTCTCTCTAGCTCTCTCTCTCTCTCTCCCCCCCCTCTGTCACTCTCCCCTCTATCTCTCCCTCTCTCTCTCTCTCTCCCTGGCTCTTCTCTCTAGCGCCTCTTTCTATCTCTCTCTCTCCCTCTCCCCCTCTCCATCTCTCACTCCCTCCCTCTCTCTAGCTCTCTCTCTCCCTCTCTCTGTCACTCCCCTCTATCTCTCTCATCCTCTCTCCTTCCCTCTCTATCTCTCTCCCTGACTCTCTCTCTCCTTCCCTCTCTATCTCTCTCCCTGGCTCTCTCTCTCTAGCCCTCTTTCTATCTCTCTCTCTCCCTCCCCCTTCTCCATCTCCTACACTACCTCCCTCTCTCTAGCTCTCTCTCTCCCCCTCTCTCTGTCATCCCCCTCTATCTCTCACTAGCTCTCTCTCTCTTTTCCTTTCTCTCTGTCTCTCTCTTCTCTCTCCTCTCCTTCCCTCTATCTATCTCCTCCCTCTCCCTCTCCCCTCCCTCTCCATCTCACCTCCCTCCCTCTCTCTAGCTCTCTCTCTCTTTCTCCCTCTTCTCTCTGTCACTCTCCCCCCATCTCTCACTCCTCTCTCTCCTTTCCCTCTCTATCTCTCGTCCTGACTCTCTCTCTCCTCTCTCTATCTCTCTCCCTGGCTCTCTCTCTCTAGCCCTCTTTCTATCTCTCTCTCTCCCTCTCCCCCTCTCCATCTCTCACTCCCTCCCTCTCTCTGTCACTCCCCCCTCTATCTCTCACTCCCTCTCTCTCCTTCCCTCTCTATCTCTCTCCCTGACTCTCTCTCTCTAGCTCTCTTTCTCCCTCCCTCTCTCTACCCCTCTCTCTCTCTGTCCCTCTCTATCTCTCCCTCCCTCTCTCTCTATCTCTCTCCCCCCTCTGTCTCTCCCTCCCTCCCTCTCTCTCTATCTCTCTCCCCCCTCTATCTCTCTCTCTCTCTCTCTCTCTCTCCCTCCCTCTCTCTCTACCGGTTAAGATGATGCATTTTTTGGGAAACTGGGCCAGAGCACAGAAACGTTGGCGAGTGTGTTGAAGAGCTAAGGATCTGTTTACGGCTGGCTGTGTTTGTGTTCTCACCCTGTTTAACAGAAGCAGACGGATAGAGTTTGCCCTGTTTAATCGCCTCCTTCGCTGTGTGTAAGGCGGTGGACAAGAGCTCAGCGCACTTCATGTACAGGACCAACTGCTCTGCACAACTAAACACACACACACACACACAAATCTTTTATACATTTCCTTTATAGAGAAATAAAACCGCATCACAATGTGTACGAGTGTGTGTGTGTGTGTGTGTGTTCGTGAGAGATGCGTAGGTGCGTCACCTCCACTCTCGGCTCAGCTGGCTTATCTGGTCGGCCACCTGACTCGGCTCCAGGAAGGAGGCGTCGGCCGTCTCGCTCCTCTCGAGCCCGGCGTCCTTTGCTGCGGCCATGTCCGTCACGCAGTGCGTGAAGGCCAGAGTGAAGCGCAGCTGGGTGAGCATGTCCGTGTGGCCCTGCTACAGACGGACGACAGATAGACGAGGTCACTTCCTGTGAAATCGCGGCGTTTCCAGATGCTCTAACGTTCTAGCTGCTACATCAAATCACAACAACAGTTAGATGAATGGACATATGCTGTAATACTTGCGGAGATAAAAAAAGAAATGAAATTAGCAAGCTAGCATTACAGAGAGAAGTCGTCAGTGGAGTACGTTAACTAAACACAAATACTGACGTTATACCGAATGGCTGTCAGTGTAACAGCTTACACTAGGGGAAAAAAAAAAAACCCAAACAAGCTACTAAATGAGCCAGTGATGAACAAAACACTACCCTAGATACATAGCTCTCAAAGTGCGGTCTGGGAAGCGTAGCCAGGGGGTCCGCCATGTTCTCGTTTTGTTTTCTTGTAATCGAATGCCTATAAATAGTAACGAAAAAGACCTCAGCTTAGACAGCTAGTCGTTAGCTCATCGCTGGAGCCACCGCCGTCACACCTCCGTAACCCCGTGAGCAGTACCTCCATCAGCGTCTCCGCCGGGAGCTCGGGAGGCACGAAGGCAGCGTCCCCGTGCAGATCGGAGGCCGTGACGTCTGTGAAACCGCAGCATTGTCGTTCCGGTGAGTTGTAGGACTTGGGGTAGGGACCGCACGTCCAGCCAGGACTGCACGACGACACTGTAAACAAACAGTCGTTTACTCCACAAATCCTGACAAGAACATGTATCAAGGTTGAATATGATCAAAGAAAACCGTTTTTGAAGAGGACTCTACAGGGACGGGGGTATAACATTAAACCTCGTGCTGCTTTTTTTTTTTTTCCCGTTCAAAATTATTGGCACCCGTCCCATTAATATTTGGACAGAACAACAGTACCGAGCCTTGTAATTCTTGTAGTGTTCAACGACTTTCCGAGGACCCCGCCTTTGTGCACGTGGGCGCGCTTTTTTATTCACACCACAGGCTGGCATTAAGGTTCAGACCGAGATGGTTGTACGAAACCTTTCAGATTTCAGTGGCAATATCTTGTGAAAAGATCGATCTACAACCGAATATGAACCTCCTGGACGAGGCAAATACCAGCCTCGGAACAGCCCCAAAGGCATCATCAATCCTCCATGCCGTTTTACAGCAGCTACGCGTGCACGCTTACGAGAACAGTGGGGAAAATGTTCTGTTTTCGTTTCTATAAGCAGTGCTAGTTAGGATTTGTAACATCTGCTCACCTGAGACGTGTCTGCGCGTAGTGGTCGAAGGAAGAGCGCGTCCGTCGGGAGGGGTGCCTATAGTGAAAGGGACACGGCCGGGGCTTCCTAAGCCTTTCTCCGCACAAACGATTCCACCAGGGGGCGCTCAAGGAGCGAAGAACAACGAGGGAAGTAAGATCATGATGTTCTCGTGTCAGTCAGGCAGTACATTTGCATTTTAGTGTCCATGGTTTTGCTTTGCTCTACTTAAACACGCTGTGTGGTTCACGTATATACGGACCAGAGTATGCGTTCATTGTCTCGTAGAAGACTATCTACCTGTAGTGTCCATGGGTCTCTCTGTACTCAGCCCGTCACAGCTGCCCCTGTCCAGCTGAGATCCAAACACGGCTTTCAGCAGCATATCGGGCAACCGGCCCGCGCTACCGGACCTGCCAAACAAATATATATCGATCCTCTGTTTATACGGAATGTCCAGCTGCATTTCAGCATCGTGCCAACTAGTTCACGACAACATCATTTTAAGAAAGCTTCACAACAAGCCTCGAGTAGAACGTAAAGCACAGCCAGGTTCTGCTCTCCGAGAAGCACCTTTTCACAGAGCCTCTCCGCGTCTGCTTCGGGTCGAAGGGGGTCACACGGGGTTCCTGGAGGTCAGGCATGGTCCTGGTGTGGCTCAGAGTGCTGGGAAGGCTCGCACGTCTACTCAGCTCCCACTGAGCGACAAGAAACACACACTGAGGTCAGACGTGCTGTTAAAGGCGATGGTACAGACTCTGAAAACTTATTACTGACCTTATAACATGACCAAAAGACAGAGGTAGAGATACAACGAGCCGCTTAAGCGTGATACGGCGAGGCTCTGAGCCTACGTCGTTGAGACAGGCCACACCTCCTTCGCTCAGACTGTGTTTGTTGTGACTGTGTGTGTGTGTGTGTGTGTGTGTGTAGTAGAGTCAACTCACCCTGTGTACTACTGCATCTGGACTGTGCTGGTGGCTCCCTCTTCTAGCTGTCAAAGTCGGTTCCATGGCACTGGCGTCGTAGAAAAGAGGCAAGACCCGATTCTGTGGACGGACGTGTACGTCTGAACCGGGCCGAGAGAGAGAACGAGGCGGAGAGACACATGGCGTTGCAATCAGAACCCAGCCCAGATGTTTGAAACATTATATACTACGATATAATATTTACGTGTGTGTGCTGAGGTAAAGAGCTAGGCGTCACTCACCCTGAAGTCCCGTCCTGCTGCACTGCGGCTCTGATTGGTCAGGGGTCTCGGGTATCGTTCCCACTGAGGAAGAGCGCAAAATCAAGCTACACATCACAACACGCCCACTTTCCACAGTCGACCGATCGAACTTATCTGCAACGATAAATGACAGTTCCAGCAATCGTTTATCGGCTCCTGTTCGAACGACCGGCCGACCTCTACCGTGGACAGTTGGTGTGTTGTGATGTGTAGATAAAAATCCAAACTAAACCTAGCCAAGTCTCCTCTGTCGTTATTATACAGTACGAGAGCGGCCTCTAGAGGCGAAATTAAAAACCGTCGCCGACTAATTTTGTCGTGTTATTCAAAGTGTTTTTTTGAATTCATTTTGGACGAGTCTATTTCTATCTGTTATTTGGAGTGTTACTTTTTGGTTCAGTCTGGATGTGTATCGTACATTTACTTGACTATTTCTTAAGAGTTAATATACATTGATATTTAAATATTGATTTGATTTCAAAAGAACCACAGTAGATTCTCACGGTGCAGTCAGTATTGTTGATTTTTGTAATAAAGTTCAGCAATATTTTTACTTTGAGTGTTGTGTTGTCATTCAGCATCCATTTTTAAAAACTATCGGTTGAGTAATCGGTTAACGGCAGGTAGGTACCGTAACCGCCCGGCCTAGTTATCAGTATCGGAAACATCCAAATCTCTATCCGGATCTCTCTCAGGAATACACCGTGTATCAGAGAAACAAGATTCCTGGAAAGTTTATATATATATATATATAATATATAAAATAAATGAACCGGCTGATGAAATCTTTACCTGGGAAACAGGGTAAGCACGCTTTTAGCTTTTAGCCCTGTCTTATTTGTCCTAGTCATTTAAGGTATAAATAGCATTATCTATGTGTACCTTTTGGAGATGGTTGGTGAGGTCTGGACCCCCCTGTAGACAGTCTACGACGAGATGGACTAAGAGAGCCTTTGGGGAACCCGCTCATGTAGCAATGACTTGTGGGTATTGCAGTCCTGAAAATAAAGTAAGTGCAGAGTCTTATGACCAGCACACCATGTAAGCAACATGTGTGTGTGTGAAAGATATTAGTCTATTAGACAACTGACCTCGATGCTCCCTGTAGGTTCTGCTCCATCCTTTGGTAGTTGTGGATTTGTGTAGGCACAGGAATGGGCACTGATTGGCTGTAACTACTACCACAGCACTCCAAAGGTCTACGGAGAGAGAGACAGAGAGAGAGAGAGAACAGGAGAGAGGGAGCATGTGCCAATATGCTAAATGATTGATACCATGTGACTCATAAACACCATTTGTTTCTAAATGTTCCGTGAAACACACCAAGCCATTAAGCCTTCTCTGACACACAACACCCTTCCAGCTGTTATTAAGCACACACACACACACACACACACACGCACAAAGTTACCTGGTAGGGCTTGGAGATATACGTAGAGACGGACTTGTTCCACCCGAAAAGGTACCGGGACTCAACAGCGAACAGCTGGAAAAGTCACACAAACGTCAGCACACAGCTGGATAGAAACAGCCGCAAGCACGCTTTCAAAAACAACAACAACAACAACGTGGTTCCGAAAGTAGAACAACAATATAAGTGACTTCATCGTCGTTTTGATTCACAAAAACATCATCGGGGCGAGGGAAACAAACCCAAAGTCGCTTGGGCATGGGGCGGCGTTAAAAGACAAAAAAAATCAGTGATGCGGCTCGACGCAAAGCAGAGTTACTCCCGTGAAGTCGATGACCATTTGTTTTTAACGTTTTCTGAAGGGATAACATAACCGCTCTCCACTTACCCACTCTGTATCCCTACTTCCTGGTGGTCCTGGTCTGCCATCTCATCTAAAAGGATCAAAGCAAGAAACGTTTTCAGGCACACGCGTACCGTACGGGAATAAATCTCACGAGGAGCCGAAATGTTCTCGATCACACAAATCACTGGGATTTATTCAGGATTTATCTGTGTGTGTGTGTGTGTGTGTGTGTGTGTGAGAGAGTGTGTGGGGTGTGACGTTCTTACTGGGGAACTCTGCTAGCACCATGACGAAGTCCTCTGTCTCTGAGGAAGAGGAGTCCTTCAGCTGGGAGCAGGAAGGGTGTGTGGCTTTGTGTAGTGGGTGTGGCCTCTGGGTTTCAGTGTCTGACTGTTAAGAAAGAAAAATGAAAATATTGTGCTGTGTTGTAATGTGTAATTGTAATGTGTGTGTGTGTGTGTGTGTGTGTAAGAGAGAATGTGGTACCTGTGTGGGAGTGAGGTTGGAGGTTGAGGAGCCGCTGCTGGAGCTTCCCGATCTTGAGCTGGGGTACGATGGCATGGGCACCGGAGAGGCTGAGAGAGAGAGAGTGAGAGACAGACAGACAGAGATGCAGATTAAGAGAGACAGAGAGACAGGCAGAGACCGAGAGAGTGAGTGAGTGAGTGAGATAGACAAGGACGGACAGAAAATAAATGAAAGATGGAGAAAGAGACAGAAAGAGAGGGAGAGAGAGAGAGAGAGAGACAGCAAAACAGACAGAGAGAGAGACAGAGAAACTGAGCGAGAGCACGAGAGACACAAAGACAGACAGATAAAAAAAAATAGATGGAGAGAGAGTGAGAGAGACAGAGAGAGGGTGAGAGGCACAAAGATAGAGAGAGAGAAACGCAGAGAAAAAAAGTGAGAGAAAGAGACAGACACAGAGAGATGCAGATTAAGAGAGACAGACAGAGTCAAGGGACAGATAGAGAGAGAGTGGGGGTGGGAGGGAGGGAGTAAGACAGACAAGGACAGACAGAAAGTAAGTGAAAGATGAAGAAAGAGACAGAGAGAGAGAGAGAGAGAGAGAGAGAGACAGAGAGAGACAGCAAAACAGACAGATAAATAGGTAGAGTGAGTGAGAGAGAGACAGAGAGAGACAGAAAGAGTGAGAGACACAAAGACAGACAGATAGACAGAGAGAGAAAGAGAAAGTAAGTGAGTGAGAGGGAGAGAGACAGAGACAGAGACAGACGGATACAGAGAGACAGCTTACATTTTCTTGGGACGGTGCTCGCTTCCAGAAAAGGATGATGAAAAAACTCATCTGAGAAAGAACGAAAAGAACCAAACCGTACCAGATTTAATGACCGTGTTTATTATTTACACTGTACATTATACACTGTGTGTGTGTGTGTGTGTGTGTGTGTATACTGACCGAAATCCATGCGGTCTCTGTGATTCCTCTGAAGCAGGCCAAGAAGCAGATGCCTCAGGTGACTGGAGGTCTCCCGTGGGATGCTGGGAAAAGAAGCGAAGCTGCTGTGAGAGTGCAGGTGAGAGTGGAGGTGAGGGTGTGGGTGAGAGCGCGGGTGAGAATGCGGGTGAGAGTGGAGGTGAGAGTGGGGGTGAGAGTGGGGGTGAGAGTGCGGGTGAGAGTGGAGGTGAGAGTGGAGGTGAGAGTGCGGGTGAGAGAGGAGGTGAGAGTGGAGGTGAGAGAGGAGGTGAGAGTGCGGGTGAGAGAGGAGGTGAGAGTGCGGGTGAGAGTGCTGGGTGAGAGAGTGCGGGTGAGAGTGGAGGTGAGTGCGGGTGAGGTAGGAGGTGAGAGGTGGAGTGTGGGTAGAGTGGTGGGTGAGAGGTGAGGAGTGGAGGTAGAGTGCTGGGTGAGAGTGGGGTGAGAGTGCGGGTGAGAGAGGAGGTGAGAGTGGGGGTGAGAGTGGAGGTGAGAGTGAGGTGAGAGTGGGGGTGAGAGTGCGGGTGAGAGTGGAGGTGAGAGTGGAGGTGAGAGTGCGGGTGAGAGTGGAGGTGAGAGAGGAGGTGAGAGTGGCGGGTGAGTGCGGGTGAGAGTGCGGGTGAGAGTGCGGGTGAGAGAGGAGGTGAGAGTGGAGGTGAGAGTGGAGGTGAGAGTGGAGGTGAGAGTGGAGGTGAGAGAGGAGGTGAGAGTGGGGGTGAGAGTGGGGGTGAGAGTGGAGGTGAGAGAGGAGGTGAGAGTGGAGGTGAGAGTGGAGGTGAGAGTGGAGGTGAGAGTGGAGGTGAGAGTGCGGGTGAGAGTGCGGGTGAGAGTGCGGGTGAGAGTGCGGGTGAGAGTGCGGGTGAGATTGCGGGTGACAGGTGCACGTGTTCGCTCTCACAGACCCGCCGTGTAAGCGATTGGGATATTTAGTGACACTACAACATGAGCGCTGGGCTTCTGACGGTTAAACATGGAGATGGAGGAACTGAATGCAGGACACATTTCCAGACATGCACCTGACATGCTGCTGTGCGAAAGAAACAGAAAGCTTCGCCATAGCAACGGTTGTACGTACCGCTGGCGCTGCCGTGCAACACTACACACCGAGCATGTACTGATCAGGGGTAAGCGGAACATCGTGGACGTTCGTTCAGAGTTGTGTCAGACTGGTCGTGTGTTTAAGGCTGATGTTTACGCTGGTCAGTGTGGATTTCATTCCAGTCGTGAGTAGAATAAACATCAGCCACGCTTTAAATAAACGCAAATCGGCGCAGCTCACTCACGCTGGATTGAGCTTCCGGTTCCTCTCGTAGAACAGCCGCAGCTCCTGAGGACTACTGGCCTAGAGAGAGAGAGAGAGAGCGAGAGCCGAGAGAGAGAGAGAGAGAGAGAGAGACACTCTTCATCATATAAGAACCTCTAACCTATTTTAATCTAATCCTAATACCATCCGTTATCATGATTCATATGCATGCGTCATTTCTATAAATTAATTGAATATCTTTCTGTAATACATTTAATTCCTGTCTGTTCGTATTTAATGTCATTCATTTTAACCGCTATTGTTTTTTTCTATTCCTTTATTTGTTGTTATTGTTTGACTATAACAATAAAAAAAGAAGTAACAGTTGTTATTGTTTGTCTATTGTTTATATTAGTTTGCCTCGGCAACGTTGTTAAAACAGTCATGCCAATAAAGCACAGTTTGAACTTGAACTTGACAGAGAGGCAGAGAGAGATAAAGAGACGTGGGGAGAGAGAGAGAGAGAAGACGGACAGACAGATGGACGGACGTTTCTAATTAGACGCAGCCTCATTTGCATCGATTATTTTCTCAAATACGAAAAAGAAACAAAATCCACGTAAGAAAAGCAGCAATCAACGAGAGAAACCCGATTGTGCCACCTGCTGGTAAGAAACGGCCCTGTTCACGTGGAGTCGCTTTCCTAGAACCCCTGGAACTCCCAGGAACTGTGTCAAGCACGTCCAGATGAACATTCCTCGCTCTCGAGCCCTCCCTGTAGATACTGACTAATCTGCCGAATTCTGCTTTTATTACCGAGCGACGCACTTTAAACGCTCGACTCGACAGTTGACCCTCGCCTTCCCTTTTGCTCCAGGTCAGTAAATAACTCACACGAGTTGACTCAACACCCTGAAGGTAAACAGATTTATGGGAGATCACAGCCTCACTGTGAAATCTGCAACCCGAGCCCATACGTGACCCCGTCTGACCCTGCTGTGTCTGTTTATATCTGTGTTCCAGCAGCGTGGAGGTGCTCCGCTGACTACAGCTCAACAACCGGTGGAAAGCTCTCACGTGGCTTTGGTGAATAAAGGAACACCGAGCGTTCGGCACTCAGAACATGTCGAAAATTCTGTTCATGTTCTGTTCAAGCCCCACCCCCACCCCCCACACACACACACACACACACTGTTTACATTGGTAGGGGTATGCAATACGACGGAAATATCACATCACGATACCTAGAGACATTTCTATGATTCACTACAGTGGTGCTTGAAAGTTTAGGAACCCTTTTACGAGTTCTATATCTCTTCATGAATATGTCCTGAAAGGAGACCACGAGAACCCAAATGGAAATATTCTACTTGGTCATTTATTTATCGAGGTAAACCGACCCAGTGTTGCACGTCTGTGAGCGGTAAAAGTATAAAGGTTTGATTTGGGTATCTGGTGTGACCCCCTTGTGCAGTAATAACTGCAGATAAACGTTTGGGGTAACTGTTGATCGGTCCTGCGCATCGTCTCGGAGGAGTTTTAGACCGTTCCTCAGTCCAGAACAGCTTCATCTCTAGGATGTGGGTGGGTTTCCTCACATGAACTGCTGGCTTCAGGTTCCTCCACGACATTTCATACTTTTATAAACGTGGATCAGAACACTGTACTGCGTGACATAATTGGTCACGATTTATCGATATCATATCGCCATGTTGCCCAGCCGTACTCCAGATCCTTAGAAATAACCGAACAGGTTTAAAAGCCTGTCAATCATCTGGTTAGACAAATGAACAATGCTGTTAGGGAATAAAGGCCTATGATGACTAATGGGACACTCTTGTTGACGCAGGAAAGTGAGTGATTGACTGTGAGTGTGTGGACGCGTGGTTATGTTTACCAGATGATTACGAAATAGTGTCACAATCACGTTTCCCTCTGCTGCGATGTAAATAAGTCAGCGAGCCAAACCTGGAGCTGGTCAGGAGGAAAAATATTCCAGGCTGACCGGCGCAGTCTGTAGGAAGCCTTTTGGTTCATACGCTCTCGTATAGAAGCCATCAGTCAGTCAATTTAGTTACAACGTTGTAATCACACAAGTTCTGGCGAGACACGAAAATTACCCATAATCCTTACACTTGCGGGTGTATAAATGTGAAGCCAGCATGTCTGATTGTGACTCTCAGGTTTAGAACACCAGCTCCTCTATTTTCATTCAAACACCTGCATACGGTCAGATCCAGCTGTACTTGTAGAGATGTTTTGCAGTGTGTGTGTGTGTGTGTGTGTGTGTGTGTGTGTGTGTGCGTGTGTTGTACCTGAAATGGAGCTTTGCCAGTCAGACACTGGAAGACGATGGTGCCCATGCTCCACAGGTCAGCTTTGGCGTCATAATTCTGTGACATGATCACCTCAGGAGCCTGTCGAATACATCTCCTAGCTGTTAGCGTGCTCATCATGTTTTACTCCTATACGATGCTGTCAGGTTCAATTTGACCGTTACGGGAAAATATTCTCGAATGTTCTATAATGCTGTGGGCAGATTAGAGGAATACATCCACGAGACGGTGGAAAAGGAAGACTCACCATGTACATGGGAGAACCACAGAGTGTAGCGGCCATCGTGTTCCCCTGCAGGTACCGCGCAAAGCCAAAGTCCGCTACGCACACGGTGAAAGAGAGAGAGAGAACAGAATAACAGAACGCTTCACCGTATCAGCCATGATGGATTTACGTAAGCGTTTGCTATACGACTCTCTGCGAAGGCTGTTCCAGTCGAAAATATATATAAAACACCTCATGACCAATCAGAATCGAGAATTCAGCAGCGCTGCGGTAAAGCGAGATCTCGAGTACGCGTCCGTGTATACGTCGTGGTGGACAAGTGAAGTGAGTTAGTGAGATGTCTGACCCAGTTTGATGCAGATGTTGTTGGGGGTGACTCGGCGCCCTGCGCTGTAGGACAGGAGGATGTTCTGCGGCTTCAGGTCCCTGTGGACAATGCCTTTACTCCGCAGGACGCTCATGGCACCCGCTATCTGCTGCAGGAAGCTCCGGATGGTGTCCTCACTCAGAGAGCCTTTGGCTGGAAGGGCACACGAGGGCGTGGTCAGTGAGAAAGCAACGACGGAGAACACGCTGGAATCGCTCACGGTGCGAACGTGCGATTTTCGCGCTCCGGCAGCCAAACCAAGCAGAGTGTACAGGCGAAGAGCAGGGTATCATAATATTGTTACAGAGACATGGGGATGAATCATCACGACGGAGCGAAGGTGATATTTACAGAACCGAGGACCTCGGGTTCTCACAAATTGAACGACGCGAGCTTCCAGATCAGTACCCGGCAGATCCTAACGCCACTGATCTCACACGGTCCGACAGGACCCGGAAATACCGACGTCCTTTCTCAAATATTCATCAGGCCTTTGTTCGATTTAAAGCCGAGACGTCTGCGAGCGCAAGCTGGAATCAGTTGTACTGTTGTACTGTGAACAATTCGAGCAGTGCGCTGGTTTAGAGTACGATAGCAGAAAACGCAACGCGTCGTGGGATATCAGTCCGAACGCTAAACGCTCTCGTCGGGTCAGCGCCTGCTGGAACGTTTCTGAGCCCTACACAGAAACTATGTTAGGCGAGCGTAAACACACGTCGATTTTAGTTTATACGTTAGTGTTCGTTAGGAACGTCCAGATCAAAACGTTTCCAAAAAGCTTTTAAAATGTAAAAAATCCTTTGGATTGGTGCATAAAGCACCTCTTAGAGCCCCCCTCCCCCCCTCCCCAGCCCCCTTATGTTTAAGCTGAGTTTAATCAGCACTCGCTGTGAGCCGAATCGGTTCATTCAGGAGATACGCGTGGATAAAATAACGTGCTTCTTTTAGGCGCTTTGTTAAGGTCTGGCGCTATTATAGCTCACCGCGCGGCCCAGCCCTGTCTTTCCTGCCTCCGTGCTGGGCTGAAGGGGTATTTTTAGGCCTAGTGTTTTTCCACCGTAGGAAAGCAGAGACTGACAGGTGGATGAGGTCAGGGTGTCGGCTGGGTTTCGCCAGGCTGGGACTGCAGCCATGACACGCGGGGGGTGGGGGGTTGGGGGGGTTGGCGGTTGGAGGCAAGGTGGGAAGAGGGCTAAGGAGGGGCTTTTACGCACCGAAGGACAAAAACAACCCCCTTGAAAAACTCAGTCAGGTCTAAATATAGCCTGGAAACTTTAAGTTAGATGAAACACAGAGCTTCAGGCTTGAGAGAGAGACAAAGAGAGAGAATGAGAGAGAGAGAGGGAACGAGAGAGAGAATGAGAAAGAGAGCGAGAGAGTAGAGATAGACAGAGTGAGGGAGACAGAGAGAGAATGAAAGAGAGAGAGAGAATGTGAAAGAGAGAGAGAGGCAGAGAGAGAATGAGAGAGAGAGAATGTGAGAGAGAATGAGAGAGAGAGGGAGAGAGAGAATGAGAGAGAGAGAGGATGAGAGATAAAATGAGAGAGAGAGAGAGAGAGAGAGAGAGAGAGAGAATGAGAGAGAGAGAGAAAGAACAAGAGAGAGAGAGCGAGAGAGAGACAGAGAAAATGAGAGAGAGAGAGAGAGGATGAGAGATAAAATGAGAGAGAGAGAGAGAGAGAACGAGAGAAATAAAATACTTCTTTATTACCACGCTACATTACTCATCATTACATTCTGCGACACTTTTATCCAAACAAGTGAGTCATGGGACGATTGAGCAGTCGATAAAACGACCCAGGAGAAGGATCAAACCCTAAGCAACGGTCCACAGGGCTGGTCTACGCCGTACCGATACGATGGAGGCTGCATACCGCGGTCCGTGCCGACGATTGTTGTATACGTTGGTGATTTGTACTGACTCTAAGTTGGATACGGTGACCTGGGTTACTACATGTGTAATCAGTGTTCGGTTTACTTACAGTGCAGATACTCCGCCAGATCTCCACCGTTGCAGTACTGTATGGACAGAAAAGCAGAGGAAAACAGACTACTTTTGGGTTTCCGTGAGGAATCTAGCGCTATGACAACAACAACAACAACAACAACAACAAGGGCACGGTTTGTAGTCATTCACCAGCTGAATAGAACTATAACAATGAACCGAAGACAACTTCAGGAACGTGTGAAAACGCTCCGCCGCTTAATAACGGCGGTGCGTATAGCGTATACTCCTACGGTACTGCGCTGCCAGTTTATCACGCACAGCTACCGATGATACGCTTGATCCCTTCGTGTCAAAATGTCTCAGGTACCGAGCTGTACATGGCTGAAATGACAACAAAAGCCCCTTGACTTCGTATGCGTACAATTACCGACTGTAGTCTCGTCCCTAAAAATGCTTTCGTGATTCGTATATGTGCATCATTTCCACGTTAAAAAACGTGCGGTATTACTACCAAACTGTCTCGGTGTTATTTATGCCCACTACAGCACCACATCTACCCCACAAGAGTGTAAGAAGATGATTATATGGGTCATTATATATATATATATATATATATATATATATATATATATATATTATATATATATATACTATGTATATTTACAATAGTGTATTTCGGAAGGCGGAAAGGAAGAGGCGGAGTTACCTACAGTCTACAGTAGACTACATCATGAGTGTGCACGTACAGGTCTAGATAGGTGCAGATAATAAAGGTTAGGACTCACCTCCATGACGAGGTAGACACAACCGGAGATTTCCTGTGCATAAAAACAGAGAAGACGAGTGTTACAGGAAATAAACCGAGTCCTCTTTCAGGTTCGAAACGTTACAGCTTGACCTCTGGCTGTTCCACAGCACTGACACTGGAGACTCCTTCCAGAAGTGTTAAATATGAAAGGTTTATATAAGGCGTGTCTGCCATACAAGCGCCTGTGTCGTGGTCGTCGGTGTAAATCGAGAACACGCTAGAAAGTGCGCGTTAATGTGATATCAATGTAATGAAATATAATATAAAACAAACCTGTGCTTTGCACTTGGAGCTAATATCGTTAGAGAAAACTGAACGGAGACCTTCCGATCAATCCGAATCTCCGAATGGAGAAATCAAGCCAGGCCCAGGGCTGGGGGTGAATGTAACGGTGTGTCATTTTCGGTCCAGTCGTTACGCGACAGCTGCCGCAGAGGCCGCAGGGCTTAACACGCTGTACGCTGGGTAAACTCCAGTGAGGCGGGACGAGTTTTCCAGACTGCGCTGACACAAATTCGTTTATGACTGGTGTTTAAAACCCTCCAGAAGTGTGTGTGTGTGTTGGGGGAGGGGGGGATACAGACAGACGGCCAGCTTGAGGAGTAAATGGCCATTTCGGACACCATTGCGGTACGTGTTTCAAAGCCACGCGTACCGTTTTCGTACAAGTTTCATGTACACGTAGTTCGGGAGACGTCTTCACAACCCTCGGTCTTTTGTTTAATACACCCATTGTCCGGGACAGAGGGCAGTGCCGTGTGTGTGTGTGTGTGTGTGTGTGTGTGTACAGTGTGGAGTGGCGCCTCTCAGCTGGGAGGGTCGGTTTACTCCCTCGGTCCCAGCCCAACACACACACACACACACACACACACACCACCCTGCTCACTAATAACTACCTTTCTGATGTAGCGACTAGAACGAGGTTACGTTGATAACTTCGAGGTGTCTAATATCAAACCTGATAGTCGGCTCGAATCTGATCATAAAGAGTGACGGCTGTCGACTCTGTCGAGTTTGCTATGAGAACAAGCACATCAGAGCGTCGAGAGGAAATCAACACCGAGCGTCTCCGAAGTCCTCCTGTTCCCTGCTCACGTCGCAGCGCAGACGTTAATACAGACGGCCGGGGGACTCACAAAATAGGCCACAGGTGGCAGACGCTGCCTCGCTCGCACCCAGCAGTAGATTAACCAAAAGTCCAACAGTGAGTTCTGAATAGAACGTTCTGGCGCGAACAGACCGCGCATATCGGCGTATTAAACGTTTTACTCAAACGCTCGGTATGGCAAGTTCTGCAGCATACTTTCACATACTTCGACACGCCACGCCCACCTCTCTACTACGCTATTTAAATAAGTAAATGCTTGGAGTGCGTTAAATGTAGTTCAGTTCATGCCTAAAGCGTTTCAGGTCGTATGCTTAGACTTATGAGGCTCACGAAACGTCCTGAATCAGGTGTGCAGGTCACGTGGGTATTTTGTAACCTACAGAATCCCTACACAGGGCTGTAGTCCAAGACCAGGACTAGCCAAGCTCGAGTCTAGACCGAGTCTTACAGTACACCTATTATTACCTTTCATGTAGTGTGTTATATACGTAGCTGTTTGTGACTCCCAAAAGAAGGAACCGATTCTGAACAGCTGAAACGAGTCGTTAGTGATTCCAGACTTTACTTCCTGTACTAACCTACGTAGGTACGTAACAAAAAGCCCAGGCTCGGGATTTCAGCGGATGCTTGCTGACAGCGGTAGACCAATCACGACAGACCAATCAGAGCAGAGTAAGCTCCCTGAAAGGAGGAGTTTAGAACGAATCGTTTAGAACGGATCATTTAACGAGTCGTTTGTGACACTGGGGGAGAGGGTGTTTGGAGAGTAATGCTGGCCTTTACCTCAATTTCACATCCACCCGGTCCACATTTGCGAAATCTCGCAGAATCGTTCTGGCTTGAGTTTCTCAAAACTTTCGCACAGTTCAGATCGTCGTAACCGGGGACGAGAGAGTGTTCGATATGATGCTCGCGCTACCATTTACCAAAAAAAGAACGTTACTGTTTATTAAAGTTACCATTACTGTTTATTCTACTATCATAAAGCTACGCTGCACCGTTTCTCGCCTTTTCAGACTCAAATCTTTCTAAAATTCACACTCACAGGAATTCCCCACGTACCTGAAAATCCAGTAAACCCACGATGTTTTCATGTTTCAGCTCCTGGCAGACAGACAGAGAGGCAGACAGAGAGGCAGACAGAGAGACAGACAGAAAGACATCAGAGGTGTTCGACCGAACAACAGAGATGAGACGGTAAGGGTGTAACGATGTTACATGATGCCCACCTTTAATATTTTGATCTCTTTCCCTAGGAGAGACTGCGACTTGGACAAATTCTTCTTATTTATGCACTTCACGGCAACTTCAGACTCGTGTCTCTGTTAAGAAAAACATTTCTGAGGACTTTTTTTCTCTTCATGTTTTGCGCTCAGGTAGAAACGAGAACCACGGCAGACTCTCAACCATTACTGCAGGAGATTACTCCTGCACATTCTCGGACTCCTGTCGGTTTTTGGGCCGTGCTGTTGATTACAAGGAAATAACCAACGACGCACAGGTGTGATGCGGCCCGAGTTACCATTACCACCACGAAGATGGTTTCCTATAACGCCGCGTCCTGAAGTCTTTTATCCCACTAATACCACAAGAATTTCGTTAATTAAAGAGTGACGTGTCGAATTCCGGATTCATTTACAGTTCCGTCTAACGTTCTGGGATGTCTACAAAGCTATAAACAGTCGTTACTTCTCAGCAACGTCATGTTTCTTCTCTCGTGTAATTACTTAGACACAACAACAAAAAGCAGCTTGTCATGTTGCCAAGAAAGCGGAAAATACTGTACAAACTCCTCTGTCATGAAGACCTTTCCGGGTCGGAAAACAGAAAATACAGACTGTTACAGAGCGCTGACAGTGGAGACTCCTTCCGTAAAATTGTTTTTAAAATAATCACGCCCTTACAGAAAACGTCACCATATCAAAAATCACATATTTTTCCTCTCTAAGAAAAGATCTGTTATTATTGTTTATCATTTATAAACAGTTTATAGAAACGTAAAGTTACTGTTTATTATATTTAGAAACAGTTTACAGAAACGTAAAGTTACTGTTTATTATATTTAGAAACAGTTTACAGAAACGTAAAGTTACTGTTTATTATATTTAGAAACAGTTTACAGAAACGTAAAGTTACTGTTTATTATATTTAGAAACAGTTTACAGAAACGTAAAGTTACTGTTTATTATATTTAGAAAGTTTACAGAAATGTAAAGTTACTGTTTATTATATTTAGAAACAGTTTACAGAAACGTAAAGTTACTGTTTATTATATTTAGAAACAGTTTACAGAAACATAAAGTTACTGTTTATTATATTTAGAAAGTTTACAGAAACGTAAAGTTACTGTTTATTATATTTAGAAACAGTTTACAGAAACGTAAAGTTACTGTTTATTATATTTAGAAAGTTTACAGAAACGTAAAGTTACTGTTTATTATATTTAGAAACAGTTTACAGAAACGTAAAGTTACTGTTTATTATATTTAGAAAGTTTACAGAAACGTAAAGTTACTGTTTATTATATTTAGAAACAGTTTACAGAAACGTAAAGTTACTGTTTATTATATTTAGAAACAGTTTACAGAAACGTAAGGTTACTGTTTATTATATTTAGAAAGAGTTTACAGAAACGTAAAGTTACTGTTTATTATATTTAGAAACAGTTTACAGAAACTTAAAGTTACTGTTTATTATATTTAGAAAGTTTACAGAAATGTAAAGTTACTGTTTATTATATTTAGAAAGAGTTTACAGAAACATAAAGTTACTGTTTATTACATTTAGAAAGAGTTTACAGAAACGTAAAGTTACTGTTTATTATATTTAGAAACAGTTTACAGAAACGTAAAGTTACTGTTTATTATATTTAGAAAGAGTTTACAGAAACGTAAAGTTACTGTTTATTATATTTAGAAACAGTTTACAGAAACGTAAAGTTACTGTTTATTATATTTAGAAACAGTTTACAGAAACGTTAAGTTACTGTTTATTATATTTAGAAACAGTTTACAGAAATTTATAGTAAAGTTACTGTTTATTATATTTAGAAACAGTTTACAGAAATGTATAGTAAAGTTACTGTTTATTATATTTAGAAACAGTTTACAGAAACGTAAAGTTACTGTTTATTATATTTAGAAAGTTTACAGAAACGTAAAGTTACTGTTTATTATATTTAGAAACAGTTTACAGAAACGTATAGTAAAGTTACTGTTTATTATATTTAGAAACAGTTTACAGAAACGTAAAGTTACTGTTTATTATATTTAGAAACAGTTTACAGAAACGTATAGTAAAGTTACTGTTTATTATATTTAGAAAGTTTACAGAAACGTAAAGTTACTGTTTATTATATTTAGAAACAGTTTACAGAAACGTATAGTAAAGTTACTGTTTATTATATTTAGAAACAGTTTACAGAAACGTAAAGTTACTGTTTATTATATTTAGAAACAGTTTACAGAAATGTATAGTAAAGTTACTGTTTATTATATTTAGAAACAGTTTACAGAAATGTAAAGTTACTGTTTATTATATTTAGAAACAGTTTACAGAAACGTATAGTAAAGTTACTGTTTATTATATTTAGAAACAGTTTACAGAAACGTAAAGTTACTGTTTATTATATTTAGAAACAGTTTACAGAAACGTTAAGTTACTGTTTATTATATTTAGAAACAGTTTACAGAAACGTAAAGTTACTGTTTATTATATTTAGAAACAGTTTACAGAAACGTTAAGTTACTGTTTATTATATTTAGAAACAGTTTACAGAAACGTAAAGTTACTGTTTATTATATTTAGAAACAGTTTACAGAAACGTAAAGTTACTGTTTATTATATTTAGAAACAGTTTACAGAAACGTATAGTAAAGTTACTGTTTATTATATTTAGAAACAGTTTACAGAAACGTAAAGTTACTGTTTATTATATTTAGAAACAGTTTACATAAACGTTAAGTTACTGTTTATTATATTTAGAAACAGTTTACAGAAACGTAAAGTTACTGTTTATTATATTTAGAAACAGTTTACAGAAACGTAAAGTTACTGTTTATTATATTTAGAAACAGTTTACAGAAACGTAAAGTTACTGTTTATTATATTTAGAAACAGTTTACAGAAACGTTAAGTTACTGTTTATTATATTTAGAAACAGTTTACAGAAACGTAAAGTTACTGTTTATTATATTTAGAAACAGTTTACAGAAACGTTAAGTTACTGTTTATTATATTTAGAAACAGTTTACAGAAACGTAAAGTTACTGTTTATTATATTTAGAAACAGTTTACAGAAACGTAAAGTTACTGTTTATTATATTTAGAAACAGTTTACAGAAACGTAAAGTTACTGTTTATTATATTTAGAAACAGTTTACAGAAACGTAAAGTTACTGTTTATTATATTTAGAAAGTTTACAGAAATGTAAAGTTACTGTTTATTATATTTAGAAACAGTTTACAGAAACGTTGTTACTGTTTATTATATTTAGAAACAGTTTACAGAAACGTAAAGTTACTGTTTATTATATTTGTAAACAGATTATTATATTTAGAAACAGTTTGTTATATATAAACAGCTGACAGAAACGTATAGTGAAGTTTATAATTAGTTCTCTGCGATGAGAGCCCTCGTGGTAATATCGCGTGGTGGTAAGTCTCGCGAGATGTGGAGAACGCGATCAGCGCGAGCTCGGCGCTGAACTGATGCAGCTGAGCGTCAGGACTCTCTGTTGGACAACAAAGCCATGTTGGGGCAAAAATAAATAAAGAAAGAAAGAAATTAGGTACCCCAGGTACACTATCAACGTAGTAAAGAACCGGGTCTAAGTTTACACAGAAGTGTCCGAACAGTGACGTGATCGATGTGTTGCTGAAACGCGAGCCTCGGCAGCCGGACACATGGGTGTGTGTGTCACCCAGGGACACGGTCGGTGTTCTGAAATCTTACGCAGTGAGATGATCGACAGAACCGAACACACGACCGGGGCACGGGGAAGAAGAGGCGGTTATAACGCGATCATTACCTCCTTGTGTCTCCCTTTAAACACCACCGCGAAGGCACCGTGTCCTATCAGGTCCTTCCTGCTGAACTCGAACTTCCCGACGCTCTCCATGGGAAAGAATAAATAACTGGAGAAATCTAATAATAATAATAATAATAATAATAATAATAATAATAATAATGTCACAAACACACAGAGTCAAGACGTCTTCATAATAAAGTGTCCGGGTGAACTCTCCTCATCGGGTTGCACTTAAAAACAACAACACAAACAAAGTGGCAAAGAAGTTACAAAACTCTGCTTTAAAATGTTTCATCTCTCTCTCCCCCTCTCTCTCTCTTTATCTCTCTCTATCTTCGCCCACCTGCTCTGAACAAACACGGCCGCGTCCCAATCCGCACACTGCACCCTACACACGGCACCCTACACACTTCCTCTTGCTTTTGTTTTGGCACGCGATTTCCCCCCCAAACAAAAACAAACCCAAAAGCCTGTCTATTAAACCCGCAGTGTGCCAAATAGTCTAAAGAAGCCACCAACTGAAAGCCTAATTAGTGCTAGCATGTCGTTTAATTACCCTCACCCTACTTAGAGCCATTTAGGATACGCCCCAAAAACTGCGCGCCGCGCATGCGCACATTGCGTACAAGCGCCATCACTAAGGTGACGCTGCTCCTCCTTTATATACGCGCGCGCGCGCACGCACACAAGCACACTCGGAGCGCGCGAAGGTACCGAATATAAAAACGTTTTTTTTTTTTTTAAATAACGTGTTTATAAGACATTTATGAACAGGAGAAGAGGAAAAAATACATACTTCTGAATAAATCCCCCATTTTTAAAATTATTATTATTAATAATAATTACATCTTGCATCTTTACATTACATTTGGATCAGGAATTGATTGTGTGTGTGTGTGTGTGTGTGTGTATGTGTGTGTGTGTCTCAGAGTGAGGAAGAGAAAATCACGTATTTATTTATTTTTTACACCAAATTGTTGAGGCGCCCCCTGGCGGCCCCCGATTTGAAAACCACTGGGCTAGTTCATTTTATCTTCAGTCTTTTCACTCACACTCACTCACAGAGATAAAGATCAAATAGAAAATGATAAGGAACATGATGTAGGCGTTAACAAACAAGTCTTGCTCAAATATGTAAATAATAATAATAATAATAATAATAATAATAAAAA
Source organism: Ameiurus melas (assembly GCA_012411365.1). Taxonomy (NCBI): domain Eukaryota; kingdom Metazoa; phylum Chordata; class Actinopteri; order Siluriformes; family Ictaluridae; genus Ameiurus; species Ameiurus melas. The sequence goes on along the minus strand of CM022780.1, from coordinate 3,545,014 downwards.
GTTTTCTGTTTGTTTGTGTGTCCTGATAGAGCTCTAGGGGAAGGAAGAGGGCGAAATCCCACAAAATCCCACTTTTGACCTAATTGTTTCCCATTAAAGGATTTATTTTACCAAAGCACTGTTGCCTTTTCAGTTCTGATTGGTCAGAAGGTGTTGATGAATTTTCTAGAACAGCAGCTCTGATATTATACAGCAGATTTATATTAATATATATCAAGGCTTCTATAGTAACCACTTAAATGGATATTGTTAAAAAGTGCAAAAAGTGCAGGGGTTTTTCTGTAAGGAGACGTTTGTTGAACATTTATAGAAGGAGTCTCCAGTCCCAGAGCTTTGTAACAGTCAGAGGTAGAGCTGTAAGTTTAATGCCGCGTCACAGTTCGCCTACTTATACGACTGTACGCACTCAAAGTATGTACTCCTTTTCGTGAATACTTTTGGAGCGGGTCGCGAAAAGCGCAGACGAGTACTGGGACACACTAAAACGCCACGCCACGTGACGGAGTAGAGACCGTTGTTGCTTAGTTACGCGCACCGTTACCGTAAACACACTCCTCGTTGCGTTTCAGCTTTTCCTCGTTCGTTATTCCTTAAATAATTCACACGATATCGTTTTATCGACCATTTCATTCCCTCTTAAACATAAAGGTTCCTCACTGGTTCTTCACACCATTATAGGTTCTGCGAAGAACGTTCTTCTTGACAAGAACCATTTTTCATTGTATAGGGTTCCTGAGTGGAGTTCATGGTTCTCTGGGTATCAGAAGAAGTTCTTTATGATTCATTCTAGGTTCTTTAGAGCAGTGTATTGGTTCTTCAGTGTATCACTGCTTAACAAGTTAAAATGGACCCAATAAGGTTCTTTGTGGGACTGGAAAAGGTTCTTTTGGCATCATTCTTTAGAACCTTACTTTGGTTCCTAAAAGCACTAACTAAGGTGGTTGTTGGTGTTTTGTTTTTTAAAGAGAACGTATGATAATATAGTTCACTGCTGTGACGAACCACTTCCGGGTAAAGCACCAGTAAACAGACGGTTCTCTGGAGAACTTTTTGGTTCTCATCGGAAGCTTCATTTTTAAGAGTTAGCTCAAGCATGCGGAATCCTCCGAGTGTGTTCCGTCGCCCCATGATGAGCACTGAGCAGAGGGCGGAAAAGACGTGTCTGGAGGCTTCAGGTGTCTCTGAGGACCATCTCCCTTTCCAGGTTGGTAGGTGTGGTATGATAGGGGAGAGCCGGCAGGCCGGTGGGAATTGGAGAAGAGTAAATTACGGAGAAAAATCAGGAGGGGGGAACAAAGAAAAAAACTAGTGAGACCCATACAAACGTTTTTCAGAACATCACTTTCCCATCCCAGGATGCCAGATATGTAAAAATAGCAACGTTTACCCGTGAATCATGGTTTCATCGCTGTATGGTGTACCAGCAATATCATCATTTCATCACACCACATACAGGGAACCGTAACAATGATACGATTTAATAAAATAAAATCGAAATAAAATAAATAAACAGTCGAGATCCAAGGTGCACTTAAAAAAAAGAATAAAAATGTATTTATTTATTTATTATGTTCACAACGGATATAACGTTTGCAGCCTTGAAGCCGGACGGTACGTGACCAACCAGATGTTCTGGACGTGATGTTACAATACGACGGATCCTTAGAGACACATACAGACTAGATTGGATACTATCCAGCAGATTATGGTCGCATTTTTCCATCTTGATCCCCTGACCATGAAATATATATATATATTTTTTCATTTACTAAAGCGACCCCATTACATCACAGCCCGATTAAGAAAAGAGATAAACCTCACCGCTTTGGACGCGGCCAACCTTGAAATCCGATTAACCTGATATCTGTAAGGAAGCCAGAGGAATCGTATAAACAGCGTCCCCCGCCCAGCGAAGGCCTACGCAGATCGTGATGAAAGACAGCTGCGAGGCAGGACCGACTCTTCCGCTCTGACATCAGCGGCTGCACCTTTGGGAGGGCAGGTGTCAGTCTCGCAGCCTCGCTGCAAAAACCGCTGCCAAAGTCAACAAATGCGACGTTCTTTCCTAACGCGGACGCTTCCCTCGGCTCCTAATCTACTTTTAGATCCGTACGTGTGCGCGTGAATCGTATCGGTCAGTCAACTGGAAGAAGGGAAGAAAAACAAGACGGGAATTGAACGCGGAACATTTTAGAGAAAGGATGATCAGCCATCACGTTAAAACCACCTGGCTAATATCGTGTAGGTCCACCTCGTGACGTCGAGGTATGGACTCTACAGGACCTCTGAAGGTGTGATGTGGTGTCTGGTACCGAGACGTTAGAAGCAGATCCTTTAAGTCCTGTAAGTTGCGAGGTGAGGCCTCAGTGGATCGGATTTGTTTGTCCAGGACGTCCAAGAGACGCTCGGTCGGATTGAGATCTGGGGAATTTAGAGGATGAGTCAACACCTTGAATTCTTCGTGTTCTGACACCTTTCTATGAGAACCAGCATGGACTTTATTTCAGCAATTTGAGCTACAGTAGCTCTTCTGTCTGTCGGATCGGACCACGTCGGGCTAGCTTTCGCTCACTGTGCGCATCACTGAGCCTTGGGAGCCCATGACGCTGTCGCCGGTTCTCCTTTTGGTAGGTTCTAACCACCGCATACTGGGAAAACACCCCTCAAGACCTGCCGTTTTTGGACAAGCTCTGACCCGGTCGTCCAGCCATCACAATTTGGCCCGTGTCGAAGTCGCTCGGATCCGTACGCTCGCCCATTTTTCCTGCTTCCATCACGTCAACTTCGAGAACCGACGGTTCACATGCAACGTAATAAATACATCCCATCCCTTCACGGTAACGAGTTCGTCAACGTTATTCACGTCACCTGTCCATGTTTCGAACGTTATGGCCGATCACTGTTTAACAGATTGAATTTGGTTTGAACGAACTCGTACGTACTCAGCTCTCGTTGTCCGCAAATCCTTTTCCCGAGATCAGTTTAATCCTCGGACTGCATGGGAAATCATTTCTATGACGTTTATGAGTTGAGAAAGATACACCTACAATGTCGGAATCTTTCACGCCGTACAGCCCGACCCTCCTAAAGCCGGCGTTCTGCTCCTCGCGGTTCTTCTTAAACGGTTTCGTTCACACGCGGGGGGGTAAAAAAAAAGATCGCACCACAGTAACAGTATATGTAGTTTTATTTTGACATCGGCATAAATAAAGACTTTCGTCTGACCTTCTCCGTCACGACGTGTGCCGCGTGACCCCGAAAAGCGACACTACTGTCGTTTCTAACGGCTTCCACGTCGGCAGCAAGGTACGAAACACTTCACAGAATACACAGTCTCACATTGTTAATCGTATGAAAATGCAAAACATAAAGACGTGTTGTTGTTTTTTTTTTTCCCATCTTAATGCACTGTACATCGCTTCATCCTCAGCATTATACTCCGTACTCATCAGTCCTACATCTTCGGAGTCTCTTCTTGCTTTAAAAAAAATATATATATATATTTTTTTAAAAGAACCTTCCAAAATATTTTCCCTTATAGACAGAATCCGGCGTCTCGGCGTCCATGCACGGACCCTGCCGCGTCGTAATCACAGTCTATTAGAACTGAGAAGGAAGTAACGCAGTTACTTTGGGATTCACTTAACAACACGGCTACGGATGAAGTAACGGGAAAATGACGACAGGGACCTGTGAAGAAAGATCTCTTGGAAAGAAAGCGGAACGATAAGAAAGTAGCGCACACGTACTCTGGAGCGCGTTCGCCAATCGCTGTCGGTCCGGGTGAACGAATGAGAAATGCACAAACCGTCGAAAGGGGAAAACACACACTGCGCCGAGAACCGGGGATTTCATCTGAAGAAACAGCGCAAAATTCTAACTGCTTCACAGACCCAGATTATATATATAAATATAAATATAAATATATATATATTTAAAGAAAGGAAACAAGAATCCGGAGAGAATGGGTTCACGAAGACCAAATGAAGAAAGAAAGAATGTCACAAAGGCACAATTACGTCATTATATACCTTAAATATTTATGCTACAAGAGAACGACGACAGCATTATAGTTTAAAGGAATGACCTCCGCGCGGACATTTCGTTTACGAGCTACGTCTGGCACAAAAGCCGATGCAGGTCTTGACATCCGAGACATCGGATCTGCTCTGCTTTTCGCAACCGGCCAAATTCGGAGACTTTAGCCTAGCGCTAATCGCTCCGTGATGTCGAAATGGCTTTGTGGGTTTTAGCATAAAACCGTCTCGTCCGCACGAAACAGTAGATATCTGTGAAAGCGGCGTCACGGCAATAATTTATATAAAATATCTGTAGGAAGAGGACGACATTACAGCACGATATCGGTGAGGAAATATACACAGCGGCGGAACCCTACGCGTGTATTCGGTCCCTCTTAGTAACGGGAAAGTACTACATGGCTCACGTGTAACCCAGGCCTGATTTTCATTCCAACTAAATCAGAGCTGTAAATATCAGAAGAACGCCTCGTCCTCGAGTGAGACGCATCTCGTGTCACAGTTTAGTGGCGAGTCACAGACAGCAGTAGGAATCCAGCAGCTACTGGAGTTACGAGAAGGACGCTTTGTAGTGGGACGGTGAACTAAGGATTACGTTATTATCCAACACGAGTCTTGTGTTTTCATCTGTGACGTATTTACTATATGGCTCTGAAATCTAGTCTGTCTCGGTGAAGCGAGTGGTGTCAGTGAGAAAGAGTGACGTCAGTACAAGTCAGGGCTATTAGCCGTGGTCTTTTCTTCGCCCGGTCGCGTTAAGGACGTGGTTAAACCGCCGAGTCGTCGTGAAAAGGAACGGTGGCTAAGTCAGCCGGTGTGTCTGAGGAGGAGTACGACTTTCACTGCGCGTTCGTGGATCGTTCGTGTTCAGTAGCCATTGTCCGGTGACTCTTAGAGCGCCGACAGGTCGATGCGATTAGCTGAGTTGGTGCTTTTGTCCCACGTGTTCATCCTTGTCGGGCTCACGCCCCCTCTGTTTCCGTTCATCTGTCAGAGAGAGAGAGAGAGCAAAAAACACTCAGTCGCGACGAATCAATGCACCGATATACAACACCTACCTGCTTCGCCTCACACACCTACCTGCTTCGCATCACACACCTACCTGCTTCGCATCACACACTTTATCGTGTACAGAATTTACATGGACAGCAGTGAATCTAATTATCGAGCTTATTCTGAATAGGACAATATTCTGATTAAGGTGTTTACATGGACAGCAGTAATCTAATTATCGATCTTATTCTGAATAAGACAATATTCTGATTAAGGTGTTTACATGGACAGCAGTAATCTAATTATCGATCTTATTCTGAATATGATAATAATCTGATTAAGGTGTTTACATGGACAGCAGTAATCTAATTATCGATCTTATTCTGAATCAGACAAAATTCTGATTAAGGTGTTTACATGAACAGCAGTAATCTAATTTTTGACCTTATTCTGAATAAGACAATAATCTGATTAAGGTGTTTACATGGACAGCAGTAATCTAATTATCAACCTTATTCTGAATAAGACAATATTCTGATTAAAGTGTTTACATGAGTCGCTTTTAGAATATTCCTTTCATGTTCCTGTTTTACATGTTATAGAACATAGATGAATTAACATCACACGTCATTACGTCACCGCGCCACACCGTCCCTCCAGAATTTCACGTATCCACATACAGTTGGTCTTCGTTATGTTACCGTATACAACTGCAAGCTTCACGTGCAGTTAATTAATCATCTTGGTATACGTGCAAATAGACGACTGCTTGAAGCCGTGGGCTGCGTCCCAAACCGTATACTTACCGTCTATATAGTATCTGATGTACATGTATTTCTCCTACTATATAGCAGGTAAGTACGCGGTTTGGGACGCGGCCGTGCTCTCTTGTTTGCTGTCAAACGGTCGAGCGCTGCCGTGCGTGTACGTGTCCTGTCGCACTATGAGGTGAAAACTCCCACATGACGTTAACAGTGTGATTACGGTGTGTACGTGTCTGTAATACATGTCGATAATGCGACTAAAACAGGAATACTCCACACGTCTTAATTCCATTTGTGTTTACTTCGAGTGTGACTTTAGTCAGATTAAGGTCATCAATAATCTCTGTTTACATGCTAGTCTCTTAATCAGAGTGTCGTCTTAATCAGGTACATATCTGATTATTGTTATCCATGTAAACGCACTGACTGACCACATTAATGCGATTATTAAATCCCAAAGCGTTTTTATTCCTCTTATATCACAGCAATGGTTCAACGATTCCAACGCTACATTTATACAAAATGACACGCCATACTTTTAACCATGATTTTCTATTTACATTTAATGTTACGGAACGCCTACGTGTTCATCACCGGTCAGGTCCTGTTATCGCTTTATAACGTTAAAGCGGCTACAACACGGTCGTTTTTCACTCTCTTGTAATTTAATAAGGAAAAAAAAATTACACGCGGCGTCAGTGTCACGTTACCGAGAATCCGCAAAGAAGATTTTCCCCACGATGGAAAACTGACCGGCCGACACTGGCGACTCCTTCCGTAAGCGTTACACAAACGTCTCCATACAGAAAGCTTCACACGATATCAACAATCATAATCGGATGTTTTTATATTGGTTTTTTCTTTCTTTCTTTCTAGATTTAGATGTGGAGTATCTGTTATACAAGCTGATATATGTCTATATAAGTGTATAGATGGAGCCTTATTGAAATGGAACGTAAAATATCATAAATATTTTATGATGCGATACTTGCTCAAAACTTGGCCCGCCTGCGCGCTCAAAATCGACTCCCTGAACAGATTTAGTGGTGAAAGATATTAAAAGAAAGGGTTTATGGATAAAGGTTGAGCTAATAAGTGACGCTTTATACTCACGATGTCTGAATTGAAAGGCTTAACGTTGATGTTGCGGATGGAGCTGCTGGTCAGAGACCACACTTTGGTCTTGTGCTTGAAAGCAGCTCTGACCTGAGAAAAGGAAATAAAAGTCTGGTTACAGATCACGAACATTTACAACATCGGTGTTAAAAAAATAAAATAAACACAGTCCCCGCACGATTCACAAATTTTGTCATAAATCATGAATCGAGTGTTTGTTTTAGCGCTCAAGTGTCTGAAGTAGTGACCGGAAAACAAGTGACATCGGATCCCCGGACCGCCCGAGAACACCGAGACGTTTCCCCATTAATCAGATGAGCTGCGATTACAGTTACGTGATCCGATTCGGCCGCGATCGAGATTATGATTCGCACGTTCCTAACGTCACGACGTCGGCGCGGTTTCACGGCTCGTTTACGAATCTCGCTAAAACATCCGAGCCAAAAAGACTTAACCGTTCTGACACACGTCACCAGAGAAGGATATGTAAATATGAATATATATATATATATATTTTTTATTTATTAAAATGACATATTTATGAGTAACAAAATGGATTTGTGACAAAACTGTGTCGCATCATTCATTGCACATATCATTATTTTTGACAGTGTGCTAACCGCATAATAAAAACAACAACAATTCTGCCTTTCAGGAAGGCTTTCGACGCTACTGGACGGTGAATAAATGAATAAACATCGATATCTCGTTCTAAATCTATGAAAGAGAAGTCGGATTTAAAGACGGCGCTGAAAGCGAGGCGCGTCGTGGATTCGTCGTTCGATTTCGTGAGTCGGCCACGTTGAAGAAATCGTTTCGTTATTGTTTTTGTTCCGTGTTTTTTTTTTGCAGGAAGAGCTCCACCACCGGGTGTCACTGCGACCCTCTCCACGGCGTTCACGCCGCCGGCGTATCGGTGCTGTAACGCCACTCCTACGCTTTCACCGGTTCCCCAGCCTGCAGCGCAGCTATGACCGTACTCACAGCTGCACAAACACTCCGAGCAGTCTCACCTCCGAGTTTAGCAGACAGTGGAAGAGGAAGATGAAGAAGCCCTGCGAGAACACACACACACACACACACACACAAAAAAATATAAAAAACAAACAAAAAAGAGATGAGAAGATCAAATAAATGAAAGGATCAATCATCAAGATCATCCATCCACAAGATTTAGAAACTATTTTCCTAAGCTGAGAAAACACATTACAGGGTGCAATCGCTCACAAGGACGTACAAACGTTATTTTACTCCTTTTTTTTTTTTTACATTTTCGGTCATTAGCGTAATGGTGTGAAAAGTGCAAACAGACCTGCAGAGAGTTGAAAACTGCAAACATGTACTGGAAGAGGAAGGACTGATCGTTCACGGCCAAAACGCCGAAGGTCCACGAGATGCCCAGGATAGGCAAGAGGACTGCTACTGCTTTAGCGGTGAGCCCACACACACACACACACACACACACACACACACACAGAGTGAGAGAATGAAATCCATGCCCTTATTGTTTACGTAATATACTCGATAAACCGTTAGGAATGAGATTTAGAATGCACGTGAACCGAATATAAGTGTCATCAAGCGTCATGGAGTATATATATATATATATATAAATATATAAAGCACAATTATTGCATGTGAATAATTTGCGTATGCAAATTAGCCGATGTTATTCGTCATCTCATAAGTGCGATGTCACGTGTGACGTCCTTTAAACCGCCACAGAGCGCAAACTATATTCCGTCGTAAGACTCTGGACACTCACTTGACCGAGTTAGCGTCTCCCTGCACTTTGTAGTTCTCTGCGCTGATTCTGGAGATGATCCTGGTCACAGCGATGAGGATCCCGATGTTCACCTGAAACGCACAGGTAAGGTTCGTCTGACCCAGAGTGTCGACTCGGAACCGTTTAGAAATGGTGAAAAAGCTCGCTCGTGGAGTTTTAAAAACGGTAATACTTGGTGACTCGGTCTGGTATGAATTAGGGGGTGGGTCCGAGCTTATCCGGAAAGGGGGCGGGGTAGGCGCAGGTTTTCATTCCAACCAACCAAGCAGAAGCCACACCTACTGAAAGCCGAGCTGAAGTGATTAAACAGGTGGGACCAGGTGATGTTTCTGCTCGGTTGGAATGAAAGTCTAGACGTACACAGGCCCGAGTGTGTAAATGTAAGACTGAGGTCACACTTACCATAATGACGAACAGAGCAGGAGCCACGAACGCCCAAACAGCGCCGTTCTTCAGAGACAGCCAGCAGCTGGAGGGTAAGCGCAGGGACGGAGAGAGACAAAACACGTTCACGTCCATTCATCTCCGCGGTTTTAAATATACGTACGTCACAACACTAAGAGGAACTCGCTCGGCTTCCATGGAGGAATCTTACGGCAGTTGCACAGCCTTTATATGATCTCGTGTCATGTATTAACGATCGCGTTCCCCATTTTTACCCAACATCATGACGCTGTATCTTCCTAATACGTGTTTGGCTGACACCAAGAGAACTTTGAAGCAGTTAAGCCTCGGATATTAGATACTTTCCGTCTCCCGTCTCTAAAACCTTCACCGATCGACAGAGCCGCTCGAACGCAAGCCAGAGTTCTATGGTTGACAAACGGAAATCTAAACACGTCTATGGCTATTTATGGCCGCTTTTCAACACACACACCATGTGTTGGATGATCACAATACCTCATATCTAAACTGTTCCACATCTATTTATTTTCCCTTTTCGAACTATACACAGATAAACAGCGCTACACTGACCAAAGCAGAAAGACGTAAGCGTGTGCTGAGAGGAATAATAGTTACGTGATTACAGTAAACTCTTCCACATTTATCCGACTCCACACTCCCGGGGTTACTCACTTTCCGTCTTCTCCGTAACTGCTCAGAGATGATGTTATGGACACAACGCATATGACCACCGGGGACCCTGAGGACAAACAGCGAGAGAGAGAGAGAGAGAGAGAGAGAGAGAGAGAGAGAGAGAGAGACAGAGAGAGAGGGAGAGAGGGAGAGAGAGAGAGACAGAGAGAGAGAGGGAGAGAGAGGGAGAGAGAGAGAGAGAGAGAGAGAGAGAGAGAGAGAGAGAGAGACAGAGAGAGAGAGTGATAGAGACAGAGAGACAGAGAGAGAGAGAGGGAGAGAGACGGAGAGAGAGAGACAGTTAGAGAGAGAGAGGGAGAGAGAGACAGAGAGACAGAGAGAGAGGGAGAGAGGGAGAGAGATGGAGAGAGAGAGACAGTTAGAGAGAGAGAGGGAGAGGGAGGGAAGGGGAGAGAGAGGGAGAGAGAGGGAGGGAGGGAGAGAGAGAGAGAGAATTTCACCTTTTACAACCCAGATGTTTAAAATGTCAGCTGTAAACAAACCAGAGCAGGGAAGCGTGATAGGATATTTCAGTGTTAGTGAGTCAACACAGACCATTTTCGAGATCGTTATTTTTCTTAAGGGAAACAGGCACCGAAACAGGCACTGAAACGACCTCTTGTTCTGCCCATGTCATGTGAACGGGGACGAGTCGGGGGACGTACGGACGGACTGAATCAAACCGAATCAAAGAGAGGGAAATGAAAAGCAAAGGATCAAATGCATTCCCAAGGCTAAAAATACCCCACTGAAAACTGCTAAAGAACGACCAGGAACGTTTACGATCGTGTCCTAATAACTATAATAGGAACAGCTGGATCAGCGCCGGTCCGGTCTGCGCTGCCGCAAATACAGCTGCGAATGCCTGCCAGGCGACATTTACAAAGAGGGAGCCTCCATTCTGACGGAATGACTAAAGGTCTAAGTAGGAACATTTTCACTGACTCACTCGACCGTGCGTAACCATGGAAACCAATAAATAACTTTCATCTATTTCATCATTTATAACGGGTTTACTTACAGTACGAACATCATAGCTCGGTTCGACTTTCACAGCTATTACGAACACATGCTTGCAATTAATGCTTCTTTTTTTTGTTTTCAAAGGAATCATTTTAAGAACAAGAGAAGACTGAGTGTGTGTGTGTGTGTGTGTGTGGGGGGGGGGGTTAGAGAGAGAGACGGAGAGAAAGAAAGAAATAAAGAGATGCGTGAAAAAGGGTAAGAGAGATCCAGAACGAGCACATGTGCATTAAAACATCTGCACGTTTGAGAGCATCTCAGTGATTAACGGTGACAGCAGTATTAGGAAAACATTCCTCAGCAGTTTAGCGCTCTTTAGCGTAGTGAGATCTCAGACAGGCCATAATGAGGACCGACTTCCCACTCGAGTGTTCACACACACACACACACGCACACACGTATTCACAACGATTATATATCAAATATAAAAGCGCTACTTTTAAACGTAAAAACAACGTTCGAAAAGCGTCTATTTATCCGCCTATCCCAGGGTGCATCAGGCACGAGGCGGGGTACACCCGGGACACGGTTCCAATTCATCGCAGGGCGCAATCGCATACACGTTTAACACACCCGTTCATACTACGGACACTTTGGACAGCAGCCAATCAAGACCGGGAGGAAACCCTGAGGAGTACCCCGAGGAAACCCCCGCAGGACGAGGAGAACGTGCAAACGCTGCACACGCAGGGCAGCGGGACGATGGAATCGAACCCCCCAGACCCTGGCGTTGTGACCCGAGCGTGCTCTCACGGAAGTGGGCGTGCACGTTGTCACCCACCCCAGCCGATGCCGTAGTAGTAGAAGTGTTTGCTGCCCTCGGAGCCGAACACTTTGATCACCATGCTGTAGAGATGAAGCCCCTCCACCAGCATCCAGGCGAACGCACATAGGAAGAAGAAGTGAAGGAGCACCGCCATCACCTTACAGGGCAACTAAAAGACAGAGAAGACGGGTCAAATGTCAATATGCAATTGAGTGGGCAGGGGTGGGGGGGTATTTAGGCATACAATTACCGACTACACACATTACCTCTCCTCAAAAAGGAGAGAAGCGACCCGCCGGAGGACCAGTAATAACGGGGTTTTTTTTTTTTTGTTTTTTTATTATAAGGGGGCAAAGAAGAGTGGGGGTTTTTTTTTTTTTTTTTTTCTATTTTTTTTTTTTTTTTTTATTTGGTTTTTTTTTTTTTTTTTTTTTTTTTTTTTTTTTTTTTTTTTTTTTTTTTTTTCGACTCATCCCTGAGAAACGCAGGCACAGAGGTCACGTCCGATAGAGACGTCATGAAACGACGTCCTGCTCTGCTCCAGGACCGAGCGCGGTCACGTCCTCGGACGGGAGATCCGAGCCGAGGAAATGAAATCGCTCCGCTGCTTTATTGAATCGGTTCTGACGGCCCCCGCTGGAGGCATGCGAGAAGATCAACACATTCGTCTCACTTTACCTTCGCCGTGTTCGGACAATTCACCGTAACGAGACATGTCCTGTTGTCCATACTGGACGAAAACATCCTGCCGCAAGAAAGGATCTAATTGTATTTGCTGTAAGCACTCCGTAATAATAGACATCATGACCGGGGGAAATGTTGATTACACCCGTCTGGCTGCTCTCGTCGTCCAGTCACTCAAAGCATACATCAGGACGGATGGAAGAAAAAGCAGGTCCACTTTAACTACCGTAGAGTCGTCGGTCAAGAACTCCTAACACGATTATCTCCATGGCCGTGACACAAAACACAGTGGAAACAAAGAGCGTATGGATCTCCTGGAGCTTGATTTGTTTTATTTACTTTTTAGCATTATTAATCTCCAGGGAGGCTATTGTTTTTTTTTTCCTCATGCCCCAACATGAGAGGACACACAGGGTCAGAGCCTCTGAAGAAGTTTCCCCATGACAGGAATACATGCGTACACGACGGGTCGAAAGAGACTGACCGATCACATAGAACCACATACAGACGAAGAGCAGGATGCTTACCGTCCCGGGTTCGAAGCGGAAGCTGATGAGCAGAAGGATCTGGGCCACCAGGATGGCAAAGGACAAGTTAGCATGGATGTGATAGCGCTGGTTCCGGATGGTGCTCACAGACCTACGCACACACACACACACACACACACACATTATAAGCATGCACAAAGACGGCTAGCTATATTCAATAAGTCTACTCTTTTGGTAATACTAGCATACTCACGAGAGTACCGCGAAGGTGACCAGGGTGATGGCCAGACAGAAGATGGAGATGGAACAACCCACATAGGTAATAGTGGAGAGCGCCACCTGATGGCTCTTAGAGAGCTGTGCAGGACAAAACAGAGCAATAAAGATTATGCTCTGCAGTACCTTCGACGAAATGACCAGTAGAAATAAGCCCAGGTAATAAATACAGTAGATCGACACGGTGGTTCAAGACTCGGTCAACTCCTGTCGGAAAAGAGGATTTTACTTCGGTATAAAGACACTCCAGGAAGCGCTCCATCTTTTCTGCGCACGCGAATCCAAAATTGCAACCAAGCGCTGGAGTTTAAAAGACAACCGAGCTACATCCCTTACGACAAGCAGCTAATGCTGACGCTCGGAACAATCGGTTCGTATTAAGACGAGGTGTCTGGAATGTTCGCTGTGATGCGTATATCGTGAAGACACGCCCGTCTCGGGGATGGATACGGAGATCACTTGAGGATCAGGTGGTAGAACAGCTAATCATAAGGTTGGCGGTTCGATTCCCAGCCCACATGACTCCGCATGCCGAAGTGTCCTTGGGCAAGACCCTAACCCTAACCCTAACCCAAGTTGCTCCTAATGGCTCCTTGCATAGCAGCTCTGCTACCATTGGTGTGTGTGTGAGAATGGAAGAACCAGTGTAAAGCGCTCTGTAGGACCGCTAAGGTTAGTGCAGACCATTTACTATTACTTAGTCCTCGTGAGTGGCTGAATATTGACCGTCTGTCTCGTTGGAACATCGTATTAAACTTAAACCTTAAAAATGATGGTTCCGACCGTTCACTCGAGCACCAGTTAAAAGCTGGAATTTGGATCTTACAGCGAAATCTCTACCAGAGTAGATTAGTAAACTATCGGTCTCCTCCAGTCTCTACCACACACCGCATTTCTTTGGACCAAACATTTATGTAAACATGTTATAAATAGGCCCTGCGATGGACTGGCACCCTGTCCAGGGTGTACCCCGCCTTGTGCCCGATGCTCCCTGGGATTGGCTCCAGGTTCCCCGCGACCCTGAACAAGCTGTAGAAGATGGATGGATGTTATAAATAGGTCCACGTTATTCAGCCAACCGAAGCCACCGGAAAGGTCAGAAACCGCAGGAAGGTCGGAATGACACGGAAATTCACTCTCGCCAGTCAATTCAACTCAAACCGGAAGGTTACTCTTGGCCCGATCCAGTTGCTCTGCGTATATGTCCCGATGACATTCACTTGAAAGAGCTCTTTTTTGGGTTTTTTTCATCCGTTTTAAACCAAAGATTTAAAGTTTGCCCCGAACATCTGGTCAAGTCATCGTTGCGAACCGGTTCGGGAAAAAAAAAACCAACATGTTGCTCTAACAGTCAGGGCAAATTATGCAGGGTGAAATATCAACCGAATCACCCACTGGAGTCACTGTGAAATCAATTATATGCCTAAACGTCTCTGCATCGATCATCATTCCGAACACTACGTTTCGAGCTCAGGTACACCGAGCGTGAGCCGAAAGAATACATTTTTTTTCCTATTCGTATTATTTCGGCCTGGTGGGCTCGAGAGAAATCGGATCACCGCGAGACTTCCTTCAGGCTCGTCTGCATGCAAATAACGAACCCCAAGTCGGTGTAAAAATAAACATTCCGAAATACAATGCCGTGCTAACGTCAGATAATGAATACGTCTATTTTTTTTTTCGCCTATTAAATAAAGGGAAAGAGCTATTCCTCTGAGGTGGCGTGTTCTCATAAAACCATCGTTCCCATAGCTGGACGTTATGTACGCTGGAACTTCCTCTTGTTTCGTGATTACTGTATGCCGGGCCCGGAATATCTCCTCAGTGTGTGTCCAATAAAGGACGAATCCCTCGGACGGGAAGACTGTGGCAAGCCGCTAATTAAAGCCTGAAGACAGGCAGAGTTTAGAATCGCAGCCGGAACAGGCCTGATTGGTGACAGATTTATTTACAAATCCAGAAGAAAAAAAAAAAAAAAGCCAAGCTGTACTGCACCTGAGAGTCTAGAACACGTTGGTCACTCTGTAATTCATCCGTCGGTCTTTTGGAGTTTGTTTTCCGACTGAAAATTTCCCAGAGGATGATGATCGTAAAGAAATGCTCCGATACCAGCATCCCGACCCGCGCGTACCGTGCTAACAAACAGACGCCACAGAGCTTATTTCCAATTAACGATGGCCATCGGAGCGAAGCAGAAAATATCCGAGGAGGAAAACTGTTCCGATAGGGCCTTCGGCCTCCATCCAGCACCCCCCAAACCCCCCCACCCCCCCCCCTCCCCCGCCGCGGCCCCCCCCCCGCGCCCCCCGGGGCGCGCGCCCCCCCCCCTTCCCCCCCCCCCCCCCCCCCCCCCCCCCCCCCCCCACACACACACACACACACACAGTCGCTGGACTTTTAATGACACGCACCTGTTTGCAATCTCATCACTGTTCACTACGAGCCTCATTTCCTCGTGGTCGGTCATTACTTCCTGGTTTATTGAGCTTTGCCTACGTTTTGGAGGACTGTGTTGCCTCTCTAACTCGGACTCTGTTTGCTGATCGCTCGGCCCTGGACTCTCCATCACGCTGCTTTTGCCTTACGACGTGGATTTGTCTGCCTTCATAATAAACTGCCATTTTACCTGCACTTACATCCAGCATCTGAGTCTGTGTTCTAACAATGAGCTGACAATCTCCTCAGGTCCACTCTACTCAGCCCACACACTTGGCCTCCTGTGAGACACATTCACACACAATGCTGAGCTTCAAATTAACCAGATCCAAAATGTACTCCCTCTCTCTCTCTCTCTCTCGAATCTTCTCATCTTCTTCCAAAATGTCGTCTTCTCTAAAGTCTCGGTGAGATTTAGTGAGCTCTTCAGCCAATCATAACTTGTATGGTTCTGGCAGGTTGTCTATTGAAAACAAAACTAAGCATCTGATTCAGCAACGAAACTATTTATTTATATTTTTTTGAAGATTCCTACTGAGACCTGACCTTAACGTCTGAGAAAGTGAGCTTGGCAAAGACCGACGGGAGTCGCGAGGACTGTACCTTGCAGTTTCTCACCGATCCAAAAAAAAAAGACGCTTAAAATAGACTAGCGCCGTAGTGAAATATGGTGCTGTGGTAATAATAATAGCATCGTTTTAAGCTCCGTGTCCATATGGTGCACGCTTAACCGCGTTTAACGGTGGCTCGCCCACAGAAATCCCCTTAAGGCCGCAAAAAAAACATGTGCTCTCCCCCTTCCTTCTTCCCTCAGGACACATGGGTCGCAGGAACGCTGCTCCAAAATCAACCTAACCACATCAATTAGCATGGAGGCGGTGAGTTTCTGGAGTCTCACCAAAGAGTAGCATTGTCAGGGACAGAGATGTAGAAAACACATGTCAAGTGAACACTTTTCAGGACGCCGTATTTTAAAGAACATTTTATAAAATCCAAATAGGCTTTACAGATCTTTATCAGAAAGGGGTTATTGGTTGTTCGATGAACCATAAACCGTTTTGGACATGGACTTGTGGAACAGTCCATAAGACACGAACAGTGTACAGGCGGGAGGCGATTACGGTCACAGTTACAATAACATTGGACACTAAAGAGACCTTTCTACTGACTCTGAAAAACACCAGAAGAAAGATGTCCAGGGTTCCTGCTCACCTGCGTGAACATGCCATGGTCCTGCTGCAGGGAGGCATGAGGACTGCAGATGTGTCCAGAGCAACGAACTGCAAAGTCTGTAATGTAAGACGCCTAAGACAGTGCTACAGGGAGACAGGAAGGACAGCTGACCATGTGTCCCTACAGACGTGATCGAGAACTTGGTGGAAGAGTGAGGGAACATCTCACAGCAAGAACTGACCAATCTGGTGCAGTCCATGAGGACGAGATGCACTGAAGTACTTAAAGCAGCTGGTGGAGACACCACTGTCCCTTTTAATATCGACCCCGCCTTTGTTCAGGGACTGGTTATTCCATTTCAGTTCCTCAAACGTCTGTGAAACCTCTTCAGTTCACGTCTCAGTTGTTGAATCTTTTTATGTTAATACAAATATTTACACACGTTAAGAAAGTAGCAGGAAATAAAAGCGGTCGGACGCGAGAGGACGCTTCTTTCTTTTGCTACACATTGCGCTACTACGTGTTCAAATTCTTCTAATAATTTCGCTTGTGCCACTAATACTGGGGTCTAAATCCAACTGAAATAAATAATATCGCCAAAAAAACCCCACAACAACAAGAAGTAAGTGGATAGTGAAAAAAACAATCTAGTTGGCGTTTCAACAAAAGATGCTCGTTAAATGATTACGCAACCAAGAAGAGTAACATCTGTATATACACATCTTTGTAGGAACAATTAGCGCTGCTCTACATGCAGCGTTTTGAGAACATGGTGTTGGGCTACTTAAGCCCGCCCCCCCCTCCCCCGTCCCATATAACTGGATTGATTATTCTCACCTCCACAGGAACCACCTGCATGAGGATGGCGAAGTTAGTCAGGTGGTTGCACACGCAGACAGAGTAGGAAAGGTTCCCTCCGGCTCTCAGACAGCCGTTGTCGGACCATACGCCTTCCTTGGAGCTGAAACACACACAGAAACGCGCCTTATGACCTTTGTTTGGATTCACACTATGCTACAAATCTTTCAAGTGGACATCTCGTGTCACAACATGTTCAGCCATCACACATTACACAAATATAAAAAGCTCACATACACGCACACATGGCAATACTTTCTTCGTAGCATATAAACAAGCACCTATTAATGGCTCACACTAAACCCGGCCACTGTTATAACACTGTTCCAGGCCTCGTTGTTCGACTAGACCACCCATCTGCACTCCAAGCCTGCATCGCTTGGCATTATTTGGCCAGATAAGCTTTCGGCGAACGTATACAGAATACATCACAAATAAGTCCTCGGCTCGCGCCGGGCGATAGCACGGACTTCACGAACACGTTTACTTCTGGCTGTGTCGCATTTGACCTTACTTGGCTTGACAGACAACTGCTTAAACATTACAACAAGCATACACTCAAAAGGAGATATGACTTCCGAGCTCAGCAATCCGACAACACCACAAAGAAATATGAAGCCTGTCTGAAACCTAATTTCAGTGATTAGATACAGACTCGAGTCTCGGCTTAGGTCTTCGTGCATATTTAGTCTTATCTAATTTGCAGCTGCGGCTATCTTTCCATGCGCAGACATTCCCCCCACTACCCCACCGGTTTCCCAGGTTTGGCCTCCTGTTCATCTTGCGTGAGTGAAATTCCATTATATACCCCCACATGAGAGCGAGCGAGAGAGAGAGAGAGAGAGAGAGACAGAGAGAGAGAGAGAGAGAGACAGAGAGGAGCGGAAGGAAGAAGTCTCCCTCCAAAACAAACATGCAGCGCTCCGTGCGATTTACAACCTTTCTGCAATCCTAAATTCGGCGGCAGTTATTGGTCCTAAGTGATTTCTCAGTATGTTGCTTTTCTTTGCACAAGGTCCTTTTAAGAAATGAAAATGTACATGTGACTCGACCGAAACCCCCCCCAAAAAGAACGGAAAACACGGATTGTGCTCTCATATGAAACTGGATTTGAGAAATACCTCGTGTAGTTCGGGTTCATGTGCAAACCACAATCAGGAAATAATGCCCATGTGGAACAACACTGGGCCTATAAAAGCACGTCCTGAAGTGTTTTATTTATCTTCTACCACAGTGAAAAGCCAACAGTTACGATTTCTCTCTAATTCAACCCCAATGCAATTGCGACGTGTTCTGTATAAGTGTACTCCTTGTGGAACTAATGCTACGTGATTAGCATAATCGCATGATAATAAACAGCGCAGTAATGACATGCGTCAGCATTAGATATTCGTGCATAACGCTTTCTGATGTCGCACATGTCTGGCTCAATCCATGACATAATTCCTAGGTTTGCGAGACCCACCTGTAATCCAGGAAGGCGCAGTAGAGGAAGACCTTGTTGCTCTCGTTCATGGCCTGAAGTTGTTGCTCTTTGCTCTGAAACAGATTTCGAGAGAATATTTCTTTCAAATAACACATGATAAATTAGGACGGTTAGTTCATTTCCCGATTTGACGAATCATACCCGACATGTCAGAGAGGAGAGAGAGGAGAGAGTCAAGCGTTTTTGCGAGATTTACTCTACTCCCTTCCGTGGAGCCGATGCGCAAGATGACGGTACGAGTCCGTCACGTCTTAAGCGAAGGAAGCCAAAGAATGAGGCAAAACTCGGCGTATCACCATGGCAGTGTTTGTGTAAATCGGGAGTGCGCGTTTGGACAAAGTTCTCCTCCTGGATTGCTAAACATCGTTTATTAATGACCTGTAGGAACCAGCGTGAAGGAGTGAGCAGGCAGGAACGGAGAGTTAGTGACGGAACGAGTTGCTAGCGTGGAAGTGAACTGAAGACGAGATCTGGAGAGGCGCCAGCCCAGTCGCTGGAGCTCATCTGACTCTCGATGTGGCACAAACAATTCAGTCAAAGTAGAGACCAAGTCAGAAGAGTTCGATTTTGCGGAAACGAGCCAGTTCTATGACTTCGATCGAATGAATCAGATCTGGAAGATGACGGTCTTGGCCCGGGGTTGTTCCATATTAAGGGATGGAGAAGGAAATTATTGAGGAGTTTATTATCCATTATACGGGCAGACTGGATGCAAGCAAAATGAGATATATTGGACATACACTTAATAACTGTTGACAAATGCTCAATAGGAGGCCATTATACAGTTGCAAATCAGGTTTATTTTCAAAATGGACAGACTTTCAGCTGTTTTGCGATGAACAAATCAAACAAAAGCAATTGAAACGAACACAACACAACGAACGCTTCGAGTGGTTTCCCCAAATTCAACTGAAAATGCAACTTATAATGATTTCTCCAGTCTCCAAATGATTCAACCCCCTGAATGGAATAACTCACAAGAGCACAAATATGCAGAACAGGTGTTGCCTCAAGCACACCTGAGGCATCTATAATCAAAGGCTTTGTTAGTTGCACTAGTTGTGCTTGAGCTGGAACACATGAAACACCTGAACTGGCTAGGGGCAGAAAATATAAGAAACACCTGAACTGGCTAGGGGTAGATAATACAAGAAATACCTGAACTGCCAAGGGACAGAAAATTTAAGAAATACCTGAACTGGCTAGGGGCAGAATATTCAAGAAATACCTGAACTGGCTAGGGGCAGAAAATTTAAGAAATACCTGAACTGGCTAGGGGCAGAATATTCAAGAAATACCTGAACTGGCTAGGGGTAGAAAATACAAGAAATACCTGAACTTTCTAGGGGTAGAAAATACAAAAATGTCTGAACTGCCAAGGGACAGAAAATTTAAGAAATACCTGAACTGGCTAGGGGCAGAATATTCATGAAATACCTGAACTTTCTAGGGGTAGAAAATGTAAGAAATACCTGAACTGGCTAGGGGTAGAAAATACAAGAAATACCTGAACTGGCTAGGGGTAGAAAGTGTAAGAAATACCTGAACTGCCAAGGGACAGAAAATGTAAGAAATACCTGAACTTTCTAGGGGTAGAAAATGAAAGAAATACCTGATCTGGTTGGGGCAGAATAAAGTTCCGCTGGTTCTCAGAGTGTGCGTACATTTATTTATTTTTTGCTTAACGTGAATGCAGCACCGCAATAAAAAAAAAAGTCATCCTTAACTCATGGAGCCTGTCAGCTCTCAACAAGCACCACGCCAGCTCTAAATACTGGAAATAAGTAATGACACAACTAGCTGCTCCTTCCAGCATTTTCCAAGTCTTCCATGCCTCGGCTTGGCTATTTGGACGCTTTAAGCTGTGCTTAATGAGGCTATTAGCCACAGAGCTGTGCCCTCTGAAGGTGGAGACTGTTTAACTGAGCAGGTGCCAGCATCAACAACCATACGAGCGCTTTTGTTTTGCTGCGATTAAGTTATATTGCCTGATGGGTGTAGGGCCGGCTATAAACATCTAAAAGAACGCTAAGCGCCTAATTATAGCCCGACTGGGAATACCGTGTGTGAGTATGTGTGTGTTGGAGAGATGTGTAGAGAAATCAGAGGAATAAACAATAGACATGGAGCGAGGGGTGTTATTGAAATGTTATGAATCTCTCTCTCTCTCTCCACACACACACACACACACACACACACACTTTCACTCTGTATGTTTTCAGTGAGGACTGATCATTTTTTCCAGATCATATTTGCGATGTGATCCAGCAGGTCCCTGGAGCCTCTGAGCTAATGGCCTGAGGAATGCATGTGTGTGTGGCCATTAGCGCTTGGCCGTGTTTTGTCCATGAATATATATATATATATAAATAAATAAATAAATAAATCTAGTTTCCAAAACTGAATTAGTTGGTTTTTGAGTACACAAACAAAACGCGAGCACACGTGCATGCACGCACCTTCACACTTCCAGGCGCCAGACCTGTGTCCTGGCCTGCATTCTCAGTCTCTGTGATCAGGTTAAGTGGATATGTATGCATATGGAAAATGTGAGAAGGAAGTCTTGTGTCAGGTGTCTGAGCACCACATCTCTCTCTCTCTCTCTCTCTCGCTCACACTCTCTCTCTCTCTCTCTCTCTCTCTCTCCATATAATGGCCCTGCAATTAATCATGCAACAGTTCAGAGATCTCTTGCACGTACTACACCTTAATAGCTCTGACCTGAAATCCTGCAGTACACACGGCTGTGTGTTGTGTGTGTGTGTGTGAGAGAGAGAGAGTGTGTGCGAGTGTTTCATTTTATTGCAGCACTGCTCTGCTCCATAAGACTCTGTCTGTGTGTTAGAGTTAAGCAGATCCAGATGGAAGAGGGCAGGGCCATACGCCACATCCCAACATCCCAGAGGAGGGGGGGGGGTCGCTAATGCAGCAAACACACACACACACACACACACACACACACACACACACACAGACAGTCTCTCTCTCTCACACACACTCACACAAGCAGAAGATGTCTGTCTCCCTATTAAGTGAAAATAATCAACACTGTCTATTTAGAAATCGTTTTGTCTAGTCAGCAGTGAGAACCAAGATGTATCCATCAATCTATCTATTTATTCCATCCATCCACCCATCCATCCATACATCCACCCATCCATCCACCCAACCACCCAACCATACATCCACCCATCCACCCAACCATCCACCCACCCACCCACCCACCTAACCATCCATCCACCCATCTATCCACCCATCCATCCACCCACCCAACCATCCATCCACCCTGCAATCCTCCAGTCTGCATGTTTATCTGTCTGCCTATCCATCCACCCATCAGTAATACATGTTAATTCTAAAAGATTTCTCCGTAGTATAAAGTTGTGTATACATGCCTACCATCCATCCATCCATCCATCTTTCAATCTCTTTGTCCATCCAAACATCCATAAATCAGTGATACATTTTAATTCTGGAAGGTAGTGTGCATACTTGTTTATATATGCCTACCATCCAACCATGATGCCATCCATCTATGCGTCCTTCCGTCCATTCGTCATTCCATCTATCCATCTATCCATCCCTTCATCAAACTATCCTTCAGTAACATATGCAGATCCTGGAAGATTCTTGGGTAGTACACAAAGTACACCTGCCATCCATCCATCCACTACATGCGCTATTCATCCACCTTTCCCCTCTCAGCTCTTTCTCTGCCATGTTGACAGCCAGTAGCAGGAAGTGACTTTACACTTGTGAAATGTCGAGAGAGCGGAAACTCTGACCCGTACTGACAGTGACCAGACACTCGCTCCTCTGGCTCACCGTTCCACAGCTACATTGGCAAGAGGCGAGAATGACCGCGTGCCTCCCTCCCTCCCTCCCTCCCTATCTATCCATTCATCTCGATCCCGCCTCTCTTACACAGACAGCTGTCACTCTTACAGCTCAGTGGACTGAATGAGCCCTCTCTATGTGTGTGTATCGGTCTGTTGCTTTCCCTCTGCCTTGCAGCTCTCCGTACGTGCTGGGGGAAGAGCGAACGCTCTCCAACACTTGATTAACAACAGAGGCCTTACAAAATAGCACAGAGCTCTGGAGTAGCTCACTTTTAAGAGCTACTCGTGGTGAAAAAGAATGGGCTAGAAGGAAAAGAGAACGACCGCATAGGTGAGTAATTTAAAAACCCTGAACCTTTTGGAGAAAACGAAACCAACTTGTAGGTCTAGCGAGTTCACGTAGCTTCACTCATTCAATTTAGACACGGAAGGCTAAGCGCCGTGCCATGACGCGAGCTCGTTCTATTTTTCGTCA
>CM022780.1:3511737-3514237 GCA_012411365.1 Ameiurus melas | reverse complement strand
TTGAAAAAAGAAGGATAAAATGTGTAAAATTACAGGATACAGGATCTCTCTCTCTTTATCTCCAGCTATTTTCTTTTTTATTAGCCACCTCATCTCACCGCCTGCCATGTCAATTCGCTTTTTCGGGGGTTTTTTTTTTTTCTTCGAATTTTTCGATGCGTTTCCCATGGAAAGCTGGCGAATCGACACATCCTCACGTCCATCCGTACCACAATCCACACGCAGAAATATGTCCCTTGTTAAACCGAATAAATGTTCCGTTTCAGAAAACCCCCCCGGACGCCAGCCAGCTCTGCTTTTTCTTCTGGCAAAGCGCGTGTTGTGTTTTAGGGTTCTTAAAGAAGGGCATGCGCTGGGAAACGATGGAAACTGAAATAGATCTCCATGGTTAGAATAGACAGGGTGGACCCGTGTGAACCCCTTGTACTTAGGCAGCGTGCCTCTTTTATTTTCACTCACTGACACAAAACTACTAAGGCACGGGGGAAAAAAAAAAAATTCTGAGATGTGTGGAAACGTAATAAAGAAGGGTTTGTATTTATTTATTTATTTATTTATTTCGCTGCGTTGGAAATAAGCCCTTCTAATGGCTTTTTTTTTTCTTTTCTTTTTTCTTTTATGAGCTGTCCCAGTGAGTTTACACCCAATTATGTGAATGTTGTTTATGAATGAATAACATAATGTTTGTTTTAGCCATCATAGACGCTTTATACTGTAGGTCTGCCATCAGATGATGCTGCGAATGTAAAGAAACTCCCAAGAATCCCATGAAACTGGTCTAAACGTGAGCCGGTCCTGAATAATACAATATACGGTTCCCCGACGGTGACGTTTGCTATTCTGGACGCTTCAAAACATCATCCCGGTCACCCCCGGAGTTCCTTCTGCAGTAGGTTTTTCGTAGATACGTCCCAAAACGAAGGTCGTTCTCAATCGAATGTACTATAATGACTGTTTCGAAAGTGATGTCCTCTTACCAGTTGGTGCGTTAGCATGATCCTGATCAGTGGCTCTGACGACAGGTTGACCGAGAGGGCAGGAGAGGGCTCCACCTTTAGGGAGATCAGATAGCTGGCCACCTGGATCTTATGGTCCTTAAATTCCACCGCCTCGTCGATCCTGGGGGAATCGGGATGAGAAGTCAGTTCAGAAACCGCTAAGAACCGCTAATTACCGAGACGTTCATGGTTTAGACATCGAGTTCTAAACGTTATTCTCAGAGTTTAGAGTGGGATGCGGATGACTTCAGAGTGTGGGGCGGTGCGACTAAAAGATCTGGTGTCTAGTATGAGTAGATGTCAATGAAGGAGTGAAGGATCTGCAAGACCTGAGTGCCCCATAGGCTTAGTGAAACATTTGTAGCCTGAGAGAGAGCGAAGGAGAGAGAGTTAGATAGAGAGAGAGAGAGAGAGAGAGAGAGAGAGAGAGAGAGTAGTCACTATGTATTTAAATTGAATTGCTAGTCATATGACATCAATGTTCATATTTAACGGAGTATAGTTTTGATTCCTGGTGTAGATGGTGAATCTCTGTACCTGAGGATGACACTGGTTTGTTCAGGGGACCAGCAGAGAGAGAGAGAGAGAGAGAGAGAGAGAGAGAGAGAGACACACACACACACAGAGACCTTGATCCATAAATATCACCGCTTGCATGCACACACAATTGGCCGAAAGAGCCCTGATGGATAGATCTAGAGTGGTGCGCTATACCCAGAGTGACACCCTGTGTAAACGTGGTAGAGAACAGCCAGGCTGTATAGTTTAAACATAAAAAAAAAATTTAAAGAGTAAAAGAGAGCCGTATCACAGTAACGATGCACGCTTACAGACGAAACCCCGAAGTTACTTCAGTACGGAAAAGAACGAGGTAAGAAAAGAATCGCCCTGACATGTTCAATGCCAGGCTGGCACAGAAGCGAAGCAGACTGGCGAGGGCTTCTCTTCCCAGTGCCAAGTAACACTAGACATGCACAAGGTCAAAGGAGAATAGTGAGGGTTGTACAAGCAAACCAGGCTCACAACTTCGTCTCAAACGTGTTACCCAAAGACCACGTCGGAATAAGAACACGAACAAGAAGCACTACCGACTGCTGAGGAACGAGAAAATCCCCCGGTCTGAAAATCCCAGGCTCTGATGAAAATACTTCCACAGAACTGGAATTCACCCCGATCCGTTATCTTATAACGTGTTCAGGGAGTCGAACGGCAACGGATACTAAACATCTCCTGGGTGTACGATGACATGAACCGGGACGCCGAATTAGCTCGGAATCCCGCGATGGTCACGTGTCTGGAACGGGAAGAGAGCGCGTTTTCCGTCGGAAAACGCCACGAGTTGGGAGGATCGCAGAACAAAACACGGAATGATAAGAGCACGCTCGGGAGGAGCACACGCGCACAACACGACACGAAGACAAAGACACGCACGATATAGAAGGGTAAACACACAACAAACCTTGTTCTCAGAGGGCTGATCTGCTTGTAGTGGTTGTGCATGC
>CM022780.1:3441737-3509237 GCA_012411365.1 Ameiurus melas | reverse complement strand
AGAGACAGAGAGAAAGATAGAGAGAGAGACAGAGAGAAAGATAGAGAGAGAGAGAGACACACACAGAGAGAAAGATAGAGAGAGACAGAGAGAAAGATAGAGAGAGAGAGAGACAGAGAGAAAGATAGAGAGAGAGACAGAGAGAGAGACAGAGAGAGAGAGAGACAGAGAGAAAGAGACACACACACAGAGAGAAAGATAGAGAGAGAGAGACACACACACACAGAGAAAGATAGAGAGAGAGACAGAGAGAAAGATAGAGAGAGAGACAGAGAGAAAGATAGAGAGAGAGACAGAGAGAGAGACAGAGAGAGAGAGAGAGAGACAGAGAGAAAGAGACACACACAGAGAGAAAGATAGAGAGAGAGAGACACACACACAGAGAGAAAGATAGAGAGAGAGACAGAGAGAAAGATAGAGAGAGAGACAGAGAGAAAGATAGAGAGAGCGAGACAGAGAGAAAGACAGAGAGAAAGATAGAGAGACAGAGAGAAAAATAGAGAGAGAGAGAGACAGAGAGAAAGACAGAGAGAGACAGAGAGAGACAGTGTAGCAGCTGCTAAATGAGGCATTTTTGATGAATGTGAAGTTTATTTCAGTATATTTTCGCATGATATTCCTTTGATCAGAATAACACCCCGGGGTTTAATATGTTAAGTGTTTTATAAATGGAAATCCGAGATTCAGCCATATATACCGCACGTGTATTAAGCTGCAAACATACACTAAATAGTCAAAAGTTTGTGGACAGCGGACCATCACGTGCTTTTTGAACATTTCCGTCCTTTGCTGTTATGAAGGCTGGGAAGGTTTTCCGCTAGTGTTTGTGGCCTCGGGATTTTGCTCGAGTTCGGGTGAGAAGGACTAGTGCGTTGTTGTGTTCAGGTGTTCAGTGGGGTTGAGGTCATGGCTCTGTGCAGCCTACTCAAGTTCTTCTACACCAACCTTGGCAATGTCTTCATAAAGGGAGGGTTAAGGGATTTGATCAAGGGCCCAACAGTGGCAGACCTTCTGCTCAGTAACCCAGAGCCTTAACCACCAAGCCACACTGCCCCACTGGTGGAACATACAACAGTTGCAATGGATTTTTCAACCGTCTGAGAATATTTCTGATTGGCGTTTGAGTGAAAAGTGAAATGAAATCTTTTACCGTCGCCTAAACCCTTGACAAAATGATCAAAGGAATCGTTTTAAGAAACGCTGTAAATAAACTTCAGGAACAAACTGATCAAGGCCTTGTGATGTTAAACAAACCAATCCTTGCTTTTCTGACCGCATCAGCAACGTGACCCAAATATATACTCTTGTGGGGGGGAATATATACTCTTGTGATCTACAACCCTGAGGATCCTAATCTACTCGTAATCAACAGGGAGGATCAGACAGAGGGAAGGAGAGAGAGAGAGAGGAGGCAAGACAAGAGACAAGTCCAAAGGGACGTTTTTAAATCCGGCGGATGCAGTTATCAGGGTAAACAGTCAACTCTGGCATGTTACTCAGTCCTTGATCAAATTCGAACCTGTCTCTCCAGCCATCCCTCACCTCCTCCCCTTCCCCTGTGATGACGCAGTATTTAAGTAATAATTGTACTTCTACGACGCACTTCCTGTTAGCCTGTTAGCTATGTACTAATCCACCACTTGCTCTGTCTGGTGAGCGTGTGTCATTTATATACTCGGGGTCAACTACACGACCAGGGAAATCAATTGCTTATAACGTGACCCAGGGCAAAGGTAAGTGTGTGCGTGTGTGCGTGTGTGCGTGTGTGTGTGTGTGTGTGTGTGTGTGTTGCCACTTACCTGCAACATAGCTCTTTCCACCAAAGGCGACAATGGAATTCGGTTTCGCCTCGAGGTTGGACACCATGTGCCCCATGACTTTGTCCACTGTGTCTATAAGTCCACTGATTACAGGAGTCGACTGATGATGCGCACACCACACACACACACACACACACACACACACACACACACACACAGCATGGTGTTAATTCTCATAAACGACTCCACTCATCTGTGTTAGAAAGCCTTCACGCTCACTCAATCACCCACTCATTCGTTCATCCATCCATCCATCCATCCAACCAACCGTCAGATCTTTACTGACGTCACATAATGACGTAGCGCATGCGTTTCTGCGTACCTCCTCGTCTTCTCGCCAGCTACTGGAGGATATCACTTCGTCGACGCTCTTCAGAAATGACTGTGAACGCACAAACAAACAAACAACTCATTCTACTTCTATTTTTTTCGGACACCCGGAGTGTCTTACGTTTGATCTAATCTAACGAATTCACTCTCAGCGCCGCGAAATTAAATAGAACACGGACGTCCGAGCTCGAATCTCAGCCTCATCCTGTATCCAGTCAGATATAAATCTAATACAGTCCCATAGAATAAAATGCCACAGAGTGCACGCACTACATGCCTAAAAGTATGTGGACCCCTGACCATCACATCTATACAGTATGTATAGAAGTGTTGTATACGTATATGTAAATGTATGACGTAGCGTATGATGCTTATAGGATATTTTTTCCTCGTGTACCTGTGTCAGATTGTGAGCCGTGTCCTCAGGAATAGTCTTATTGGGCAGAATGAAGGAAGACTGGAGGAAGCCTTGCAGAGACATGGACACCGAGTCATGAATCTCGGTGAAGTTAGAGGCAGTGCTGTGAGGTGATGCTGCTGTTGCCTGTAGAACACACACACACACACACACACACACAGCGCCAAGCAAAGAGATCAGGTGATCGACAGCAGAGCCCAGGGAGGAACGACTTGAAACCTACGTCACTTATCGATCCCGTGTGTTTTAGGTTACAGATTTAATTGATGGAAATGATCTTCTTGCAGGATGTAACTGAATTAAGGTCTGCTCCAAGTCCACCGAGTTAAAGTTATGTCCTGCCCCATCTTCATTAAATCTGCCTGGATGCTGTGTGAGCATGCCCCGGCCCCGCCCTCCCTGCGCGCACCCCCCCACTCTCCTCCCCCCCGGCTGCGCGGGTACAGGTGCTAATAAGATTACGTGCACGGAAAAGTCATGCGTACTAGTTCGGAGCAATTACGACAAATTGTCCGAAATAACTCGCAGACCACCGTTCTCACCGCCGTGTTGTTTTATCTGCGCCCAAAAGGAAGGCGTCCTGAATCTGGGAACGTTTCTGAACTTCTCTCTCTCCCTCCCTCTCACGTTTCTGACTTCCCGGGCTTTAATAATCTGCAGCGATGCCTCTTGCGTGAGCGCTCGATATCCGATTTCTTTCCATTTCCTCAGAGTCTGGAGGAAAACAATAGCTCCACAAGAGAGATGGATTTGTTTGTGTTTATGGCTCTGAACTCCACCTCATTTCCTGCTGGGATCTTGAGCAAAAGGTCCGCATGCGTGTGTATGTGTGTGTGTGTGTGTGTGTGTGTGTGTGTGTGAGTGAGTGAGTGCGCATGTGTCCCATCGGCTGTCACATGTCCGTATTAGCTTTAAATCCCCTAATCATTCCAGAACGCATGACTCACGTACAGTGTGCTTGTGTGTGCCGGGCGCGCGGATCATCTCTCCGTTTGTACACTCAGTGTCCGACGTGGGGAAAAGTCAGAGAGGGTGTAAAACGCTGGCTGTAAATCTCGCTCTCTTCGCCGCTGTAGGAGGGCAGAGTGGA
Source organism: Ameiurus melas (assembly GCA_012411365.1). NCBI lineage: Eukaryota > Metazoa > Chordata > Actinopteri > Siluriformes > Ictaluridae > Ameiurus > Ameiurus melas. Next base: position 3,505,579 of record CM022780.1, on the reverse strand, counting down.
TCTGTCAGCGACCTGAATACCGACGCTAATTTACTAGCGGCCAAATGAAGTTACCAAGCGCAAGCGGGGCGCCGCGTTCACGGGGTACGTCACTAGTGTACTCCGCTAGTCTTAAAACTCTTAACACAATATCCGCTCGAGGTTTAACATCGAAATCGGGTTACAGACGTCAGACACGCCTCAATTCAACTACAAAGTGTACTGATCGATTACTAGGGACCTTTTAGCACAGGTTGTTTGGTTTTATATATATATATATAATTTTAAAAAAAGGTTCCTAACACCATGGGAAACGTGAGATAAGGAAAGAACACTGGCTTTCTTTCCTACGTCACGGCCGACGAAACGTTTCGGTCATTAATCAAGGTTTTCCATCGATTTACTCGGAGTAATTTATCACGATCCGGGGTTAAACAGCTATACCAGTGTTTGAGGAACAAGCTGTTTTGGTTGCTGGGCTGATTTCAGTGAGTAATCAGTCTGAGTGACAAACAGCAGGACTACGGGGTCGAGACTCGGTGGTATCGAACAGCCAGGGACAATTAGACCTCGAGCTCGTATCGTATCTGCAATCTTTCCACAATTACATAGTAACTATATCAGTATCTTGACATGCGCTGCCCCCTAACCGAGAATCCACCAAGACCATCTGTTTATATTTTCGGGCCGTGTGGTTTCTTTCCGAACAATGTGTTATTCTCTGCGGTGGTTTTTTTTTTTCCGCTTTCGGTCGTTCGCAGAGGCTCGGGCGATACTAAACAGACCTGGCGGTGAGGTTTTGGTTTGGCACGTGGATTTAAGTGATGAAGTGTTACCTGCAGAAAGGCGTCCGTCGTAGCGCGGACGGAAGACGGAGGCTCGGTAGTCGGATGATAAACCACGTCTTCGCCTGAGGAGAGAGAGAGAGAGAGAGAGAGAGAGAGAGAGAGAGAGAGACACCCGTTAATTTAACACTTATCCGGATGGCATCGTGGGTTTCTTCTTCTTCTTTTATTTTCCCTGCACACCAAAGACACTAAGATCTCCACACCTGGGAGAAATGTAAACGTGACACCAATTCTTCCCCGTCTCGGTCTTGGCTTAGACAAAGAGCATTTTCCTACAAGAACACACTTGACCAATCAGAGAGGAGCTTTACAGCCTCCTTAGAAGAGTGCTTAAAATCCAGCGAGTTGAACGATTCAAGACAGAAGTATAGAAACGTCCGGTTCAAATGATTAGCGACGTTAAGTAATAACGTTGAATAACGACCGGTCGTTCTACAAAACGTGCCTTCGAGAAACAAGACGTCTCTCGCTGGGTTACGGTCCGTAACTCTACAGAACCAAACCGCACAAAGATTTCTGTCGAAAGCTGTGTCCTTCATCTATAAAATCTTTTATTTATTTATTTATTTTTCTTTACAGCGATAGAGGGCTTAACAGAACACGTTCCAGCTGAAATCCCAGCGAACGTGCAGGGGGTAAACGACGCTCGCCAAGTCCACAGCTAGCGTTGTTTCAAACAGTGAGGTAATCACAACGGCCATTTAACACAAATAATCCTCCACAAATCAGCTAAACGAGAGGCCTCGGATTCTCCGGAGGTTCAGATCGAACGCAAACAAAGGCTTTTTACGTATGATTTGTTGTTGTGTTAAATCGTAGAGAACGATTAAAAAAAAAAAAGTTTTTTTTAAATTCATGGCCTCACCCTGGGAGGCATTCGTAGCGGAGGATCAACTCGTCAACCTCCCTTTACAGCATTTTATTGTATTCATTTTGGAAGAGAACGACAGGCCGTTTTGTAAGAGGGCAGTAATTCGTTCCTGCTGACTTTTTGGTGGGGTCTGATGCTTTTGATGACACAAGGCAGACACATGGGCTCGGTCCAGCCCTACAGGCGACTCGTACAGGTCAGGTGACCTTGACGAAAACAGTAAACAGGCTTGAGATGAGTAACTTTTAGACTTGACAGGGGGATGTTGTACTGTTACCATTAGGGCAGTTAATAACGCATCTGGATAGTCGTCCTGGACTTTATCAAAAGTAAGAACGGGGGGTGTCGCAAGATCGTAGAAGGGCTGCGCGACGCGAGGAGAAGCTAGCCGACGCGAGAATAGCACTCTATTGCACTTTAAAACAGAACCCCAGCAGTCGTTTCTAATATAATCTCCAAACCCATTCAGTCTCAAACCAAAACGAAAAGCCCTTATACAATGGCGAGCATGCTATTACGTACATATAAGGCAAAAATATGAGCTGCCGCAACTTTTTTTTTTAAAAAGAGGGGAAAAAAGATGGAAGCGGGGATTTGAACTTGATTTACAGATAGAGTTGTTTATCTGGTTTTTCAGTGTGGAGGAATGCGCCTCAAAAAAAAAAAAAGAAGAAGAAGAAGAAGAAGAAGAAGAAAAAAAAAAAAGAGCACTCCTTCCTTATTGGCGTGCTCATAGCCGATAAGGGCAAAAAAGGAAATGATCGAAGCTGCAGATGTTTTGTGTCACGAAATGAATAAGACTGGAAGGATTGCTCATGACATGCGAGGAATGAAAAGAAAACTTTGGGACTCGTGATATATTTCGACAACAAAGCCTTGCCTGTAAATATCAATTTCCGTAATATCTATCTATCTATCAAGCTTGAACGAATTTGCATTACAATACGTTAGTTCTCATAGTGTGTTATAATATATATATATATATATATATATATATATATATATATGTGTGTGTGTGTGTGTGTGTATGAAGAACATTCTAGATTATGTCTAAATCCGAACACATGACATTCCCTGCCATCTGTCACAGGCCTGACGTGCCATAGTGCAAGTGCTACAAAGCAAAGAGTCAGGGACAGCTGGACAACAAGGGGAAAAGACAAGAGCAATAAACCACAACTAAAAGACAAGAGCAATATAAATATGGCAAAAATATTAGTAGTGGCTGTATGAAAACAGTTTGTGGATTTGATTTAAAGAAAGAAAGAAAGAAAGAAACTACCTATGGCAGCTTTATAGTAGAGCCAGATCTCATTGGCTGAAAGAGCTCGCTCCCAAATGACAAACTCATCAAAGGACGCGGTGACGTAGTGCCCGTACGAGTGGCTGGATCCCGTTCCGATCACCAAATCTGCGTACGTATTGCCGTAATTCTGCGACACGTCGCCTTTCGGGTCGCTGATGTCGAACGTGCCGTTTATGTAGATCTTCAGGCCGTCTTTAAGGGTCCACGTGAACAGGATGTGCGTCCAGAAAGGTCCTGCGGAGAGGGCGTTAAAAGGATTATTAAACAGGCTTGGTAAACCAAATTCAGAACTATTTGATCTCTGCCTGCAGGCTTTTAGCAACGCGGTGTAAGATGTGCAGGTATTTCTGCTTAAAATAATGATTGTGTTCTGTAACGATTCTGGTAAAGCTACAGACTCGCTCACTTTGGCGCAGAAAAGCTCGTAAACGATATATATTACCGTGGTTACTTTTAAAAACATTCAAGGAAAATCATGCACTGTAGATTGCACTTGCACTAACCCTAATCCCTAACCATAACCCCTGATCCCTAAACCTAACCCTAACCCCTGATCCCTAACCCTAATACCCAAACCCTGATCCCTAAACCCAACCCTAATCCCTAATCATAACCCCTGATCCCTAAACCTAACCCTAATCCCTGATCCGTAACCATAACCCCTGATCCCTAAACCTAACCCTAACCCCTGATCCCTAACCTTATACCCAAACCCTGATCCCTAAACCCAACCCTAATCCCTAATCATAACCCCTGATCCCTAAACCTAACCCTAATCTCTGATCCGTAACCATAACCCCTGATCCCTAAACCTAACCCTAACCCCTGATCCCTAACCCTAATACCCAAACCCTGATCCCTAAACCCAACCCTAATCCCTAATCATAACCCCTGATCCCTAAACCTAACCCTAATCCCTGATCCGTAACCATAACCCCTGATCACTAAACCTAACCCTAACCCCTGATCCCTAAACCCAACCCTAATCTCTGATCCGTAACCATAACCCCTGATCCCTAACCCTAATACCCAAACCCTGATCCCTAAACCCAACCCTAATCCCTAATCATAACCCCTGATCCCTAAACCTAACCCTAATCTCTGATCCGTAACCATAACCCCTGATCACTAAACCTAACCCTAACCCCTGATCCCTAAACCCAACCCTAATCTCTGATCCGTAACCATAACCCCTGATCCCTAACCCTAATACCCAAACCCTGATCCCTAAACCCAACCCTAATCCTAATCATAACCCCTGATCCCTAAACCTAACCCTAATCTCTGATCCGTAACCATAACCCCTGATCACTAAACCTAACCCTAACCCCTGATCCCTAAACCCAACCCTAATCTCTGATCCGTAACCATAACCCCTGATCCCTAAACCTAACCCTAACCCCTGATCCCTAAACCCAACCCTAATCTCTGATCCGTAACCATGACCCCTAATCCCTAAACCTAACCCTAACCCCTGATCCCTAACCCTAATACCCAAACCCTGATCCCTAAACCCAACCCTAATCCCTAATCCCTAACCATAACCCCTGATCCCTAAACCTAACCCTAATCTCTGATCCGTAACCATAACCCCTGATCTCTAAACCTAACCCTAACCCCTGATCCCTAAACCCAACCCTAATCTCTGATCCGTAACCATGACCCCTGATCCCTAAACCTAACCCCTGATCCCTAACCCTAATACCCAAACCCCGATCCCTAAACCCAACCCTAATTCCTGATCCGTAACCATAACCCCTGATCCCTAAACCTAACCCTAATCCTTGATCTGTAACCATAACCCCTGATCACTAAACCTAACCCTAATCTCTGATCCATAACCATAACCCCTGATCCCTAAACCTAATCCTAACCCCTGATCCCTAACCCTAATACCCAAACCCAACCCTAATCCCTGATCCGTAACCATAACCCCTGATCTATAAACCTAACCCTAACCCCTGATCCCTAACCCTAATACCCAAACCCTGATCCCTAAACCCAACCCTAATCCCTGATCCATAACCATAACCCCTGATCCCTAAACCTAACCCTTGATCTGTAACCATAACCCCTGATCCCTAAACCTAACCCTAATCCCTGATCCGTAACCATAACCCCTGATCCCTAAACCTAACCCTAACTCCTGATCCCTAACCCTAATACCCAAACCCTGATCCCTAAACCCAACCCTAATCCCTGATCCGTAACCATAACCCCTGATCCCTAAACCTAACCCTAACCCCTGATCCCTAACCCTAATACCCAAACCCTGATCCCTAAACCCAACCCTAATCCCTGATCCCTGATCCGTAACCATAACTCCTGATCCCTAAACCTAACCCTTAACCCCTGATCCCTAACCCTAATACCCAAACCCTGATCCCTAAACCCAACCCTAATCCCTGATCCGTAACCATAACCCCTGATCCCTAAACCTAACCCTAATCCTTGATCTGTAACCATAACCCCTGATCCCTAAACCTAACCCTAATCTGTAACCATAACCCCTGATCCCTAACCCTAATCCCCAAACCCTAATCCCTAACCATAACCCCTGATCCCTAACCCTTAATCCCTAACCATAACCCCTGATCCCTAACCCTTAATCCCTAACCATAACCCCTGATCCCTAACCCTTAATCCCTAACCATAACCCCTGATCCCTAAACCTAATCCCTTAACCCCTAAACCTAACCCTAATCCCTAACCATAACCCCTGATCCCTAACCCTTAATCCCTAACCATAACCCCTGATCCCTAAACCTAATCCCTTAACCCCTAAACCTAACCCTAATCCCTAACCATAACCCCTGATCCCTAAACCTAATCCCTTAACCCCTAAACCTAACCCTAATCCCTAAACCCAACCCTAAACCTAATCCCTAACCGCTAACCCTAAGCTTGTGAAGGCTTCATCTGAAACCATCCATACACTCTTTCCCAACCTCACCTCACATAATTAAAACACACACACACACACACACACAACGGTCATTTCCACACTCTCTCAGTGAACCTCAGTGAAATACCTGGCAGGTTAATATTTGCTTTCCAGCGTTGAGAGTTTCGTCTGGTGTAGAACTCCACATATCCTCCCAAGGGGTTGGTGTAGACAGAGAAGCCGTTGGAGATGATTTTCCCTCCTGACATCACAGCGAAGCGCGAATGCGACTCCTGGTTCTTCCAGAAGAAGGAGAAGGTGATCCCTGCCGCGGAGAACGTCGCGAGAAAGCTTTATCCAGAGCGCGCTTTGTGTTCGAGTCGTTTTTGTAAATGACCGTTACGAGACAGACGTACATTAAAAGCAAGAAAGTCGGAGCGTAGCGTGATCACAGACGGAAGCGAACACCGACAGCGAGCAGGACGTGATTAACGAGCCTCTCGAGGGCTACACTGCAATTCATTCTGAAGCAAGACACACTGTCATGACCGAGACTGAGGGGGAAAATAAAACAGTGTCTGGAATAGATCAATGAATGCAATGGCCTGCAAGCGACTACGAGTAATAGCGTGTGATTTGTTAACACCAAGGGTATAGATAACAAACAACAAAAACACTGTTTTGCTAATATATATATATATATATATATATATATATATATATATATATATATATATATATATATATATTTACACACACGTACATACATACATATATATACACATACACACATATACATACACACACACACTATATATATATAAATATATATATATGCAGCAATCTTTGAGTTATGCAGCATTACTGATGTTTTCTGTAACCCCGGTGCGACCGCCAAGGACCTGAGAAACAAATACACATTCGAGGCTGAATAATTGCACAGATCCATTTGAGCTCAAACTTCCCCTGTGCAAGTCCAGCTGAATATGAATATAATATTTGTGCTTTTTTTTCTGAAAAAAAAAAAAAAAGAGAGAAAAAAAAAGAAATCCGAGTTGATATAATGTGGGACGGACGCCAGATGATGTCAGGCCCTGCATGAAAATTTCGCCTTTTTTCACTAACGTAAGCCGATATAATTCAGCTGACAGCTGGAGCCGCAGAGTCTTGATATGTCATAAATGTAGTTTTCGAATCGTTAGCTATTGTTGTGTCATTCTGGCTTGATGGATGTAAAAATGATTCATCTAGAATCGCTTACGATGAGCGCGGCCCCATTACTGCGCCGCTTAGTACAAAGAAGGTCACGCGCTGTATCGGATCTTTTATAGGAAACACCCTAGTGATGTATGAGTAAACAGGAAATAAGTCTTTAACGTATCAAATAGAACCGATGGGAGATCAAGTGGAGAGAATGAGGAGGGGAGAGAGAGAGAGAGAGAGAGGAAGGAAGGATGTGAGAGACATCTGTATTCAGAGGAAAAAGAGAGAGACAACGGAGGGAGAAATGAGAAAAGAGAGAGAGAAGTATTGCGAGAGGAAAGAAACCCCAAGAGGAAGGGGGGGGGGCTAAAAGAGAGAAGGAGAAAAATAAAGAAACAAGAACGAGGGCGACGTAGAAGCGAGAGAAAGAGAGAGGAAAGCAAGTAAAGAGGAGGGAGCGGTAGAGATATGGGATATGAGAAAGTGAGAGAAAGAGATAAATAATAGAGAGAGAGAGAGGGGTAAAAAGAAAGACAGAAATAAGTGAGAGAGATGGGAGAGCAAGAGAAGAGAGGAACAGCGATAAAAAGAGAGAGAAAAGATCAGGAGGGAGAAAAAGAGAGAAAAGCAGAACTAGAAAAGAAAGAGAGAGATGAGAGAGAGAGAGAGATAGACGTAAAAAGGAAGACAGAAATAAGTGAGAGAGATGGGAGAGGAGGGGAAGAGAGCAACAAGGGAGAGATAAAAAGAGAAAAGTGAGGGAGGAAAAGAGACAGGGAGAGAGAACTGAGTGAGAACAAGTGAGAGCGAGAGAGAGAGAGAGAGAGAGACAGAGAGAGAGAGAATAGAGCAAGGAGGAAATACAAGAGAGACAAAATGAGATGAAGGACAGAGAGAGAAAAGAGAGAGACAGAGAGACATAAGGCCAGTGAAAAAAAGAAAGACAACATGCATGTGGGTGAAAAAGAAAGAAGGAGAGAAAGATGGACAGCAGTCAGCAGTCCGAGAGAGATAGACAGACAAAGCGAGAGAAGAGGACGCGAGAGAGCGAGCGATCGAGACAGAGTGATTAACAGAGCTTTACCTTGTGGTCCACACAGAGTGGGGTCGCTGATGCACGAGTTGTTGTAGTTGCCGAAATGGAGGAAGGTGGCGCCGCGGTCTCCGTTCAGATAGATGCCTTTGTTCACCACTCCTTCAACGATGTCTACAGTAAAAACACCCGAGCCGTTAAACCACCTGAAACCCTCACTCGCCAGTCTGTACCACCCCAATCCGTGGAAAATAAACAGCTACACATCTCACGGTAACCTTATATAAAAATGAAATAAAAGTCTTTTCTGTGCTTGTTCATTCAACATCTTTATTTATTTATTATTATTATTATTTTTTGCAACGTTAATCAGCCCGAGCTTAGCTGAAAAAGTGGCGCTTGGTTGGCATGCTAGCCGGGCCAGGTCTGGATTTACGAGTGCGGCTCTGACTTTACGAGATTATGAAATTAATAAACAAGACTGCACTGTGTTGCCTTCACCGAATCAGGGACAACATGACATCATCCATCTTTGGAGTGTTTACACATGACCCACCTCGTACTGGCGAACGCGTGGCTCAGATGGAACGTCTGGATAGGTCTTGTCGATGTCATGTGATGTCATGACCATTACACCGTTACATACACGTATTAGTTACTTATCTCCATAATGACTACACTATACCAGATCATCTGACAGAATATTTGGATACGAAGATGACAGCAACAACGGCCTGTAGTAAGGGACTCATGACATGACCTGGATAGTGAATCAGCGTGACCGTAAACTGGTGAATAGCGTTGTCAAAACAAGTCCCACCTACTCGTTCATCTCCGTGTGGGCGCAAAAGGATGACTCATTCAACTACACATCTTCATTCATAGGACAAACGGTGCTGGGAGTTTACGGATGAGCCCGGGAGTCGTAACGCACAAGCTTCAACTCATGAATGGATGTGTTTTGGGAGGAAGCAGGGAGGTAGGGGGACGAACACGATGGGGAGGGTTGGGGGATGGGGGGGGAGGCAGCGAAGCGGATGAGAGAGTGAAAACGAATGGGTGAGCGTGGAAGATCTCAAGAAAAGAGCTCAAGGAGTGAAGTGTGAGAGGACAGCGTGAGTGACGCTTCAGAGAAAGACAGAAAGGAACAGTTTACCATCCATCTATATGAGTGTGATAGAACTTCAAAGTATATTATATATAATTTTGTTTTTAAAAACGAGACAAAATATAGTTGGAATCACAATGATTCGAGCCCCAGTGCAAATCAGGTTTACAGTCAAAATGTACAGACGAACAAATCAAACAAAGACGTTCACCACTACAGACCCAAAAGAAAACGAGAAAAGTCAGATTAAAATCATATAAATAAGCTACAGAAGTTTTGGGATTCTGTTCTGTGGAGCGATGAAACCAAACTGGAACTTTTCGGCACGATGGATCAGTGGTATGTCTGGAAGAAGAAGAATGAAGAAAGAACACTCTGTCCACAGTCGAGCATGGTGGTGGCTCGGTGATGCTCTGGGGCTGCTTTACATTCTCTGGCACTGGAAACCTGCAGCTTTTGGAAGGAGAAAACATCATGCCGTCTGTGACGAAGCTGAAGTTTGGGCGTCATCGGACCTTCCAACAGGACAACGATCCCAAGCATACCTCAAATTCCACCAATGGTTGCAGAAGAAGTCCTGGAAGATTCTACAGGGCCATCACAGTCACCTGACTCGAATCCCATAGAAAATCTCTGGTGGGATTTGAAGAAGGCGGTTGCAGCACGCAAACCCAAGAATATTACTCAACTGGACGCCATTGCTCATGAGGAACGGGAGAAGATTCCTCAGGAACGCCGCAGAACCTCTGCATCTCGTTTGCAGCAAGTCATAACAGCAAAAGCATGCTCTACTACAATAGGTACCAAAAGGTGCTCGCCACGAAGGGGTCGAATAATTCCGAGACTGGAGAAATCATCACTCGTTCATCGCAAACAGTTGAACGTCTCTACATTTTGACAACAAGCCTGATTTGCACTGCGGCTCGACTCATTTTCATTGCAACCGCACATAAAGATGTTCTCAATTTTTACGACCCAAGAAAAAAAACAACAACAACAACAACGACCTGTGCGTATTACGTTCTTCTTAAAACAGTACAAAACTATTTTTCACAAACCCCATACGCAGTCCGATCGTACGATCAAGTCACGCCGTCGTTGCTAAGAAAACAGCGTGACTTAACCCGAAACATACCATAATTCCAGCATCCCAGCAGGCATAGCAAAAACTTTTATTCATCAAACCTGCTCAATACATCCACCATTTTTTTCTCCAATATACAAATTCCTATTTGTAGCATGATTTAGATTTGTTCTTTCCTGCTAAGACGCGTCATAAGTATATACGGTACAGTAACCCCATGATGCTGTACCTACTGTATGGAACACCCTGTACCATTGGGTTGGTACAGGCATGCACCTCACCTTTAGTACTAATACTCGAACCTAGAATGTAGCACAGTGTTCCTTTAAAGCTTTAAATGGTCATTAGAGTCTACTTATGTAGCATGGGTCTTGTAAAAGGTATATTATATCTACGTTTCCAAGCTCTAAGAGACATATTAAAGGTGCAAACCGTACAGCTGGAGTTACAGCAAAATCACTGTTGAGAGTTTTATCCTTTGGTGAATTATTCAAATGGTCTATGTGGAGGTATCTGTGCGGGAACCTCACCTACAGAGACGGAAATATTAGTGTAGGCGGAGTCATTGGTGTACACAGAGGAAGAGTTATGGGCAGGCAGGACAGTGTGGTTGTGGATTCTGAGTGCTGTGATGGAGAGAGACGTGGGAGAAATAAAAACACAAAACACACACACACACACAACAGAAAAGGACAAAAGAACAAAACAAGAGACATCCAATACAAGCACATGTGCACATAGACAAACACAGCGATGTGATAGGAGACAGAGAGAGAGAGAGAGAGAGAGAGAGAGATTTACAACAGCAGTGGACAGCACTAGCATGTACAGGGTGATTTTAAACCAAAAAAGAGGGTCTGGAGGATAAACGGTAAAGCGACAGGTCTTTTCCTTGATAAATTTATAGGCCGTTTCTGTCAGCAGCTAGATGAGACCCAGGTGGTGCATGTGGGAAAACACGGGACCGGCTACAGATGTGCAAACGGATACTTTAAGGCACGGATCAAAGTCTGTCGCTCTGTTCTGAATTAAAGCGAAGGCTCGAACGTAACGATGCATCTCATGTAAATCAAACGATATGTAGAACGCGGCGAGACGGCCGAAGGACGAGACGAGACTGTCTCTCGCTGAAACAATTCATCAAAGCCTCACTAACGCAAAGGCGTCTTTGCAGGAGACACGCGCGTCTGTGTCGCGGAGAACGGCTGACAGGGCGTCGATCGAGACCGAGGTAACGGTTCGCGAAACGATCGGTGCGCGTCGTTTTCAAACGCTGAGGACTGAGGACAGCTGCACAAACTGAACAGAGATCTCTGTAGCGCGGCAAGACGTGACTGCAGAAGAATGCTCGACAGCTGGGGAGAGGAAGCAGGAGAGAAGAGAGCGCGCAGAGAAAAAAAGACATGGATGGAGAGAGAGAGAGAGAGAGAGAGAGAGAGAGAGAGAGAGAGAGAGAGAGGGCAGAAAGTAATTAACACAAAGACGGAAATGTGAAAGAGAGATTGACAGAATTGAGAGAGAGAGAAAAAAAGAGTGAGCTAGTGAAAGAGAGAGAGAGAGAGAGGGCAGAAAATAATCAACGTAAAGACAGATATGCAAAAGAGAGATCGACAGAAATGAGAGAGAGAGGGAGAGAGAGAGAGAGAAATGAATCAATCTAAACATTATCACAAGAGAGAGAGACGGAAAAAGATACAGAGGAGAGAGAGAGAGAGAGAGAGAGAGAGAGGGAGAGAGAGAGAGAGAGAGAGGGAGAAAGAGAGAGAGAGAGAGGGAGAAAGATACAGAGAGAGAGAGAGAGAGAGAGAAATGAATCAATCTAAACATTATCACAAGAGAGAGAGACGGAAAAAGATACAGAGGGAGAAAAAAGAGAGAGAGAGAGAGAGAGAGAGAGAGAGAGGGAGAAAGAGAGAGAGAGAGGGAAAAAAAAAAAAAAAAAAAAGGAAAGATACAGAGAGAGAGAGAGAGAGAGAGAGAAATGAATCAATCTAAACATTATCACAAGAGAGAGAGACGGAAAAAGATACAGAGGGAGAGAGAGAGAGAGAGAGGGAGAGAGAAAGAGAGAGAGAGAGGGAGAAAGAGAGAGAGAGAGGGAGAAAGATACAAGAGAAAAAAAAGAGAGAGAAATGAATCAATCTAAAGACATTATTACGAGAGAGAGACGGAAAAAGATACAGAGGGAGAGAGAGAGAGAGAGAGAGAGAGAGAAAGATACAGAGAGAAAGAGAGAGAGAGAGAGAGAGAGAGAGAGAGAGAGAGAGAGAGAGAGAAAAGAAAATGAATCAATCTAAAGACATTATTACAAGAGAGAGACGGAAAAAGATACAGAGGGAGAGAGAGCGAGAGAGGGAGAAAGATACAGAGAGAGAGAGAGAGACTTTTGAGAGAGAGAGAGAGAGAGAGAGAGAGGGGGGGGGGAGGGAGAAAGATACAGAGAGAGAGAGAGAGAGAGAGAGAGAACAAGACCAGACGTAGCGAGTGGTGACACAGCCAAAAGCCAAAACTGGTGCACATACTTATATCAGTCCCATTAATATGACCTGTTCTATTCCCAATCTGGTCCCTCAGGCTGCGGATCCCGTCTACATCATCCAGGGGCCAGTAGTGTGACGCTGTGGCCAGCACATCCAGGCCTGTACACACACACACACACACACACACACACGGGGGCAAAGTTCACACGCATGAATACAGCAGGTCTTGTTTCGACCTCCCCAAAACATTCTAACAGTTATGACACTCCCACATGATTAATAATACCAGCAGGGTGACTGAGCTAAATCGAAATCACTCGTATCGTGATATCACGAGTATCTGATGACGTCTTGACGAGACCTTGACGTCTCGGAGTTCAGCTGAACCGGGGTTATTTATTTATTTATTTATTTATAGTGGATTGATAAGCGTTATGCTTCCAAACTTTCCCTCGCAGCGTCTAGACGTTTTCTCGGCTGGAATCGACAACGGCTTTCGCCAATCTCGGTTAGGAAACGGCGGCGGTCGAGTGCCTCGATGAATCTATCTCCGACCTCTTTGTCCTGTTTTCCCATCTTTGGTGCCGCTACAAGCTATACTGACATGAGCACAAGTATATACCCCCCTTTAAAAAATAACTAAATCTGAATGTATTCATTCATTATAGAAACTAGTGTTCCAAACGTTCTCCTCTGTGAGGAGCTAAAAACATACCGATAACGTATAATATGCTTCTGGAATGCTCCTGAATGGGGGCCATGATGTCGTGCTGCGAGTAGATATATATATATTTAGTAGATTATATATCGGGAAAAACCTTTGAATTAAGTTTATGTGACACTACAAATACGGACCTTGTTCTGCACGCGGTTTTAACGGATAAAAAGTCCAACAGGAAAACGCGTTCTTGTTTGTTTATCCCGTCATGGGAAAGCTCGGCACGTATTGCCGTAAAATTGCTCCTTGGGACGTCCTGGGACATTGGGACCGATCCCAGTCTCAGTCGCATTCGCAGCGTCCCCCCCATTGAATCCCCCAGGACGACTTGGGAAAAGACGTTCTGGCACTCTCTAATGAAGCCTTATCCCAACCAGCTTGGCTGTTTATGAGTACGGAAATGATCTCCAGTTGAGTCTAAATCAGCGAGGTCCCTCCGAGAACACAAGCCGAAGCCGAGAACACAAAGCTACCGAGAGTCCTTGCCCTCGGGAACCGTTACACCATTCAAAGAACCGAGTGAGTTGGCTCCGCTGATTTGGAAACGAGTACACGGAAGGTCAAACGATTCTTTTATTGTTTTAGCTTCGGGACTTGTTTACAGGGAGGAGGACGATCCGGGGCCGGGCCGACGTCTGGCGCTTCGTGCATGTCCAGTTAGCGTAACGATGTCAAATACGATGTACACTTACAGCAGCTAGACATCCTCTGAATGGTTTGGGTTTGACATTTCAACACATGGAGGATTTGTTCTCAGTCAGCGTCGTTGTCACGGACACGGCAGGGTGCAGCAATGCGTTTAGAATTTATTTCAAAGTCCCATCAACGGGCTGATTTCTGCCTGTGAGATCTCTAATTATGCCCTTAATTAACTCTCGGCTTGTTATTCGGTTAATCATCTCAAACCACCGCCTTTAGTCGTTTAAATGAATTATTCAATAACTACAGCACAACCGATTGGAAATGCATTTTGCTATAATAATAATAATAATAATAATAATAATAATAATAATAATAATAATAATAATAATAATAATAATGATGATGATGATTTGTCAAAATTTGAACATCTTGGCGCTTTTATCTCGAGGCAGATTTAGTTCACAAACAGATTTGGGTCACTCAGCACCCAGATAGCAGACCAAACTGGGACAAATCGGGTTAGGTTTTGGCGCAAGAGTCCATTGCGGTTATGGCAAGTGTATTGGCGAGTCTAAAACGGTCCGACTGCAGCCGTTCATCCACATTTAACATTCTTCGTGCCGTTCGGAATCCGAGCCCAAATCTACATCCGACACAAACGCGAGTCCAGGAACGTAACAACGATTCCGAGTGGAACTTCTGCTCCGTGAGATCCCGTCGTAACTCAGTCCAGTCGGACGTGTGGTGTCATGAACCAGACGGGTGTAGATGGCTGTACGTTCACGGCGCAGAGGAACGTGGAAGGTTTCGGGTCACGCGTCCGATATCTCGACGAACATCTCGTGATGTACTAAATAAAGTTTCTCTCTAGCTCTAGAAGATGACAAGCGACAATACCATCGAAATAAAAGCCAACTTTCTCAATGAGGCCATGTCTCAAATGGACACGTTCAGCTGTATGGACCGACGAACCCGTTCACTGAAAATCTAAAGACATTCCACTACGCTGAAGTGTCTTATCGCTTATCGTCTTTTATTCTTCATCTGATCGTTTTGGTTGCTAGTTTGTATCTATTGTATTTATTTATTTATTTTACCTGGATGCTTGGACGGTACAGCCTGGTCTCCAAGTACCTGTGAGGATCAGGGGGAAGAAAGAAAGAAAAAAAACATCTAAAATAAAATAAACTAAAAAAAGCTAGCTAAATAAAAGTACACAAAGTATTATACAAAATATTATTATTATTATTATTATTATTATTATTATTATTATTATTATTATTATTATTATTATTAAGTGTCTGACTGATATTACCTGACAGATAATTAACTTTTAAACACCTTACCTGGAGGACGCTGACAAAAGTAGAAAAATTTAAGACTTTATAGAGAAAGTCCATCGTTAAAAAAATTAATAAATAAAATAAAGAAGTCGGATATAATAGTTAAGAGAAGATTTACACACTTTATGGGAGTCAAGCTCGCTGCGGTGAGAGTTTTAACGGGGAAAAAAATCGGTTAAAATCGACCATCTGATATCGTCTGACTGATATAAAGTACCATGAGAGGGTTAGACGGAACACTCACACGGGTGAGCAAAGTCAAAAAGAATTATCCAGAACATTTGTACTCCGGTTTTTTCCCCTCTTTCTCTCCTTTTCTCTTATTCCTAAAAAAAAAACACACACACACAAAGTTTTTTCACTCTTAATCCATTCTGTCAAACAACATAATCCTCTCACGAGTGAAGCTCACTGACGAGCGCTCGCGCTGCAGCCACACGAGAACTTCTGGCGTGTACGTGTGTGTGTGTGTGTGTGTGTGCGCGCGAGAAAGCGACCAAGCGTTCGAGGGAGAGAGAGAGAGAGAGAGAGAGAGAGAGAGAGAGAGAGAGCGAGAGATAGATAGAGAGAGATAGAGAGGGCGAGAGAGAGAGGGAGAGAGAGAGAGAGAGCGTGCACGAGAGAGAGAGAGAGAGAGAGAGAGAGAAAGAGCGTGCACGCGAGAGAGTGAGAGAGAAAGACAGAGAGAAAGAGAGAGAGAGAGAGCGCGCGCATGAGAGAGAGAGAAAGAGAGAGCGTGAGAGAGAGTGAGAAAAAGAGAGGGAGAGCGAGTGTGTGTGTGAGAGAGAGAGAGAGAGAGAGAGAGAGAGCGTGAGAGAGAGTGAGAAAGAGAGAGAGTGAGAGAGAGAGAGCGTGCACGAGAGAGAGTGAGAAAGAGAGAGAGCGCGCACGAGAAAGAGAGAGAGCGCGCACGAGAGAGAGAGAGAGCGAGAAAGAGAGAGATAGCGCGCGTGAGAGAGAGAGAGAGAGAGAGAGAGAGAGAGAGAGAGAGAGAGAGAGAGAGTGCGCACGAGCGAGCAGGTCGCACAACTGGCAAGTTGAACCCCTGTAATGACGTCATTCTAATTGAAGCGCAAGGCGGAGCAGAGGAAAAACAAAAGCTGCGTGTGAGCCTCAGAGTAACTGTAACTGTAACAACACCTAAGACCTGCTATAAGCGCTTCATGATGCCTGCTATCGCGCGCGGCTTTTTCATTTAAGCAACAAATAAAACTTTGGTAAGAAAGATGTAAGGAATAAAACACTGCGGTACATGAAGTTATGGGAAAATAATCAGTGATGAAGCCGAGCCACTGTTATCATTATCTAGTGGATTATTATCACTTATGATTACGTTCACACCAGACAGGTTAGCTCCCGTCAACACTTACGTTATAGCAGCTATAATCAGTCTTTCCTGCACCTTTCTTTTTTCCCCCTCTTGAAGTGAATACCAATCCATCCATCAATCCATCCGTCCGTCCGTCCATTCATCCATCAATCAATCCATCCATCCATCCATTCATTCATCCGTCCACCGTTAATCCATTCATCCGTCCATCCATCCATTCATTCATCAATCCATCCATCCATTCATCCGTCCGTCCGTCCGTCCGATCCGTCCATTCATCCATCAATCCATCCACCCACCCATCAATCCATCCATCCATCCAAACATCCGTCCACCATCCATCCATCCGTCTGTCCATCCATTCATCTATTCATCCGTCCACCATCCATCCGTCCGTCCGTCCATCCATTCATCCATCAATCCATCCATCCATCCACCCATCAATCCATCCATACTTCCATTCATCCATCCACCATCCATCCGTCAGTCCGTCCGTCCATTCATCCATCCATCCACCCATCAATCAAACAATCCATCCACCCATCAATCCATCCATCCATCCATTCATCCATCCATCAATCCATCCACCCATCCATTCGTCCACCATCCGTCCATACATCCATCAATTCATCCATCCATCATCCATCCGTCCACCATCCATCCATGCATCCATCCACCCACCCACCAATCCATCCGTCCTTACATCTCTCCACCCGTCCACCCATCAATCCACCCATTTTCAAAACCACTTATCCTACACAGGGTAAAAGGGAAGCCTGGACCCTATCCCAGTGAACTCAAGGCACAAGGCAGGGGACACCCTAGATAAGGTGCCAGGAAATCACAGGGCCAATCACACACCCATTCACACACTACAGACAATTTGGACATGCCAGTCAACCTACTACGCATGTCTTTGGACTGCGGGAGGAAACCAGAGTACCCGGAGGAAACATGCAAACTCCACCCACCCACACACACACACACACACACACACACACACACACACACACACACAAGGCGGAGATGGGATTCGAACCCCCGACCACGAGTTCCGACGCAAACATGCAAACTAACCGACTGTGAAGCCCAGTGTGAATACCAACACCAAGAAACGCTGAAAGCGTAAAAACGCCTCTGTCCTAAAAACTGGAAGAAAGCTTACTGGAAAAGCTTACTGACTGTTTTAAAGCACGGACACTGGAGAAATCTTCACCGTATCAACGAGGAAAACTTTTACTCCGGAGCGTCCACCGTACTGTACAACTCCCTGTGAATAAGCTGTTGCTATGGAGACCGAGCAAAGCTGATCATCTGAATTCCAGCTAGAACTATAGTCAGAGGCACGGTTAGAGAAAACTCAACACCGCTGATGCCGTATAAAGATGTCGCCAGTTTCCAGAGAAAGAAGACACGCGCACACACACACACACACACACACACACACACACACACACACACACACACACATCTAGGAAATGAAACTTAGCCAATCCACCTGCTGGCCTGTTTTCTTGGGAGGTTGGAGGAAACCGGCGAACCCGGAGGAAACCCACGGTGAGCACATGAACCGTGGCGATGTGAGGAACTCAAATGCATCAATAACCTATTTTAACAAACTAATAGATACTAATCGAAACCTCCCTCACATCCTGTATGTTGGTATTTCCTGTGATGTGCTGGTGTCATTTTAATTACCATGAGTAAAACCAAAGCAGGAAGAGGTTAAAGGGAATCAAAATGAGTCCGTGTGGGGTTTGATTTATTTCTCATTTTTAATTGAGTCGGAAAAGCCGGAGATTTTTCGTCACACTAATTAGACGCTTGAAGGAGATCAGTCCCACCGCTGACGCTAACATTGTCGTTTATTTACGGGCTTGACTAGTTTATCCTCATACTGCATCTGTTTGTAATAAAGCCTCGCGTCGAGGTCCATTAGCATCTGGGAGCGGTTACGTCCTCGAAGACAATGATTTAGGGTTTAGTGGGATATTTGTGGGATGTCTGAGGAATTGAGGGATCCACCCCCCCATTCGGTTGCTTTCTGTTTAATCTGTGATGCGAATAGAAATGAAAAGGGTTCAGGATTAGAAAAACTCATTATAAAACACATTATACACTCGAAAAAAAAACGTTTTTCTTTCGCTTCTTGTTCAGTTTAATTAGAACGAGTCAAAGTAACACGGTTTCTTAACTTCCTTTCATTTCATTTCAAGTTGTTGTTGATATAAGTAACTGAGCAGTGGATATGTAGTTCCCATACTGTTTAAAATAAATACAAATAAAAAAAAGCAAAGTTGACTTAACTGAAAATTTTGAAGGCAACTTGCTGCACAGCTTTTTTATTATTTTATTTATTTATTATTTTGTTTGTGAGTGTGCTGAAGAGTGCCGCAAGCTGCCACTGCTGGGCCCTTGAGGAAGGCCCTTAACCCTCATCTGCTCGGATGTATATATGAGATCAATGTAAGTCGCTCTGGATAAGGGCGTCGGCCAAATGCCGTAAGACGTCCAATAAATAAATAAATAAACAAATAAATAAATTGTGTGTAAAACCTTCCTTCAATGAAATGAATTAAGTTTTTTGAGTGTATACTATACAGATCTGATATGTATATTTGGTCAGTGTAATATTATATAATTCACTTCAGAGTAATATCTTCCTGAACTGAATGTGAACGTATTCCTTTTCTCGTTTCCTTTTCTTTGGTGCTGTCGCTCCAAAGCCTCCGAAACCCTCCAAAACACTCCGAAACCCTAAAAACACCACCCCCCCTCAAAAACCCTAATATCCTCCGAAACCCTAAAAACACCCCCCCCCATAAAAACCCTAATACCCTCCGAAACCCTCCAAAACCCTAAAAACACCCCCCCAAAACCCTAATACCCTCCAAAACCCTCCAAAACTCTCTGAAACCCTAAAAACACCACCCCCCTCAAAAACCCTAATACCCTCCGAAACCCTAAAAACACCCCCCCAAAAAAACCCTAATACCCTCCGAAACCCTCCAAAACTCTCCGAAACCATAAAAACCTCTTTTAACAAAACCCTCAAAAACCCTAAAACCCTCCGAAACACTCCAAAAATACTCCAAAACCCTCAGAAATCCTCAGAAACATTAAAGAAATGCTACAAAAAAAAACAAAACCCCCAAAACACTCCAAAACCCTCCAAAATCCTCAGAAACCGTAAAAAAAAGTATCTACAAAAACCCCCCAAAACCCTAAAACCTTATACAAAACTCACAGGTTTCTTTTATTTTTCAGATAAAGTTTGTCCTAACGCTTTCCTTCGACATAAACGTGTCTCGTACCATTCGATGCATTCAGTCCCACGGCGTGAACACCGTCTCGCACAGTGGACACGTTCGAACCTCTATTCCTTAGCGTTCAAGCAGTGGCACTACCTCTACTGCGCTGCTCGTGTGAATGATGTTAACCGAGTTGTGGTAGATGATCTCCTTAGGTTTGCTGATGTCGATGACGAACAGGCCTTCTTAGAGTCTCGTTTCATCCGTCCAGGCGTGAAGTTCTGTAATGCAGCTTGTAACTCCAGGTCAAAGAGTGAACATACAGTAACATACCCTTATACATATCTTTATATCATTATCATTACATAAAGAATGAAGTGTCACGTGTCTGAACAACAAGACGTTTGAATGATGGCATGAACGTACCTGTTAACCGTGTTAACCTCGTACTGCCAAAGCAAAACTAAGGAGTTAATTGACACACATCTTGGATGATCTGTGATTGACACATGCCATTTCAGAAAGAAAGGCTTCTTATCGGTGCTCCTTTTCTCCATAACAGAGGCATTGTCGCCATCTAGTGGTAAACCGAAATTCAGTCCTGTACCTTTGTCCAGTCTCTAGTCATTGTGGGTGTACACTAGAGCAAGATTATAACAGTTCAAATTAAAATGGCAAAATAATAATAATAATAATAATAATAATAATAATAATAATAATAATAATAATAATAAATAGTGTAACCTACTTAAGTATACCAATGAATTCACTACACATTCAGCTAGAAAAGTAACTATTTTAGGCCAAAAATATACACCTTCAACAAGTTTTGCCTGGTCCAATCTTCTTTACAGACAAGCAACAAATTTAGCTTTATGGCTATAATAGTAAACCTAAAAATAACCCTAAACTGCATTAAATGAACGCTAAAAACTGATCCACAAATCCACAGTAATGAATAAATAAATAAATAAATAATAATAAAAAAAATCGAACAAATTTTAAATAAACACTAAAATGACTATAAAAATAACAACACACCTCGAAGGATATGTCCTCCTTTCCGAGACAAATCACCAGCACGCCATCAAATGTGTACAAAATATCAAATTTATTTCAATTTATTAGAAAAACAAACAAACAAACAAACAAATAAAAAAAAACACAAACAAACCAATTTGCACATGCACACCCACACGATGTTAGATATCCGTCAACATAGGCATGTTTTTTTTTTTCTTTTCTTTCTTTTCCCGTAAAGCTAGCGCACAGTTGCAGACCTTAAAACGTTATGGTTTTGAAGACACCATGAGGAGAAAAGCTTTGCACTGTCAAGATTATAAAGTTGAATGTACAAAAAAGGCAGTCTGAAAAGCAAGTATAAACATTTAAAAAGAATGTACAAATGGACGAGGTACAAAAAGAGCAGCAAGTCACTCGAACGACATGTAGAAGCGATGCTCGACGACGTATGATCTCCTGACTCGGTAAAAAAAAAAAAAAGGATTTATATTTTATATATATATATTATATATATATATATATTTATATATGTATATACAATTACTCAGATGTCATAAAACGTCTAGTATTTGGCTGACAGTTGTACAAGATATACAGAATGTTTTCATACATTCCTTTTTTTTCTTTTCTTTTTCTTCTTTTTTTGGCAGACTCAGTCCAAACTCATGTCCGTGTTGGAGAGAATGTGCAAATGGGAAGATGACAACGAAAAAAAAAAAATATATATATATATTTTTTTTTAGAGAAAATATAGTACAGTACAAGCTCGAGACGACTCTTTCCACGACTCATCACCTTACATTCACAACAACAATGTTTCGTGGAGAAAACGACACGCGATGGAATAAATTAAACGATGAATCAATAATTTGAGCTGAGAAACAAATGTTGTTGTTTTTTTCGTGACAAGGTTTATATGAACGCACAAACATGACGAATCTCATCCATCTAATCGGACGCAACACGAACCATTGTGCACAATTTATAAGGCAGATATAAGGAGGCTGACGCCCACTAGGACTTTCATGACCACCCACGATTGGGAAACTAGTCAAAAGTGGCAGGGTGCATCATTGTTATTTCATATATATTCTATCCATAAATAAACAAATAAATAAATAAATACTTTCTACTGTGATTTGACAAAACCTTCTAAAATTTGTGCTACACTTGTTTCATTTTGTGCTAATTTTCAATTTATGTGGCAATTTATTTACGTGTCATTTTTCTCCAACAGGCCTCTGGGTATTCTACAGTACGGCGTGCCACGGCATACGGAGACGTATTAGCGTCGAGTCAGATATTTTAGATCTAAAAAAAAAAAAAAAAAAAAAAAAGGCTTGATGCTAATTAACATAGTAAATTAAATGCTAGCTTGAGCTTAGCGTAACTAGATACTACGTTAAAGTTTTCAGCGAATAAAAAAAAAAAGAATTCAATAGCCAATCCGTATCCCGAATATAGCCGATTAGCTGAAGACCGATTTCATTTAGCGCTACGGTCACAAGGCTAGCTAACAATTAGGCTAGCTAGCTTGGAGCGGATCAATTTAGCATCACGACATTAAAGGAGTAAACATAACAGGGTTTTGTCACTGGAATGATAAAATACTTACAATGTAATTTGTTAAACAGCGATCTCTACGGCATGGGAAGGTTTAGACACGATCCTACAGTAAAATGGAGGCGGTAAGCTTCCCTAGCAACGTTAGCCTTATAGCGACAAGCGAACCTCGGACACCAAATATACCTTGGACAATTTATTACTTTTGATGTTAGGAGGTCATTTTTGGCCAACGTACCACTTTAATACTAGACATACTAATATAGTCGTAACCAGTATACTATAATATAAATGATCTACTGATAGTTTTAACACTAGTTAAAGCTAGTTTATTAGATACGGGTTTTTTTTTGTTCCTGGGAAGTTTCCTAATTGTGTATACTGCAAAAGTATAGAAAATGTCTATGAATCCCCTCAGACTTTGCTTTGGTAAATACTAAACCCCACCGGTTCAGTTTCGTTTAGTTCCAGCTGCCTAAATGGAGACATTTCAGCACGGCATCAAGAGTCTGTAAACGTTTTCTATACATATGAGGCATAAACAATTCGAAAATAGCACTTACTACATGGGAACGAAAACCGTGTTACGTTGTGTAATCTTTCTTAGTGCATAAATAATCAACCACGATAATCAAAAAGAATAAACAGTCAACTCGGATCGGCGACGAGGTGCGAGGTTTTGTCATTACACATCCACTCGTACTGTATATTCAATTAAAGACCGAAACAGTTCTTTTCGGTGTTTCTGATGGAGAATTTTGCGTTTAGGGTTTAGGTAAGGAACCCAGGTTCGTTCGACAGTATAAAAAGCTCGACTAGTTTGGCTAGTGGTCATGAAAACCCTAGTTCCCGCTATTCCCGTTTCTTCTTTCCCACCTCCATCCAAATCCATTAGGAGACATGGAGGAAAGATGGAAAAGTGACTCCACCCCCTATTTCACAGCACCAATTCTTTTCAACAGTTTCTTTCCTCTGGAGAGCGATCCTTGTTTCTTAGGTTGGGCTCGGGGAGAGAACCCTGGATGTTGGGGTGCGCCGTGGAGGTGGCACTTCGTCCCGGAGAGCCCCGCGCTTTTTCCACAGGAATCTAACGGGAGACCCGTATGAAGAAAAAAAAAAAACGACAAAAAACCCTGCCATTGTTTCTGATTTTTCTCTCACAGCATCCCACCGCACATCCAACCCTCCATCTCCACCAAGTCCTTTCTGTCCCGGCAGGGCCACCGTACAGTACACAGGGAGAAAACCAGTCACTCCACATAACATCTTCATACAGCTTGACTGTAAAAAAAGTGTTCCCTTCCTCTCCTCTTCATAAAAAAAACAAAAACAAAACGTGTTTGTGATGCAAATGCTACGATTGAGAGAGATTGAAAAATGCATAAAAAGGTGCTTTGAATATTCTGGCTTCTATAATAATAATAATAATAAAATAATAATAATAATAATAATAATATACACAGTTTTCTTGTCTGTATTAATGTTATACAATGTGGATTGGGATCATAGGTATACATATTAGACCCAGATAGCTGGACGAAAACAGCTGATGTTAGCTTGCGGACGTCTAGATCAGTTGTATTCGGAGAAAAATTTCCGCCTTGGCAAATTTACCAATCCGATCCAATTGAAAAGATTGCGTACTATGGTAAGATAGACCTCTGAGACCCCCCAAAAATGCACTTGTTCCCAGCAGAAAAAACCTTGGCAAAAATCAGCGTGAGTCAGTAAAGGACACTTATTTCACTATCTAGAAGTCTAATACGTTTATCTATGATTAGTACAGAGCTGTACGCCTCGATAGCGGTCCTTTCTGGTTTCCTGGCCACAGTTCCTTCTACATCATTTACATGTATATCACACCTTCAGGGGGCATGGGGGGAAATGTGTACATTTGATCGAATGAATGGTGAGAAAGAGAGAAAAGACGAGGGTTTAATTTACCGGTCTCTGATGTAATCTATCACCTTTCGGCTTGGTGACTTCAGCTGGGGACCTGAGGCCAAATCAAACCTGCTTTAAACACACACTTCATTTACAAAGGTCAAGATCTGAAGCGACTAACTACTGAAATGAGAAAGAAAAAGATAGTACACGTGACAAACTAATGCTGATGGTGGAAATCTACACTCTAAAAGGGTTAGAAATGATGTTTTATTGGTGTTTGTTTGCCGTTCCTCAGAGCAAAACCGCACCCCAGACATGACGCTTTAAAAACGTGCCAATTCCATTTTTAGATAAGTGCGGTCTTGTCTGGTGCACGGCTTCTCGACGGGAAGGGAGGGTTCGACTCTACGGGAGCGTCCACGCTACAGGGGTCGGAGAGGGAGGGAGGGAGGGAAGGAGGGAAAGAGGGAGCTCAAACTCGGACCCTTGAAGCTTGAGTCATGAGTTACAGCAGGAGTCAATGAGACGGACACGGTCATGTACAAACACCCAGAGAACCGACTGAAGATACCAGCTCGTCCCGTCTAATGCAGAGCTCAGGGTTTTTTTTTTTCTTTCTCGTGGTGCTTGAGCAGACCGATCTCTGCTTTCTGTTCGTCCAATCACAGGCAAGGAGTCAATAAATGTGAGGTAGCAAGTGTGTGGTTAGAAGTACCGGTAAGAGTGTGTTAATGACGGGGGTGCAACCTGAAATAAAGTGCTTGATCTGTGAAGGAGGAGGTGTGGGGAGGATGTTCGGTATGTTTTATGCATTTTAAAGCATGCGGTTGCTATTTGAAGTGACGGTCTGGCGGCGACGGGGTCCAATCTCACAACCATCTGATTACTAGCACAGAGCCTTCAGCACTGACCTCTTGTAAAGAAATTTTCCCACTTCGCAAATGCAGTCAACCGACCAAGACGTCTGGCTGCTGTAATCATAAAGACTCGTCCCAGGACTCATAACCCATGAACGTCCTTTCAACACACTATACCGTAATGATTTATAATCCAACTCATTTGGTGTCACCCTTCTGAGTCTGCTTCCTGTCAAGGTTTGTTCCTCATGTCATATTGAGGATTTTTCGCTTGCCATAATCAGGGCTGGCTTTCCAGACTTACGCTAGACCTGGACGTAGCCAGCTATTTCTGAAAAAAATATCCCAGGGGACTCGGGACACCGGACGGACGGGGTGCCAACCCAGCCCCAATCGCGCACACATTCACACAGTACGGATCTTTTGGAAATTAGCCTACAACGAACGTCTTTGGACTGGAGGAGGAAACCGAGGGAGTACCCGGAGGAAACCCGAGGAGAACGTGCGAAAACTCCATGCGCACAGGGCGGAGTCGGGAATCGAACCCCTCGACGCGGCACAAAATAAAACCATCGCCTTGTGCGAAAAGGCTGCTTTCAGAGCCACGGCTTGTGCATCACTGTCGAATCCGAGTCCGATCAGTGGGAAATTCCAGCTCACGGAGGCCATGCCGTACGCTCGGTTTCAGAATCCACGAGTCTCCAGCTCATCAACACGTCTAAGTATATGTAAGGCTTTTAACTTTTAAGTGCGGTTTGACATGTCCTTCGCTACACAACCGATGCAGTCTAAACAAGAACAACGTCCTGAATAGAAGACTACTTTTAGTAGAGGACTTTCTAAAATAATGGCCGACTTGTAAAGATCTGCATTGCTGTGACCCCTTCCTCGTAATTCCAGTGCAAAACTAAAGGACAAAAACGAACTCGGACGCCTCGGCTGATAGACTACATTTAGGTTGAGTAGAAAATTGTGTAAACTGGATACTTCGCCGAAGCGTTCCATTACTATCGTCATAAAGCTGTATTTTGCTACTGAGTTCATGTCATGTGTCGACGCCTGAGTAACAAGTTAACTATATAGCTTTTTATTTCTATATTGTTTAACAATGTGTGTCTTTAGAGCTGTGTGGATGTACTGCATGTCTATATTGCGTGTGCGTGTGTGTGTGTGTGTGTGTGTGTGTGTGTTTACACCCCTTTGTCAGGGAGTTAACATTAAAGGCTCCCCGTGTCACCTGCATTAGACGAGGACAGCGTTAGTCTCGGTATCGTCAGTCGCTCACTTACGTGAGGCGCACTGAGCCGTTACGGAGTGAAATGAACGCTCTTCTTCTGCTTTGCCAAGCGGGTGGAGGAGAAAGGAAAAAAAAACAAAACAACAACAACAACAACACCGGCATGATGCGACGCATCTCAACAGTGTGCACATTGAACATGAGAGAAGGCTAGTCAGAGAAAGGAAAGTACAAGAACAAATCTCTTGAGCATTGAACAGTGATCGTTTCTTCTTTTTTTTTTTTTTCTTCCATAAACCAGAACACAGTATCTACATTAGACATAAATCTATAAACAAAAAGCACTCCCCCAAAGTATATCTCTTTGTCTACTTACAATTTGGTCAAGCCCAGAAAGTCTTAAATATGAGCAATATACAAAAGACAAGTTACTTTGGAAACATATACAAAAGTGTGTTGTTATTTTTTTTTCTCACGTTTTTTTTTACTCGGCCTCGTTCTTTTGCATAATATATTTCAAAAAAAAAAAATGGAGGAAGTCAAGCATTTTGGAAGGAAAGGGGACATGCAGTTCTACATGGGTTCATCTCTCTGTACATCAAAACTATTGCCTCTATTATAAAGTTATTTTCAGATCAAAACACACTCATATTCATAAAGCATCTGTTACAATCCTGAATAGACAGCGTGACGAGTCTGAGGTGAGCCCCGCCCCCACCCTGCATTTACAAAATAATAACCACGAACCATGTGACATCATTCTTCATGTTTTCTTAAATAATGCTTTATGAATACTGTATAATATTTCATAACAAACACAAACACGTATCCCACCCCTCCCCCCCACACACACAACACACCCCTCCCCCCCAGGGTCTTTCATACAGATTTTGAACATAAACATAAACTTGCTAACATCTCCGTAGCCTCTTATATATTGTGTTCATTTATTTAACGATCCCGACAAAATGAAATAAATAAATAAAAACAAATAGAAAGAAAAAGAAGGAAAAAACAACAACAAACGGGCGTCACGCGACGTGAATCACAGACGGAGAGGAGGGAAAGATTCAAGCGCAGAGAAAGGAGAGGTAAAATAAAAAAAAAAAAGAGAGAGAGAGAGAGAGAGAGAGAGAGGGGGGAAATAGCAGATGGATGAGAGAGGGCTAGTGCTGTGAAACGGGGTGTACCCTTTTGCTCTTGGTCCTGACTGGGTGATCCTGTGGCTCGCTGAGGAAAACCTCCACGTCGTCAGGCACTTCTTCCAGAAAGTTGGAGGGCACCAGACCTCTGTGCCCGTTCAGTTCGCCCTGAGAGACGACACGACACGACACGGAACGCCGATCAAATAAACACACCGCAAAGCAAATCCACGGTGAAGAACAGACAAGAGTAACGTCCGACATTTAACAGCAGAACAAGCCAGCTTTCGCACGCTGTAACCATAACAACCGACTCCTAGCTACTTCTAGCTAGCTAACTACAGTAGGATGGGTTACTAGTTGCTAACCAGCCTGCGTTGCTATTGCTTTCATCTACAACAAAGATTAAATGTATTTTTCAACCTGACAACAGAACGCAAATTCTCCGATGACAAATCGAAATCGATCGAAATCGTTAAGCTCCTCACGGTCTCAATACTTTCTTAAAAATACTTTCTTTTTTTTTCTACTGGTACTGATACTTCCTTGTATACTTACTTGCCCAACTAGCTGCAATCTGATTGGTTAGAATATAAACAGAGCTTTCGAATTTTTTGTGACGCAACTTTGCACTCGTGCAGAACTTCTCGAATCGGCGAAACCGCACTCGCACAAAATTGTTGGTCGGTAAACGAGGCCTTTTAGCTGTACGCGTGTGCGACGCACGTGACCCGAAGAGGGCTTTGGTTGTGTTTTTTTAAACCGCCCACATTCTCCTCTTTATACAGAATCGCATTTAAATCGTCTCTCTCTATAAATTGTCTGTTGTTGTTATGTAATTCACGGTGTATTACATTTGAAAGCAAAGAAAGAACGCAATCGGGCATCCCGGGCGTGCTCGGGAAAACAGCGTAATCAGGTGCATAACCCAACTCTGAATACACGGAACTTTCTCTAACTTTTACATTGAAACCGACGACACCGAACGACATCTTTTTGCGTGCGACAAAGTACTGACACGCTGAAATCCACCGCACAGAAGTGTACTCACGTAATAAAACCCGTCTTCGTCGATTTCCCCAAACACCGTTATCACATCTCCGGCACAGAAGGTCAGCTCTTCCTGAGAAAGACGCACACGGGCAGGTTCAGCACATTATTCATACACTGCGAGGCGTGTTATGCGCAACAGGACACAGCGGACGCAGCATTACTACTGTACAGATGAGATGCTTATACGACAAATCATGAAATCAGTAGCTGAAACAATGAACACTGCGGGTAATAAACTAAACTAACATGTTAAGTGAATGCCCTTCATGACGCCATAGACAGAAGAGGTAGGGATCCCTAGGTAGGGGATAGATTACTATTTGAAACACTATTGAGGACTATTGAACTAAGGCCTGACCGATATAACTTTGTTAAGTTGTTGTTGATACCTTTCTGTAATAGTGAGGACCTGATTTTAGAAATTTGAGTGATTAGCGCCCTCTAGAGCCTCACATCAAGTTCAAGAACAGATCATTTTCTTCTACATTTACATTTATTCATTTAGCAGACGCTTTTATCCAGGCTGTTCATAAATGAAAAGCTAGTATCCTGGAGTCTAAAACGGAATTTGTTTTGAGAAGGCACTGAGAAGATTTCTTCGTTACCTCTACATCTACGTTTGGCGAGCTCTCCCTGGGGTCGTAGTCGTACAGAGCCACCATCCGGTGCGTGGACATCGGGTGCCGTCCACTCCTCCTGTTCCGCTCTGAGACGAGACGAACAGAGAGAATGTGAAAACGAACGAGGACGAGTTTGGCGTTGTTTCGAACGGTATGCGGATGTAAACATAACCGTGAATCTTACATGGTGGAAAATAAACATGAAAGACACATGACTACGAGACTATAACGCTAAACGCTAAAGACCGATGCATGTCGTCCGTTAAGGCTGCGAGTTTAAATCCCAGGAACGGCAGATAGTGAGGCGAATTGCCTTGTAACCCAAAATGTAGGGGTGTACTTACTTCATTTCCATGGGGTTGTACTTTCACGTGACCGTACGTAAATATAACGTACGTTTAAATCTCAGCTCGAAGTGTGTTACTTGTACAAAAAGTACCACATAAAACAAATATACCAGACACTAATGAAAAAAAAAAAAAAAAAAGAGATAAAGGTAAGGAAAATGATAAGCAACTTAAATAAGAAGTACTAGCAACGGCGTGGATGAAGAGCAACGCGTCCGAGGCGTTTGCACCTTGGGATCCGGTTTAGAAAACAAGGAATGAAGTGAGCGCTTGGAGGGGGTGAGAAAAACAAAAGCGAAAAGCTCGGAGGGAGAACAAACCTTTTTTGGATTTCCGAAACCTGCGATTTAGCGAGCGGCCATCTTTGAACCGATCGCAGTTCGCTTAAAAACAGAAAAGGAAGGGAAGAGAAAAGGAGAGGAGGATGAAAAGTGCAAGCAAGCATAGGACTGGACAGCTCGCGACTTGTATACCGGAAAAGCTACGATTCAGGCTCTGAGGATAGAAAAACAAGCGAAGATAGATTAGAAGAAGCAGGAACGGGAAGGATATCGGAGACGAACAGCTGATGGAGCGGAGTAAGAGCGGACGTACCTATTTTTTCGACCGGTGTGTTCAGTGGTAGGAAGCCCTGCTGAAGAAGCTGGTCCATCATATCGCTGTCCTCCGTCTCGATCTCGGATATCATGTTGCAGGGGACGAGACCTCTCCGGCCTGTAGACACCTCCGCTCTGTAGAACCCGTCCGTGTCCTTCTCTCCGAACACCTAGACCACAAGCGGAAGAGATGAGACGAGACGAGACGAAACAGGACGCTTAACGGAACGCAGTGAAAGGGAAAAACAGACGGTGTGGACAGCTTTGACATGGTTTAGAAAGGTCCTTTGCCTGAACGCCTGAGCGTGAAAAGGCGACAAAATTGTTAGTAAAAAAAAGGGGGGAAATAAAAGTTGAAGGCAACCGAACTGCACAGAAAAAAAAGAGTAAAATACAAAGAAAACAAAGAGAGTTGAGCGTGCTTGTTTTTTTCAAACGCCACGATCCTCAGAAAACGTAGCAATAGAGAGGAACACTTTCTAGAGAGTAAAAGGCAAAACTATCCAGGCGTGTGCTATTCTCGAGCTTTTAAGGGATCTTCATGAAGCACAAAAGGCGCATAACGGGAGCATCATGGCCCACCTTTATGATCTGGCCCTCTTTGAAGGGAAGCTCCTCTACTGCGGCGTCAGGGTTCGGGGACATGGACTGGGGGTTGTAGTCAAACAGAGCTACAAAAATCCTCGCCAGGTTGTCCGGCTCTGACTCCTCGAAGTAGTCCGGCGAGCGTCTATCCCGTCCTCTGTAACCGCCTAAAAAAACGACAACACACGCACAGCTACTGCTACTCTCAGAACCAGAACGGAGATCGCCGCCACTGTCTTTTAACAGTAACTGAACATTTATTAGCTATTTCATAATATTGCATAATGAATCTCTTTCGCAAAGAAGATACAAAAAAACCCCCCAACCCTAATAGCTATTTAAAACTAGATATAAAAATAGCACAAAGTAACACAGAATAGAGAAAACGTAACCGATAATGAATTTTTCCTTTTCCCCAAACGGAGTCGATCACGTGATCACGAACATGTTCAGTGTCTGAACTTCTTCTGACTTCTTGAGTTTTGCTCGAGAGTTAAATCGAGCAAAATAATCGGAGTGAAATCACCGCTCCGATTATTTACAGTTAGTGTTATATGTATATAACGCTTTTCTAGAGACTCAAAGTGCTTCACATAGAATGGAGGGAGGTGGGGAGGAGGTGTCTCTTCAACCACCAGAAGTGTGAAGCGTCCACCTGGATGACCTGCGACGGCAGCCGTAGTGCACGAGAACGCTCACCACACATACCAGATATTAGTGGAGAGGAGGGAGTGATGCAGCCAGTTCAGACATGGGAGGATTATTAGCGGGCCGTGATAGAGAAGGGCCGTTTTCACCAGAACACCGGGGTTATACCCCTACTCTTTGACGAGAAGTGTGCTGGGATTTGTAATGAGTCAGGACCTCGGTTTACCGTCTCATCTCGTTAGCCTGTTATAGACACTGAACATGTCTTGATCAAGTCGGTTCGAGGCGAATGGAAAATAGCATTAATGGAGCACTCACATGACCAACACAGATACATCTCCAACTGAGAAGCATGCATAGTACCCTCAGAAGACACCATGCACACATACGCACACACATTCACACCCAGGCACGATTTACAGTCGCCAGTCGAACTGCAACATGTTTTTGGGAGATAAAAGTCCATAAGGATTGAACCCGAGTTCAGGAGTAAAGATGGCAAAGCTACACGCTGTACCATCGCGCCACTCAATTACCATCGAGTTGTGAAGAAGTGGTGACGACAACAACAACAACAACAACAACAACAAAAATGGTTAAAAAGTCATTGATCACAAAGATTTTCATGGATATGAGATCGGTTCTTTAAGGAATCAAAATGCCACAGGTTCCCAACCCTGGTCCTGGAGTACCACCTGTCCGGCAAATGTGAGTGAGTGAAATAATAAGCGTTTTTTGCCGCTCTTCCTGACTTGAAGTGGGTGTGTTGATAATAATGATAATGAGTCTTATATACACGATACAGCAGAGTGAAATTCTTTTCTTTGGATATCCCAGCCTGTCAGGAAGTTGGAGTCAGAGCACAGGGTCGGCCATGATACAGCGCCCCCTGGAGCAGAGAGGGTTAAGGGTCTTGATCAAGGGCCCAACAGTGGTAGCTTAGCAGTGCTGGGGCTTGAACCCCCGACCTTCTGATCAGTAACCCAGAGCCTTAAGCTTTACGCCACCACTGCTAGAGCAGGGGAAACCTTAGACAGTTGGAACTCTGGGACAAGGATTGGGAACCTGTGGTCTATGGCATTACTGCTCTAAAGAATTTTTTATTATATAAGTTCTATTTTTAAGAAAGCAGTAACATATACAATGCAGGAGGAGGTTCGTGCAGGACGGCCAAGACAGGGTTAGACAATCCGCTTTTGGACAGGATGGATAAGAGGAGGGAGGAAAGTGGTGGAGATGGACGGAGAGAGGGAATCAGAAAGCAAAGCACTGTTTGGGCTTTAAAGACCACATAGGAGCACATTGAAAAGGGGGAGGACAGTCACACTATTCTCACTGTCGGCACTCAACAGAAAGAATGTCGAGAAAAAAAAAGAAAAAGAAGAAGGAAGAATCGAATGTTTGGAGGGCCGAAGCGTACTTCCAGACCACAGATCCTGAGCCGTCAGCCCTCCAAGCACTGGTTCCCCTCAGCTCTTTATTCAGCAGCCAACGAAACCCATAGCGAGCTATAACTACAAGCTTCTGTCTGGTCTAATCGTCTAATCTCTTTTTGTCTAACCTGTCTCTCTTTTCCACTGCACGTACCATATCGTTCCTCTGATCGTCGTGGTGGGCATTTCCTGCGGCGCGCTACACTGCCATAGTAAACATCATCCTTGACAGGTGAGAGGTTCCCCTCACTCCCCTCACTGTTATTCTCCATTGTGATCTCTAAGGAAACACCAATCAGAGCGTTACAGCCGCACACCTCTAATCGCCGCCCGTCTGATCGTGAAGAAGCATGGAAGCAGAGTGAGCGTGTAGTGGGATCAGTTCGATTCGATCGCACATGAGTGCTAGCCGTTAGCATCATGAGCTGCGAGAAGGAAAACTGATCCCAGATCTGCCATCAAGTGCTACATATGAGTAAAACAGCCAGGCAGGGGCTGTTCTGACTAGCGGATTAGCATATGAGCAGATGGTGCAGTCAAACAGGATACACACCAGTAAATCAAGCAGTGCTGTTCATAGAGTCCATGTCAATAATGACATGCCGGTAAACACATAACCAGGGAAAAAGTACACGACAATAGAAATCTTAACGAGAAAGGGGATGGGCAGGGCTTATCCCGTACAGGATGTGACCTCACTAACCGATGGAAGGAACCACCATGGGCCTTCTCTGAGGGGGAGGACATCCGTGACTCATCCGACGGCTGGACTGCTCCGGTCGATCCGAGCGTCCCGTGGAGGAAGAGTTCCCTAAAATCTTCAAATGTAGACATTAAAGCATTCAACTTGTGAAGAAGCAGCATTAGAAAATGACAACGACACCACATCCATGATTAAAGCAGTTACGCTATGCTTTTACAAACAATAGTTTAGATCTATATGCTTATTGCTAGTGATTCAGAAAACAAGGAGGATGAACTCATCGAAAACATTGAACAGAAACGGTCAAAACAAACCCCGACAACGACATGGGTAGGGTTTCAAATCAGATGTTTAGCTAAAGACCATTTAGGTTTTTGTTCGGTAATCTCTCTGTGGCTTGGTGTGAATAAAAGAATCGCTTGGAAACATCACACTGTAGATTTCTTACCATAAAGGAGTAAGAAATCTACGGATCCGTCATTAGTATGTTGCTGCCTTTTTTTTTTTTTTTTTTCTCCAAGTCTGGTCCTGAAGAAGCATGGGAAATATTTAATTTCTCTGTGTGTGCGCTGTGTGTTACATGAACAACTGGTGAAACCTGATATCGTCATGGTGGAATGTCAATGTTCTATGAGGGTCTGCTCACAATCCATAGGAACAAGAAACACTCAGAAATGGCCTTTAGGTAATTGCAAATAAATAAATAAATAAATAAATAAATAGATCTACACGTTCATAAAAAGAAAACTCACTTCACATTCTAGTAAGGAATTCACATGATACAAGAAAGCAACAAACAAACGAACAAACAAAACAAAAACAGCTGAACCAACCAATAAATGACCATGAAGCAAATTTTCTGAAACTTCTGAACATCTGAAAAAAAAAAAAAAAAAAGAAAGAAAAGAAAAAAAAATACAGGGAAATGGACCCATTAAATGAGGAGGCAGAACACTGAGAAAAGAGGAATGGTTTTACTGCTTGTCGATGAAGGGGCAAAGTAGTTGGTGGATGATGCGGCGTGAGAGAGATGGAGACTGGAAGAGGAGGAGGAAGAGGAAGAGGGGGGTTTTGTAGACACACACCAGAGGTTCATCCACAGCTCTGTTGAGTCTGGCCACAGAGTGAGCCCTAATGTCCCTGCTATAGCTCCTGCCAACCTCACTCAGCCTGCTCTCGCTCCGGAACCTGTGCCGAGGTCGATGGAGATGGTGAAGATGGTGATAAATATGCGGACGGTAGTAGTGGTGGTACGACTCCCTGAGGTCACTCGCTGTGTCCAGGAAGTCCTCCTCTACACCACACTGGCGCGTGAGCGTCCTCTTCCTGCCTGTCGCCAGCGCGCGGCGCTCTGCTGGGCCCTCGCTGTGGATGCTGCCGCTGCAATGCCAGTTCCAGCCACCGCGGGGTGCCAGTAAGCTCTCATCTTCACTCCCGCAGTCCAGGCCACTGTCTGGACTTTTGGTGTTCTGCCTGCTGCTCCAGGTTGAGGTTCTGTCCTCTGATGAAAAGCATGGGCGCCGCTGGAACTGTTTCAGAATACGTGTGTTCGCAGACAGCCGTTCGGATTCTCTTGCTTTCTCCTCTTTCCACGTTTTCTGCTCGGCGCCAGCCTCCTGCTCCTCCTCGGCCACCTCGGGGATGCTATGAAGGCGCTTGGGGGAGCGCATCGATCGCTGGCGGACCACCTCCCGCTGCAGGTCCCAGTTACAACTATCCTGCTCCTCCATCAGGTCCTGCCGTCTGTAGTACGCCTTTAATGAAGTACCAGCCGATGAGGCAAAATCCACGGATGAAATTGTAGAAAATTTTTTTTTTCATTTATTAGATTCAAATTTTTGTTTTTTTGGTTTTGGGTTTGGAGTTTAGTTTGAAGTTGTTAGAACAGGCAGAGAAGACACAACCGTGCGCAAATGAGAACCAAAATTGGGGAAAAAAAGAAAAGACAAAATAAAGACAGGATTAGTTCCAAGAGGCTGCGGCTGAAGTGCAAAGCATGCAGTCTCATTCTGCGACGGGCGTGGCATGCTGCGGACGGTAATCTGTGGAAGGAATCTGTCAGGAACACACGGACCATACCAAAGATGGGTTTGAAGGAGGATCGCGTGATGCGGGGCCTACTCAAACGGAGGGCAGGAAAACCCTTAAACGATAATTCCATACACAGCCATGGAATGAGCTGATAAATAGTAAATAAAATCTAAAGTAAGAAAAAAAAAAAGAAAGGTCTTGACATAAATGCAGCAGAAAATATTCAATGTAACATAACAAAAAGAAAAAGTGTGTGTCAAGTATATTATGGGAAAGGAGACCATTATAGTGATGATCTCATTAAAAAGCCAGCATCGATTTATAACAGTTTGTCATTTGAGTGAGTCATTTTGAACCTACTTCCATCTTCAAATCTAAGTTCCTTTCTGCTGGACTGCAAAACATTTTCCTTCACAGACAGATCTCTGTACAGTAGTTGGTGGTGGTGCGCACCCAAAACACGGGCCATCAATAAGCACATACTAAAAGAGCATAATGTATCTCATTGTTCAAATCGAACCTCTTGTGGTATCACTTGGCATGCAAGTACTGGCTAGCAGAGTTCCCAACCCAAGCTGCGAACCCAAGTTCCCAACTTAAAGCTGGCACATCTTCTTGCAAATGACAAGTGGAAGCTTTAGAGACTGTATTGAGTTTCAATTTTCTAGTAAAGAACAGTGGTAGTCACCAACTAGAGTGCAAGCTGGAAAAACAACACTATGGCAGTGGGTTTGTGGCCAAGCGATGTCTACGGAAGGACGGTCCAGGAGAACAAGCAGGTAACAAGGTCTAGAACTGTGCACCGTTAAGGGTGGCCGACTTATATGCCTGCTTTCCTTCTTCTTTTCCGTCTAGCGTGTAGAGTTGTTTTTATCGTGTGTGTGATGCCGACCGTTCTGGAAAGCACTTGTCTGAGCTTTCCATGATGAAGCTCTGCAGCCACCACACCTGCCCTCTGTATCCCCCGTCCTCCATGACCAAGAGTTTTACAGAGGTGTCAAAACTCATTAGGATAGTAATACACCGTGATGGAGAGGTAATAAAGTCCCTCAGCAGGACAGACAGAGTTTCCAGTGCTTGGTGCAACCAGACAGGACCCGTGTGCACCGCACATGAACATCAGAGGATGTCTTCACATCTCATTAGTCGCCAGTGAGACAATGAGTGGTCTGCCTAGACACGTGCTAAAGCTCAAGGCGCAGCAGGTGTCTGCACAGATGCAGATGAAGTATGATAGTCTGAAGAAGGCCATACTGCAGTGCGTTGGCCTGGCCAAAATTAGTGTGATCATAGCTTGTCTCCCAGATAGGAGGGCAGAGTCGGTCCAGTGACCTTGACTACCTTGTGGCATATCCGGGGCAGATACCTTCTCCTCTCTGTACTCTTAGATATCATTAGTGAATATTGAAATGAAACTCAGTACATGGATATCTTCACACATGGGTTCATTTAATGCAGGAGAACTTGCTCCAGGCCCAGTTCTGTCAGTCCTGGCTGAACAAGAGGGGCACTCGAAGAGCTGTGAGGATTGACACCAGGAGAATATGTACTCAACATACTCCCCACGTCAAGTGCTAAATTACTCACACAGCGAGTTGGTTATGAACAAATAAAGGCAATGCATTCCACTTTTAGACAGAGAGAAGGTCCAGTTCCCTGTGGAGACCAGCTCCCCCTATCCAACTGACTGACTGATCAGTTGCAAGTGGAGCTTTCCTGGTCGTGCCAAACTCAAACTGCTTGTTTTTAACCGACATCGGATTTGTCTAATTTCTACTGGACTCGTAAAACCTGTCCTGGTCACACCGTCACCCTTCCTTTAGTTTTTTGGGGAGGAACCCACAACCTGTCTCATACTAAACAGATGTGAATGAGTTCCAGGGGCTGACTGGTTATTCTCCTAGGTTCTCACCCAAGTATTCTGGTGTCACTGACCCCTTGACTAATCTCACCAAAAAGCTGGAACATAAAAGCCTACACTCCATACAGCAATGCCAAAACGCTTTAAATCATGTTAAGGCAGTTCTCTGTGCGAGGTCGCTGTTGCATTCTCCGGAGTTCTCTTCCCTTTCATTCTTCCCTTTTACAGCTCCTGGTGCTGTATATCAGTCGGAAGCTGTCTGCGAGTGAGATGAAGTACAGCAGCATCGATAAGGAGTGTCTAGCAATTAAGTGAGTGGCTTTCATCCTCTGATACTACCTACTTGAGCATCTCTTCACTCTCCGCTCTGGTCATACCCTGCTCAGGTGACTCCACGGCATACCAACACACAAATTACCAACGGTAGCTTGTTTTAAAATGACGGATTTCATCTCTCAGTGGCTGCCCAGACAGGAAAGTTATACCTCGGTCAGCCCCAGCTGAGAGTGCACATCAGAGGAAACAAGCTATGGGGTCATAAGAATTGCACATGGAGATGAGATATGGGGAAGGTCTACAGCTTTGAAGAACACAGTGGTTTCCTTCATAAAGAGAAATGGAGACTCTTCACCTGGTCAAAATGAATAAACAGGGGGACAAGGGCTTTAGTTAGGGAGATGAGTTCAGACCCAAACCAAAGACCAAAGATCAAAGACCAAAGTCACTTTGATGGAAGTCCAATTGGGAAAATCTGCCAGAAGGACCACCACTTCTGCAGAACTCCACCAATCAAGCCTTCACCTATAGCAGAGTGGCCAGATACTTATGTTA
Organism: Ameiurus melas; assembly: GCA_012411365.1. Classification (NCBI taxonomy): domain Eukaryota; kingdom Metazoa; phylum Chordata; class Actinopteri; order Siluriformes; family Ictaluridae; genus Ameiurus; species Ameiurus melas. The sequence continues at coordinate 3,467,082 of CM022780.1, read as the reverse complement.
AAGTCATACGAGAGGTCAAATAGAGTTTGCCAAAAGGTGTCTAAAGGACTTTCAGGCCATGAGTGACATTACTATATGGCCTGATGAAACGCTTTGGCCTAAATACAAAGCATTACACATGGAGGAACGGTCTACACAAAGGCATGGTGGTGGCTGCATCATGTGGATGTGCATGTTTCTGGGAGGTCTGTCAGGATCAACAAAGAGGTCCTTGAGGAAAACCTACGACCTCAGAGACCTCGAACAGGACAAAAGGACGAATTACTTCGCGACAGATGACACACAAAAAAAAAAAAAAAAAAAAACATGAATGCAGGAAGTACTCATCACACCCGAAAATACTTACGGGCTCATCGCCGCCAAGGTCGTTTTAATCTGTTTGAATACTTTGAATGATGCTTTTTTACTATGGAGCGTTTATTTTTGTAGACTGATGAGATAACAAGACATAAGCTCCACCGCCGCCATTTCCGACGTGAAGCCTGAACGTATTGGGGATTTTAATTAGGTTCTATAGTCACACATCTGTTACGTTCTTACCGATAAAGCCATAGGGACGACCAATCAAATTCTATCCTAATATCCTAACGGTGATTTCCTTAAATAAGAGCAGCAGTCATGTCCGGTAAACTAGGCATGCCTGGTCTTGTTCTCACAGAGACGAAGGGCTCGTGGACAATTCTCATTTGAAGATGGAAGTTTTACACACTGCAACAAAAATAAAAATGTCCATGTGTCAATATCAAAGGTAATACGCTGTGATGAATTTTTTTTCTTGCAAACAAGAATGCAGTAATGACATACAAAGATTGTCATACGATTAGATTAAACTCTTCTCGACCGATACACCTGTGACGAAGTCATCGAAATGACATGATGCCAAAACAAAGATGACAAATATGACAGACGCGAAAAACACCAATTTATTGCTCTCGATTTATTTCCCGTTGGTGTTTTCCCGTCGGTGTTTCATTTCAGCAACCGAAGCTGCTTGTTAGCTGTTGTTCGGTATGCCGAAAGGAGACGTATATATTCCCAAGATCGACTTCTCAGCGCTGAGTGAAGCGAAACTGAACAGAAGTAGAAGCATGAGACGAACAGAACCAAAAGTGAATAATCGTTTCATTTAAATGAGTTTCGCTCACTTAAATGAGATTCCCAAACGGCCTCGCCGTAGCTCAAGCACTTCAGCTGGCAACTTGGTAAATCCTATAACTTATACAGTTTACATACGTTTAAACTAGGGGTGGGGCGATATATCAGTCTGACAGTATACCACGATAAAAATCTGTGTTTTTTGTTGTCTTTATGCTACGCCAGTAAAGATAAAGAGGTCACGAAATAAAAAAAAATTAAAAAACACGTTTGTTTATAATAAAATATATAATTAAATCCGAATTATGGTTCCAAGTTTTATGTATATTTAGTGACAGACTCACTCCCTGCATATATATATATATATATATATATATATATATATATATATATATATATATATATATATATATATATATATATGAAACTAAAAAAATAGCCCATATTATAAAATGAGAAGAAAAAAAAATTCAAACAGATTGTGAAATTATTTACGAAATAAAAAACGTAAAACTTTTGATTGCATAAGTATTCACCCCCATCGCTGTGAGACTCCGTAAATGAGTTGCGACTGTATACGGCACCACATTTGATTTTTTTTTGTTTGCTAATGAGGAATAACATCATTAGCACATTTTGTCAGGATCTGAGTTGCTAAATCAATCCGGTGGGCTGGATTAGAACCTTTACGAGGCCGGTCCCAGACGACTGGGTGTACATTTATTTGACATTTATTTAAACCGCTCCACCCCTAATTTAAGCCGTGAATTTCAAACGCGTGTATGTCGATATGTCGTAATACAGTGTACTGCTGGACATAATCAAAAACAAACAACTTTTCACCTCACAACTGTGACTTGTTTACAGTAGGAAAAATCTTCCGAAATGTTCAGTTTCCGAGTCCGAGTTTCGTGAATCCGATCTAAAAATCGTGTAGACATACAGCTCCGTACTGAAATTTCTAGCGTGCATTAATGCATGCAGTGTGTGTGTGTGTGTGTGTGTGTGTGTGTGTGTGTATGCGCCGTCTCGTCTAAAAAAAAAAACAGCAGTTCCCAATCCCGGTCCTGGAGAACCTAAGAAGTGCATGTTTCCTACACTAACACACGTGACACATACGTGTGTACGTTCTCTCAGACTGGTATGGAGAACTGCTGAAGCCATTCAGCTGCTCGTAAAGCTCTGTATGAAACATGACTGCATGATGTTAAAGCGAGAGCTGGACCAAAATGAAATCTACATTTCAATTTCCTAGGCTAATGGGACGTTTACACTTGTTAAGACTTGTGTGTGTGTGTGTGTTTTCTGACACAATGACATTCTGACATCTATGAAAATATTAATAGTAATAAGGACACAGTGTTATCACTATGCCCAAAGTTTGAAGGCGGGATTGGTTAGATATGAATATATCATTAGAATTTGCCTTTTTTGTTTATAGAATTCAAACGATTTCTTTTGAGGAGAGTGTGAAGCATGAAACGTCTTGGCTACAGTACATTTGAAGTTAGGGGAACAGTGTGTAGCTTTCATTTTTGGCCAAACTATCCCGTTAAACCTGGGCAGCTCAAAGCCACTGTAGGCCTACAGAGCGCAGTGTGTAACACCCTCACTACAACATGTTCCAACGTCCCAATTTTTAAGCTCTGAGCTTCTGAAACCTTCCAAAGTCACTACTATTTTAGCCAGACTTCTACCTCACCCCAGGATGAAGCTTATCGTCTGAATAGGAAGGTTTGTATACGTTCAGGTTCTGGCTAACCCAGATGTTCTGCTTGGCGCAGTTTGAATTATTGTGTGTGAATAATAATCAGGAAAAATTCTTCTTTAAAAAAATAATAAATAAATAGATAAAATAAATTTTGTTTCTATTACAGAAATGATGCTTTTAAGCCAAAACAACAACAACAACAACAACAAAAAAGACTACTCATCATCTTGCCATCAGGAGGATCCCCAAACACATCCCCTATTAAAATATTGCTAATAATCAATAAGAACGTATAACGTTTGGTCAAATGGACAGAACATTGGCTGAAAGGTAGCGAACAGTACATGAGGTTTAGTACAAAGCCACTGTATCCCAGTAAAGAGCAGGGTGTTACGTCCTCATTACTCTCCCTTAAGCCTTAACCTCTACTCTAACCAGAAATCTTCTGAAACCTCAGAGTCTCATCCAATCCCCTTTAATCTCTGCAGCCCTTGTGTTTAAAACCGTGCCTGCATTAACTCAACCCCCGAGTTAAAGCAGTACATCAGTATGCATTGTCTAACACCTTCCTTCCTTCCTCTAGGAGGCGCCCTATGCACCACTGCGTGCTCCATACCTCTGCGTTTACCCAGAGGACCAGCCCCCGCTGCACTCCACACACACACACACACGTGCCGGCCGCTCGAGCGTGCGCTCCGTACCTTGAGCGTGTTGTGCGAGCTGATGCTCCGCCGCCGGCCTTCCTCCAGCTGCATCTCGCAGTAGAGCTCCTCCTCGTCCTCCTCCATGATGTCGGACAGATCCGAACCTCGGCTGCTCTCCGTGCAGTACTCCTCGCTGTGGGAGTGGTGGTAGGGCTGGAGAGAGAGAGAGAGAGAGAGAGGATTACAAAAAAAAAGTACATGAAGACCTCCGGAGTCCATGATGATAAACGATATCATAAACTACATCGTATTATTATTTATGATCATAAACGATAGTTCAATGCGCATTATATTCCTTCCTACGTCGTACATGTCTGCTCGTTTCAGAGCCCCTGAGAAAGTCGTCCACTGAGGCTCCTCTCCGCCTGGTGTGGGGCGAGTCGTAAACATCGTCCTCCTCGTCGGAGTGAGGAGCATTATTCCTCTCACTGAAGATGTTCCTTCTCTCCGGCTGAAACACACACACACTCACTCAATAGTAATAATCAGTCAGCTCAGGATTTTGCGAGTGAAGAAATTAACGCGAAACCAAGGAAACTCCAAGATATTCAGAGGAGCGCGCAATTTTTTCAAAATTACCGCAGATTTTGTGCAGATTCGGGCCAAGACGTGTCAAGTGACGTCGTCACGCCGCGCGTTCAGCCGAAGCCCTCTCAGATTCACGAGCGTCGAACACGAGTCCAGCTAAAAGGTCTCGTTTATCACTGAAAGAGCGCGCAGAACAATTACGTGTGATCGCGATTTCGCCGATTCGAGTAGTTTTCCGCAAAAAAGCTAAAAAAAAAACACTACAAATTGCATCGCAAATTTGGAAAAAAGCTTCAGCAAAATCGCGCATTATTGGCCGCAATAAATCGCAGAAAAAAAAACAACAACTCCTGGACGGACGGAATAATACATCACATCACATAAGGCAGTGTGGCAGTCCGTGAGGAATACGGTCAAGGTATTGAATCTCGACAGTGAAGAACGTATACACTGAGTATACACTATTCCTTTCCAGACATAAAGCGTGTGAGTAAGCGGCAGACGAACGCTATCGATCACGTTCAGCTGGACTGGGTTCCTCCTGATAGTCAGAAGAAGCTCTGACGCACGGTGATGTTCAGATCAGAGTCGGTAAAAATTCTTCTATTCTTCTAAAGCTATTTACGATCCTGATTACTACTGTGATAAAAATGATATTTGTAACAGTCGGGTCGGATTCCGAGCATCCTGACGTTCACCTTGTGGTTGGCGCCGTGTCTCTGGGCTGCCTGCCTCGCCATGGCACGTGCCACCGTGTTGGAGATTGGTGTTCCCTGAGGCTGGGGCAGGATCCTCTGGGTCACATGCGGTGATGGTGCTGGTGGCTCCAGGCCGTGACTTCTGGCGGTCGAGGGTGGCAGAGGCGACGGGGCCCGTTGGTGAGGCTCCCAGGGCTGGCACTGCCTCCTGTCTGCCTCCGGGTCTTTGGCATGGGAATCTCGGGCACTTGGGAGGAGTTTGGGTTTGGGGAACGGCTGAGCCGAGGATGGCGAAGGGTGGATTTGGGGTTGAGGGTGAGGAGGAGGAGGTGGCTGTGTGTGTGGTGTTGGCGGTGGTTGTGGGTGGGGGAAGCTCTGTGGGTAGTTTGGTGGAAAGGGGGGCGGGTGAGGGTGGGACTGGGACGGAGCAGGCAGTAGGTTGTGTGGGATCGAGGCAGCGTTGGAGTCTTGTGACTCGCCTTGAGCTGAGATGGTGCGTACGACGACTTCGCGTGCTTCCAGACACTGGATCCGATTCAGCTCCACCGTCACGTTTTCCGCCGTGGGGAACATCACCTCCGCGATCTATTACACACCACACACAGAGATGTTTATCTTGTACGATCAACGGTTCGCAGAACCGACAGAATGACATCATCACTAGAGCTAAAATCACAGAGATTGAGGCACATCCTCGTTTATACAGTCCACGCAGAGGCTACACTACAAATCAGTACTTTTCTCTACAATTCTAACCGATCATATTCATCCTGATTCATTTTTCGTTCTTTAAATCAAGGAGATTTTTTTTTTATATCTTTACTGTATAAAATTATACACACTGATATGTGCAATGCTACTTATCACTCAGCAGATGGCGACAGAGAGTAATGTCAGACCGACGTCTCCAAACAATATAAATTGAACTTGTAATTGATTTCAGATTATACGGACACAGTGTGGGCTCGTTACTAACACAAGCAAGTGATGACGAGAATGCATTGATCCCACGTACTGACCTTTTGACCTTTGGTGCAGACCACGTAGCCCATGACACTGGCGCCGTTGGAGGTGTTGCTCGGTGTGAGAGGAGGGGGCTTCCAGCGCACCTGCAGCACTCCCGGCGATGTCCCACAATGCACCTGGACGTCTTGCGGAGGGAACGGAGGACCTGGAGGAGAGCGCGGCGAGAGGAGACACTCTGATTGGCTGTGCTGTGACCTAACAGAGTCGAAGGATTCAAAACTCTAGCCTGTAACTCACTATCAAAAAGAGCTGTGAAGACTGATTGAGATTCAGAACCACAGACTGAATAATAGCACATAAAAAAAAAAAATTTGCTAGACATGGAGTACATCTCTGGTTTTGTCTGCCAGATGTGAACGTAAATAGATGTGAACGTATAATCATGTAAAATAAGACCAAAGGGTAATCATGCTTTATTTCTCAGTCAGGTCAAGTATTTTAGAGCTTATTGTGCAGTACATGCTGTGCTTCAACTGCAAGCACACTCGCTTTTCAAAAAAAGAGAAAAACCATGATGAAAAAAAGTTCAAACAACAACAACAAACATGCCAATGGATAAAAAAAACAAAAAAAAAACAATATAGCCAACACACATGATACCCGTTCTTCCAAGGAAATCGTTTTCCAGGACATTCTCCACGACTTCGAGAAAGGCTGCCGTTGATTCAGTACGTACTGATCAGTACAAGTGTGTAGTACGGACACAATCCGGACATGCTACATCCGCCATGTTGGCACTGTCACGTGACCTACAACTTAAAAAGACCGCTTTTCACCTACTGTATCCTAGGGTAGCGGGGACATTCGGATGCAGCCGTGGTCACCTTTGAAGGGCTTATATCTCGCATGAATAAATTCATGAACAAAAAACAACTAGCACAGCTAGGAAGAAAACAAAGTGCAATGCAAATTTGTTCTTCATTAATAACAATGCCAGCATTTCCAGGTGTACTCTGAAAGTTGTTCAGGTAGTTTGCTTAACCAGTCGCTCATATACTATAAATCTGTTCTCGTTTCAGCATTTCCTGCCACAGTACGGTGTACGCACGGTGGCTTAGTAGTTAGCACGTTCGCCTCACACCTCCAGGGTAGCCCTGACACCGTAGCCCTGTGTGTACCATGCATGTTCTGCCCGTGCTGCGGGGGTGTCCTCCACCAGTCCAAACACATGCATGGTAGGCTGATTGGCGTGTCTAAAGTGTCCGTAGTGTATGAATGAGTGTGTGAGTGTGTATGTGATTGTGTCCTGCGATGGACTGGCACCCTGTCCAGGGTGTACCCCGCCTTGTGCCCGATGCTCCCTGGGATAGACTCCAGGTTTCCCCATGACCCTGAAGGATAAAGTGGTACTCAGCGTTCCCCCTCCCCCACTTCGTGTAACGCTAACATGATCCGTACACAGCTTAAGAAGAAGAAAAGTCACAATTTAGTCTAGAAATGTCCAGGTTTTCCCCCGAACGCATGATTAATGTCTACGGTTTATCTCGGACAGTTATGAGCAGTCGTAATATCCGCCTCTTTTTGTGTGAAAAAACGAAAGTGACCGGAAATCAGAGACGATATAAGACGCGGATTCTGGATTTGGGGAGTGTTTTGTCCGTCTTTAAATATATCAAAGCGTACAAACGTGTCGTTTCTTGTCCTGCGGGATAACTGCGCTCGTAGCCTGCATGTCCGTATGTATAATGTTAGTGGGTGTGTTACAGCTGTAATCTGGGCCAGGATATGAATGCAGTCTCGGCGTATGTGTGCTGCTTGCGTCAGCGCTCTGCCCGTGTGAGTGCCCATCCATCAGAATCGTGCAACGTGCTCTATAGGAGCCGTGATTTCGCCCCAGGCCCTGGAACATACGCTATGTACTCGGCAGCGTTTTTCACATTACCGCCAGAGTGAATGAGAAAACATGGAGTGAGAGAAAGGCAGAGAGAACGAGATGAAGGAAACCGCAGCATTAAACGGGAATTTTTTTTCTTGATTCAGGACGAGCCAGGACTGTCAGGCTTGAGTAAGACCTTTAAACCTTGTAAGGTGATTTGGATAGAAACGTCTTCCAGGATTTACAGGAACGTCCGCTCGACCGAGTATAATTCCACTCATGTCTGCGTGAGGTTCCTGTCTCTCCTGTCAATCAGGACGATAACAGCCAATCGCAGGCATCTAGTAGCTATGGTATTGTGTTTCATGAGGCACAGTTTGTAAAGATGGAGCGAATTTAAGGAGCGGAACAATATTAACGTGGTATGGAATAATAGATTGAACACACCCCATAATAAACAACATAGGTCGTTCGTCGTAAAATTACATGAGGCCAAACAAACAGTTGGACGTAATCAAACCCGAGAGGAAACCTCCTTTTAATCTCAAAGCAGGAGAGGTTTGCTTCTCCTACTCATGCTATTCAAGTCAAGTCTCTAGTGTGCTAGCGTGCAAGTTTGTAAATACAGCTAGGGTTAGCAGGAAGCTGGAACCGGAACGTTCCTTCAAATCCTTAAGGTCTTGAAAGGAACTGAAAACTGGAATTGAAAACGTATCCGGAGGCGATGCTGGTTTTTACCGTATCGGAAACGTACATTAAGACGTCGTAATGTAAAGGAACTGAGTTTTGAATCTTGGGTGGTGTTACACCCCTATGGGAATTGCGTATGAATTGAACGATAAAAGAAACATGGTGTGGGCTTAGTGGTCAGCACGTTCGCCTCACACCTCCAGGGTCGGGGGTTCGATTCCCACCGTGGCCCTGTGTGGGCGGAGTTTGCATGTTCTCCCCGTGCTGTGGGGGTTTCCTCCGGGTACTCCGGTTTCCTCCTCCAGTCCAAACACATGCATGGTAGGCTGATTGGCATGTCTAAAGTGTCCGTAGTGTATGAATGGGTGTGTGAGTGTGTATGTGATTGTGTCTTGTGATGGATTGGCGCCCTGTCCAGTTGTACCCCGCCTTGTGCCCGGTGCTTCCTGGGATAGGCTCCAGGTTCCCCGCGACCCTGAAGAAGGAGTAAACGATACAGAAAATGGATGGATGGAAGAAACGTGGATTTAAAAAGACAAACGTCTCGAAGTTGAACGAAACGTAACATCATCGGGCAACGAAACGAAATTCCGTCCATCAAGATTGCGATTGATCCAGACTTCGCAGAGAATCGGACCGACGACGGGCGATCCGAGGATCTCGAGACGGATCAAAGCTTTCGTTACTGGACGATGAAATCCGTCCGATTCCTGCTCATTTTTTTTTTTTTTTTTTTAAACTGAGCGATGAGGTGATGCAGGGACCTAGAGAGAAGGAAGGGAGGGGGGAAAAAGAAGAAGAAACAGAAAACAGAAGCGAAGTGGGAAAAGGAAATGATAAGGATGGAGGTGCGATGAGAGTGAAAAACGAGAGGTGAGGGAATATTAGATGAGATCAGGGTGAGAGGAGAAAGAAGAGGAGAAAGTCGGAGAGGTGAACGGAAAGCGGCCGTGAAACAGGGAGGAGAAAAAGAGAGGTGGAGAAGAACAAGGCTGGTGGAGATAAAGGAAGAAGGGAGATAAATGTAAGGTGAAAAGTAGATGACGTCAAGTGTATTGGATTTGAGAGAAGAGGAGAGAAAGTAAGAGAAAGGAGGAGATGAGAGTGAAAAGTAAAAAGAAAAGGACAGGCAGAGGAGAGGACAAGGACGTCCGCAGAATGAATGAATGAATGAGAGATTGTGTGTGTGTGTGTGTGTGTGTGTGTGTGTGTGTGTGTGTGTGTGTGTCATTTATAAAGCTGACCCCGATGCTCTGGATCAAAGCTTTGTAATTGAAACGGGTTCAGAGGCAGTTTTCCAGCGCGAGGCCTGGAGATGAGCAGCGCGTGGTGTAATCACAACCTCCGCATCCCACAGCAGCGCTCCACCAGTGCACTTATCTCCACACATCTGCTCCTCCATAACACACCGACGCCGCAAATGTGCTGCTGCAGGGCAATTTATGTTTCTGTTCCCTCCGAGTCGCCGCAAACGAGCCGCTGTCTATTCTTCGCCGCTTCCTGTTTATCGATGGTCAGGATCTGTGGTCAGGTTACGTGGTTTCGGGTGAACCGTTTCCCTCAAGAGGATGTAGTGTAGTTGTTACTGTTACTACTGTTCAGTGTTTAGAACGTTGATAGAACTCAAATAACCACTCTGTACAACCACGGCGAGCAGAAAAGCATCTCAGAACGCGCAATCCGCTAACAACCTCAAGGCAGACTTATTCTACTAGATTATTAGCAATGTGTGTCATGATTCTCGACCTAAGCGTCGGAGTTCGCATGGGGATGAACACCATGTGCTCGTGTGTTGGACTCCTGGTCTAGTTCCGCCTCCGTCCCGCCCCATCATTACTTAGCGAACTGACTGTGCTCACCTGTTCTGTGTCATTGTCATTGTTAGCGTGTCTACGTTTACTCAATATTTCGACGTCACGATTTGTCGTCATTGATTCCCGAGTCCTGTTCACGTTGTACTTACTTGTTCCTACTCACGCACTACTATACTCCCGTTAGCTTCCCTTAATTGTTAGCTGCATCGTAGCTCCAGGGCAAAAATGAAAGAAGCAAACGTCAGACGTCGAACATGCGGTGAGACGAAGACGGTGTGTATTTCTTTCCTGGGTTTAAGAGGCATGATTCGTTTTTGAGTTTCGGCGTGAAACGGTTTGTGAAACCGGGTGTCTGATGTAAATGTGTGTTAATGCTGTGTGGAGACCTAAAGCACCGCTGCAGCTGCTGCTGAGGACATTTCTGCTGACTCGATTCTGCATTCAGGAGCTGGGGAAACCTGGCAGGCAGACACACACACACACACACACTCACACACACACACAAGTCTGCTTCTTTCATTGCATTTGGAGCTCCAGTTTGTGCGTGTGTGTGTGTGTGTGTGTGCAGCGTGGGCGAGACAAGAAAGAGAGAGGAGTCCCTCAGATGGAAGGATAACTCACAGAACTCTGGATCCCCCCCATCATCTCCTGTGATTCTCTCGCTCTTTTCATCTTCCGTCGCTTCACCTCCGCTACTGCGGCAAACGCTTGGCCCACTTCCATTCCATAGGCATTCATTCATTTTCTTCTCTCTCTCTCTCTCTCTCTCTCTCTCTCTCTCTTTCTCTCGGCTCCAACGCCGGTAAACACGATCCCCTTGGGAGACAGCAGCTACAATCAAGAGATGGGGGGAAAAAAAAAACCTAAACGTGTCTCGCTTGGCTGGCATCTCCGTTATGTGAGACGTGTGTGTGTGTGTGTGTGTGTGTTTGTGGGGGTGGGGTTTTCTCTGCCTTTATGAAAGATAGGGCGATTTTTCTCTGCAGTTAACGGCTGGCAATCTCTCAGGCCTAAAGAGCCGCCTGCCATGGTTAATGTGAATTCTGAGCTTGGGAGAGAGAGAGAGAGAGAAGGAGAGAGCTGCTGGACTGAGTGAAGCTGCATTTTAAAGAGAAAGAGGCGAGAACACGCAGCACTGAGGTTAACAGCTTATCTTAAAAACCAAAACAAACAAATATATACTGTATATATATATATATATCTTCCAACACTGATTATCACACCACATAGCCTTTATCTCTGAACGTACACTTACTGACTTCAGATACACAAATTGTACCGCAATCAATAATACATCAGACACACAAGACAAACATAACACAGTACTCTTACAAGACCCTGCAACAATTAGCCTAGTTGGGTGGGTGGAGGAAGGGGGGGGGGGCTTCATCCGCTTGGATTTATAGATTCACTAGAGAAAATTTCACCATATTTTATACCCGCGGAATTCTCCATCCTGATTGGTCGCACGGCGTTGATTCGTTTTCAGTAACAGCAGACGATACTGCCAGCTGCGCGGTTTAAATCAAGGTGCGCCTTCGAACACATTCTCGTTTCTATAGTAACGGGGATTTGCTTTGCCAAAACGTATGACGGAGATCTTTCTTTAACGTTTATGGAAGGAGTCTCCAGTGTCAGTCGGTAAGTTTCCCTGAACAGATTACTCTGGGGTGTAGCAGTAACTCCTCTTCATGCTAGGCTGCATTACTCCACCTCGCCGTTGATTATTTTCCCACAACAGCATGCCGAGTCATGTTTTACGCCTTACGTATTCTGAAGAAAGACGTGTCGTGAATTTCCCCCACCTCTAACTGTACGCTGTCCATCTGTTTCTGTTTTGTGACTCTTTTAAAACCTTTATGCTGTCACGGGCGTTCTGTTTTTATTCGTGACTTGTCCCCGCCCCGTCATGACGTGATAAGTGTTTACTTGATTGTTCTCACGTGTTTAAGTTCCGTTTTAAAATAGGTCCTGCTTGTGTGTTTCAGCACGAAGTATTGCCAGTGTACAGTACAGTAATTAGATAATCCATAGTATAATTAGATAATAAATAGTGTTATTTTTTAATCATATTTTTTTTTAATAAATTAAATTTTTTTTTTAAAAATAATTATTTTATTTAATAAATATTTTTTTATATAAAAAAATTTTTATTAAAAATACATATTCTTATTAAATAATAAAAATTAAATAAAAAAATAAAATTTTTTAAAAAAAAAATTTTTTTTAATAATCCATAGTCTTATTAGATAACCCAGAGTATAATTAGATAATCCATAGTCTTATTAGATAATTCATAGTGTAATTACATAATCCATAGAATAATTAGAGAATTCATAGTGTAATTACATAATCCATAGTCTTATTGGATAATCCATAGTATAATTACATAATCCATAGAATAATTAGATAATCCATAGTATAATTAGATAATCCATAGTCTTATTGGATAATCCATAGTTTTATTAGATAATCCATAGAATAATTAGATAATCCATAGTCTTATTAGATAATCCATAGTATAATTACATAATCCATAGTATAATTAGATAATCCATAGTATAATTACATAATCCATAGAATAATTAGATAATCCATAGTCTTATTAGATAATCCATAGTATAATTACATAATCCATAGTATAATTAGATAATCCATAGTATAATTACATAATCCATAGAATAATTAGATAATCCATAGTTTTATTAGATAATCCATAGTCTTATTAAACACTTTTGGATGCAAGAGGGTGAGCTGTGCTTTTTCAATCTGGAAAAACATAACTTATATAAGTTATTTCTCTTCGGTTCCTGCTCTTCGATTCTTATCGGCCACGCGAGATTGAAAATGTCACGTGGGATCCTGGTTCTGATGCATCCGTCACACACCATAAAGGAAATTGCGTCTCGCGTGGACAGGACCGCTTGCAGTGAGACAGCAGTCAAAAGAAAGCAGTCAGAAAAGTGCGAGCGTGATGCAATACGGTGTAGTCGAACTGTAGACGCCGTTCATAGCAGGGCATTCATGATGCAAGAACACTTGGAATGAAAGCACTCAGAAGTTCATGCTTGGGCGATTGAAAGAAAACGACCGGTCGATGTCAGCCTCGACGGACACTGACGTGGACACGCGGTTAAATAACCTTGGAGCCGTTCAACAAAAAGGCCGTCCGGATCCGTACGCGAGTTAAACTTATAAATACAGAACGGTATCTTCTATTAGATCATAATATACTCGTGCTGTTTATCCCAACTGTTTCACGATCAGTTCTTGATACTGCTAAGTTCAAAACCCAAAACCAGATCGTTCATCGTTTTAAATGGCGATTAAATGGATGATTCATTGGACTTTCATTTCATTTCGCATAACAAGCTTTCAACAGGTGCTGCATCACATCATTTCCATTTCCATAACCTGAGCCAGAGCCATATCTATCTCTCTGCAGTTCTCGCCTGGTGCAACACTAAGCAGGGTTGAGCCTGGACAGTACCTGGATGGGAGACCTCCTGGGGAAAACTGAGGTTGCTGCTGGAAGTGGTATTAGTGAGGCCAGCAGGGGGTGCTCACTCTGGGGTCTGTGTGTGTGACACTATACTGTAAAAACAGCACTGTTTTTCAGATGAGACACTAAACTCTCTGTGGTCATTAAAGATCCCAGGACACTTCTAGTAAAAGAGTACGGGTATAAACCCCGGTGTCCTGGCGAAATTCCCCCATTGGCCCTTCTCTATTGTGGCCCCCTAATAAACCCCAACCCTGAATTGGCTACATCACTCTCCTCTCCACTAATCGGTCTGCGTTCTGGCGCACTATGGATGCCGTCGCATCATCCTCGATACTACACACTGTTGGTGGTTGAGGAGACCCCCCCCTCCCATACTATGTAAAGCGCTATATAAATGTATATAAGAAGAGAACCTGGAGATACCTGATAAGAAGACGGAGGACTTACCAGCAGGCTGAGTGCAAAATTCCACCGTGATCTCCATCTTCTCTCTCTGCTCTAAAGATAAGTGCCAGGGCATCTGATGCGGTCTTGCCACCACACGCACCTTGTACACAGTCATTGGTTTGAGGTTGTAGAAGCGGTATTTGTACCCTCCCGGTTTGACCACGTCGTACTCGGCTCCGTCGAGGAAGACGGTGTGGCTGTAGTTGCTGTCGCTGGGGATCCAGGAGAGCTCGGCTGACTTCTGCGCCACCTTGTCGACACGCAGTTGGCACGGCGCCACAGTTACATCCTTCCCGACCATCAGTGTGCAGCGCAGAGGGTCCGAGACGCCGCGCTCCGTCACGCTCTGCACCGAAATACGGTGGGCGCGTGATGCCAGGTTCAGCTTTTCCACTAGAAACTTGGTGCGAGCACTGCACGGCACGCTGGCGCGCACTTCCTGGTCCACGAGCACGTTGTAGGCGCTGATGGATCCCCAGCCGGGTGGTACCAGAGGAGAGTCCCAGCTCACGATCAGACTCTTCGCAAGCTGTTTGATGAGGGACAGGCGCCGCGGGTAAGGCACTACGTCTTCTCCGACTTCATCCACGCTCATATCCAGCATGGCCGTGCCCGAGCTCGTGCCACACGGCGCCAGGGGCTCGTTGGCCAAGGCAGAACCCATGACGCCCAGCTCGATGCCCATTCCCATGCTGCTAACGCCGCTGCTGCTGCTCGTCCCCGTGCCCGTGCAGGAACTCAGGGCCTCCAGTTTCTCCGAGAGCAGCGTATTGAGCGTGCTCACTGCTGACGCCGGGCTGCTGCTGTGGTTGAAGGTGAAGTTGAGGTAGGACGGTTCTTTCGAGGACGAGGTGAAGTCATCTTCATGGATGAAGTCCACGAAGTTGGAAGGGACGAGGCCCTGCTGGCCGTCCAGCAGCTCTCCTGACGAAAGCAGAGACGATTATGTTATGAATATATAATAAAAATCAAACGCGTTTCTGTTTTAATTTTCTTGGACGTGAATTATCCAACACAGTTCATGTGACAGAACAAGGTCAAGGTCTACATATGTCGACTTTTCAGTGAATAACCGAGTTCTCTCATCGAGTTACACACACATACACACACCTTCGTAGAAGCCGTCTTCGTCCATGGTCCCGTAAACGTAAAGGTACTTCCCGGCCACCAGGGGGAGCTCAGCTTCAGGATGCTCATTAGGGCCATCGTACGGATTATAACTGAAGGCGAAAGTCATTCGTTAGATGTTAAATTCATACGAATTTATGGCTCCACGTGTATTTTAGGGTACATGAAGCACTGAACCTGACCCGTGCTGGCACTGAAGCCGAGAGTACTCACTTGTAGCGGGCGACGCACAGCCGGACCTTCGTCGAGTACCTGGGCTTGGCGCGAGGAGACAGGTTCAGCTCTCTCTCCATCTGGAAAAAGAGGGTGGACTTTGGGAGTCTGTCGGCTAGACGTTCATATCTGAACTGCATTGCGATTTCTATATTACGAGACGTTTAATAACATTTTTTTTTCTTCAGTATTCCATGTGCACGGTCATTAATATGCAGTATGAAGTGTGCAGTGTGGATGACGAAGCATGGCGTTCGAGGAGGCCAGTAACTCCAGCAGGACACACTCTGAACAGACAGATTGGATATTTCACACCCTCAACTCTTCTTCCACACACACACACACACACACACACACACACACACACACACACACACACACACACACAAACACGACTAAACCGTGTTATTAACTGGGCTCATACTGCGGCTGTGACCATTATCAGTCTGTACGATTTAGTAACTTGCTAGTCTTAGTAAGATTTGCTTGTAATCGGAACAAAGCCGATTGAACAGGATTAACCCAATCCCAAGCGTCTAACGGCTGTCTGATTGATCGGTTTATTGACCGGGACGTCGACGGATCGACTCACAGCAGCAGTGAAGATCGGTCGGACCTCGGAGAGACAGGTTCGCCGGGGACTGGAGGGCGTGCTCCGGGACAGGAAGCTGGGCTTGACGGACAGCAGCTCCGCCTTCTCTCCCGCGCTCATCTGCAGAGGTCGAATGAACTCCGAGATCACAGACTTGCTCAAGGAGCCGTCACTGCCTACACGACACATGACACACAATACACATCCCCATGATACTAAAACGGTTATTTAAGAAAAAAAATAAATAAATACTCAGCGATGTGATGTGACGTGGGAGCCACTGGACGTTAGGATTATAAACACTTATATCATTTTGTGTCGATTTGTAGTTACTGTTATTTACTCGGGCTATCGCTTACGTCGTCGTAGCTATAAACAGTCACTCCGTTCGCCGGGCTCTCTTTACGTTTGTTTGTCAAAGCGGACAGTAAACTTGAAACATTAAACATTCTGAAGACCTTCCAGACATTGACACTGGAGACTCCTTCCAAAAAATACTAAAGAAGCACCTCGTCCCTGATTAAATCGCAGTATAAATCCATTCATATGGCGTGTCTGCCACGCAGGAACGTCCACCTAATGCGAGTGGAACAAGTGTCAGAGGTGCAGGTATGGAAATTTATCATCAACAGCTTCTGACCCGTCAAACTCGCACAACAGCGCTGCGGGATAAATCACGTTAACAGCCGGATGGACGCCCGAGAGCGGCAAGACGTCTACAAGGTCCAGTAATTATATCACACACCTTTCTCTTCCACCGAACACACAGTCTACTCGCAGCTCCATCTATCATCACAGCTAATCATCCATGCATCTGATCCATCTCCAGCCAGAAGTCAGCTCGAGCGTCACACATGCTCCCAGCATGCACAGGGACGTAATAACCGCAGGATTCTGACACGGGAGTGCGGGTGTTGTCTGATTGATGGCTTCATTACTTGCGTATAGACTCCATTTGCTTTTTTTTTTCAGCGCAGAGACACACACCTGCTGCCACGTGTGTCCTCACGTCCCGAACAGACGAGGTTCAACACCGTCTGAAAAATCCGTCAAAATAAAATGTCCCTTTCTTTCAATTATGGCAGTTTGGTGTAAAGGCGACGCGAAGTCTTGGTACTGTGTAAACCATTTCTTCGCGATTCCCCAATTGCTAGGAAATTGTTGATGTTCCCGACTTGATGGCTTTTGGTATGAATATTTTAGCCGTAAGTTTTAGCCGTAAGTTTATCTATAAGATAGTGTTATGTCCTCATAATGATAGGATAGTGTCAAATGTCCTCACAATCAGCCAGTCCTCGCAAAAACAAACGAAGAATGAACAAAATTCATCTTTTATTAGGCATATGCATAGTACTGTGCATTTTGTGTATGTGTGTGTGTGTGTGTGTGTGTGTGTGTGTGTACACACCCTTGCCCAAGCCGTTGAGGAGCGAGCAAAGCGAAGGTGTTTTGCTGGGTGAGTCGGGCGAGTCTCCTCCCGTCAGCTGTCCGGAGCCGAGCAGGTCCAACTTCCCGGCCTGTACCCTGAAGCGCTCCAACTCCTTCGACAGCATGTTAAACTGCTCGCTCTGAGCCCGACATCGCTCCTCCAACTCCCTCACCTTCGCCTGAGCGGAAAAAACAGACGCAAGAAACAGAACAAGGGACAGAGACGGATAAGGAGAGTGAGCGATATAGAGAGAGCGACAGATAAGGCAGAAAAGAGGGTGACGGAGACAGAAAAAGAGAATTAATAGCGGTAAAAATTTACATCGCTAAACCATGCATAACTGATATAAAGTGCTCCGGGAAAAGGCGATCTCTGTCTTGTCAGAATTCCCAGTCGGAAACGTGTCGGAAAATGATCGTGATTTTTTTTTTCCTAAAAGAACCACGGAAACCCGTTTAGATCGGACATCGTGAGTCCAAGTGGAATATACAGTGGATCTAAAAAAGTCTTTTGTCATCATAAAACCAACATAAAGCATGTCAGAACTATTTCTACCATCACTGTAAAGGTTCTCCCTTTTAATTATGGTGCAAAACAATAACAATAATTTTACCAACCTGTCACATTTAAATACTCGTGTTAAATACTACTAATTAAACACCTGCTATCAATTAACGTGACTGATTAAACCCACAGAAAGTACAGCTGTTCCGATAGGACTTTCCTCACATCTTCTTGGTAACATTCAGCTGGAAAAGCCACGGGCCGAAAAGAGTTTACAAAGCAGGTACTGGATCTCACTGTTGAAAAATATCAATCAGGCGAGGGTTAGAATTTTTTTTCAAGGGATTGGATGTACCATGGAACACAATATTCAACAAATAGGAGAAAATATGGCACGGCAGTGACACTACTAAGAACAGGACGTCCCTCTAAAATTGACGAGAAGTTCAGGAGAAATCTGGCCAGCGAGGCTGCCAAGGGGCCTACAGCAACATGAAAAGAATTGCAGCAATTCCTGACAAGTACTGATTACTCCCTACACGTGATGGAAATCTCCTGAATTCTTCATGTCTCTGGGCTATGGGGTAGGGTGGCAAGAGAGAAGCCTTTTTTAACCAACAAAATAAATAAAAAATACACCCAATCTCCCAAAACCATGTGGAATAAATAATGTGTTATGGTCTGATAAGACCAAAGTTGAACTTTTTGGCCATAATACCAAAAGATATGTTTGGCACAAATAAACACCGCACTTCATCAAAAGATGCCCATCCCCATGGGGAAGCATGGTGGTGTCAGTGTCACCCCCACGCAAATGATTCTTATTGTTGTGCACTTCAATTAATAGGTTATTAAAAAAATTGTACATCACAAAAAGCTGCCATTTTAACAGGGGTGTGTAGACTTTTAGATCCACTGTATATAGTGTATATAACTTTGTAATGTAAGGAACGAATAAAGAGTGCTTTTTAAAATGAATCGAAGAGCATGTATTTTTCATCCATTTATAGTTACATTTCATGTTATGGAATGTCCACGAAGCAGGTTAGTTCCTGCGTATCACCGACGTTACCGCCGCTAGCACGATGGAGATTTTCCCGTGGCAGAACACATAGGCTACAGACGCATGTTACAAAGTCCCTGAATGTCCAATAAACATCTCTTTACCGAAACCTTCATCATATCGGGTTTTTCTTTGTTAAATTACAGCCCAAATGATTCGGAACTACAGTCAGAGCTGCTGTTATAGAAAATGAATCAACACCTTCTGACCAATCAGAATGAAGAGTTGACCAGCACTGTGGTGTAGCTGTAAGGTTCAACATCCAAGAAACATCACGTGGTCTAATCATCACATTTACGGCTACGGCATGCGGCGTGAGCGGTGTATGAACATCCGTGGAAGTCAGTCGAGGGTTGATTGGAAAACTGGACAATCGGAAAGCCGTGTCTCTAGTCACATACTACGTGACGTAACACTTTTGAGTTACTTAGTATTTTGTTCAAAGAAAAACCAGTAGCTGTACTTGTAGGTGAAGGATCGATAGTGTTGGACATGCCGGTTTTGTCCTTCACTGGTGGTTCCGTGGTGCATGATGTCACATGTTAATACAGAAACAAATCCCGGCATAATCTGAATAATGAAAAACATCTAGAGGAGCAAGTATGTGATTCAAGACACGGCTGTGAAAGTAGAGGAGTGTGTGCTTAGCATTTTGCTCGTGACACGATTCTCTTATCCGAGTCTCATGGGGCAGGTTCTAGTGTTTGTGGTATTGCTGAAAAGCCGACCACGACGAAGGGGGCCCATGCAACAGCCGTAAATGAGCAGAGGGTCAGGTAGTGAGCGCGGCTTGGAACAGTTTCCTCTCGGGTCATCGCTGGAAGAAGTTGGCTAGATTCCAGTCCCTTAGTATGGAGCTTATAATTTTTGATCGTTCGGCTTCCTGTTAAGACTTTTCACCCTCTTGATTTTCCTCTGTCCAAGGTCATTTTCGCGACATGTTCTCGTTTGACTGTTGCTTTTATCCCAAGCCCTTATAATGCCCTTGTGATTTTCGACTGAGCAGAGGAATGGTCAAATACCCAACCATGGAGGTTGATCTCACAACCTTCCAGGTCGAGTTTCCTAAAAGCATCACAGCACAACGATCATTGGTAAACACAATGCACACTCTCTTGCCCACTGTGCAATGCTTTTGGGAAGCTCCGCCCCATTCAGTAGCCCAACGCCTTAACCTATGAGCCACCTAGTTTAAATCCAGTATTGGGGCCAAATTGGGAGTACAGTCATTTATAATAGTTCATCATTAGGTACACGCATTTACAAATTACTCATTTTCATCAATCAATAGTCTCCAGTTAGCTAAGTTAGCCAGTTAGCCAGTTAGCCATAACGTAATATATTGTAGCTAAGTCTGGCATTAGAAGATTGTATGACATCTCATGGCCTGGGCATTGTGGGCTGTAGCCCTGAAGATTGTTTATTTAGTCCCGAATAATTCTCCACTTAGAGTGGTTCGTCACTATACGTAACTGAATGTCAGTAAAAGAAGACGGCAGTGTCGTGATTTTTAGTGTTGTATTTCATCCTCGGTGAACGGAGGCAAGCCCGATCAGACAGGGTTTACAGGAAAATAAGCGGAAATACTCGTGTCTGATTGGCCGAAAGCTCTCAATTCTAAAAAAAAAACCCTAGTGCGCAGAGTAGTTTGTTTGAGGAGGAAATGGATAGTGCTGAAACACTAACATCCTCACATGCTGAGCCTGGAAAACAAGCTGTGTAAACGTCGACATGAGGTGAACATGATATGAGCAGAGCATAAGGACAGATAACGCACTCTGCATGCCACTGTAGCAGCTAAACCCGTACAATTACAGCTTTGTTGTGCTTCCCCTCGGCTAGCGACACCAAACTAGAATCATTTCGTGTTAGGTAGCTTAAAAAGTTTAATATTTGATCCTTCTGGCAGTTCCGCAAACATGAAGCAGGTTTTATGACAAATCCAACGTATTGTCCAATTTACCCATTTTTAAAAGCAATTATCTCTCACATGCAAAAAAAACAAAAACAAAACCATGCATGGAAACTATTTCTAAAGTATATTTAGAAGTATATTTTTAAAAGCTTTTTTGATGAACAGTGAAGCTAATGCCCCTGCCTGACATCTCTCTCTCTCTCTCTATTTCTCTCTCTCAATGTCTCTCCATCTCTCTATCCATCTCTCTCTATCTCTTTGTATCTATCTCTCTCCCTCTCTATCCATCTCTCTCTCTCTCTCTCTCGTGTACTTTTTGTTTCACCCACAGCGCCCATGACTTTCTGACGTGGTTACTGAGAGCATCTATCCCATGCAAAAACCTGTAACATATTCTTTCCTCCAACCGCGACATCATTTCCTCAAGTATTTTCTCTAAATCACCCACAAGACGCTCAGTAAGCGCACTCTAGGTTTTTTCATATTAGCTTCTTGATTTTTCTTTTTTTGTAAATCGGCGCGTCACTGTTTATGACCCTGTAATAAAGGAGGTACATAACAGAAACGACAGACCCTCTTTAAGCCGTGCCTGTTCCAAAAGACAAAAAGGAATGAGCAGATAACACCAGATAGCTACAACAGAAAAGGCTGGACAAACGGCGGAGTTATCAAACTCAAATAAAGATCAGACAAACCTCATGGACTTATTAGTCCTTTCACTGAGACGCGGTGTCATAAATCCAACCAGAAATCACTGCTGGACCCCTGGACTGAAGTACAGGTACTCATATTTCGTGTCTGTTATTTAAACAGAATTTCAAGCGTTTCGCAGCTGCTGCATTTCTAATGTTCAGTTTATTTACGAAGACAAATTTCTCAGATTTGAGAAAATCAGTGTTGTGCAAATTTTCCCTCCGTTCCATATCTAGCCGATCTGATCGGCCAAGTCGTCCGCTTCATTAGTCTGTACACACCAATAATCTCCCCATGCCCGATTTAAACAACATCGTCACGTTATCTAATCTCATTTCTAAACACCAGATTGGGTAAAATAACAGGGAGGGTTTGTATTTTAATATTTACGTTCAAATGGGGGAAATGTACAACGAGATCGAAAAGTCTGAGACCGTATTGAAAAACTGGAATTTTTGTCTTTTATTTACAAATGAGAACAACGAAATATATATATATTTTTTCCCCAAAGGAAATGCTATTCAATATCTCGAATTTTAAATTTTTAAAAAATTGTTTTACACAAACTTGTGAAGTCTGGAGTAAACACTCGTTTACTTTTCACCAACAATATAATTTATCATTAAAACTATTTGTATTGAAAAAATAAAAAATCAAACCCCAGAAGTGTTTTTCTCTAATGCTCTCGGACGCCATTGTTTTAGCAGCCGAATCACGTCTGCTATAATTCCACCAACAAACTTTAGGAGGTTGGACAAGGGGGCGGAGTTACACCGGACTGTGCGCTGAGGAAAAAAAATGTGATAACATTACATTCTTAGCTATAAAATGGAGTTTTTCTCAGAGAAGTAGAGAGTCGATTTTGGGGTGAGGCAGACTGTGCTATATTAGTCTCGAAGCTTGAAGTTTAGAAAGATACACTGAACACAAAACATCGAGCATGTCTTGGTTGATTGGCTAAATCTGGATCAACAGAGGTGGCACAACAACTGAATGATCTGAATTAGAAACAAATCCAAGCTATCTCGATCTAAGCTAACGTTGCTAATGAATTTATCTCCAGCAAAGAAAACAGCGAGATAAATGATAGAGTTTTGAATTACTGCCCATTGAGTCTGTTACAGCCACGTCTGATTGGCTCGTTATGACACGCTCATTACTGAAAGGTTGTTAGTTTTCTACTGTTGCACTGCAGTCACCATGGGAAGGCGGCGTTAGGCTTTTCGACTTGGTGAAATCTTTTCTTAATGAACATAACCAAACAAAAATAGAATTATTACACACACACACACAAAAAAAAAAAAACATCCCGCAGATGAACGTAGCTCGTTTCAAGCTGCTCTCCATCTTGGGCCAGAGGACAAAGAACGATCACGACAGGCTACGCTACATGAACACATTCCCGGGACGGAAACAGGGTGGGGGAGGAGGAGGAGGGGAGGGGTTGTGGGAAAACACGTCGAGGAAAAATAACTGGCCAATACCTGCATGCTGTCCAAGTGATTCTGTATATGCAAAAAAAGACCAATAACACAGTGACAACAGATGTGAGAAAAAACAAATCACTCTTGCAAACAGTCTGAATTATTTTATTTAAATAAATACCAAAACAAAAAACAACAACAACAACAACAACCCAGAAATCATGCAAAGTCTTTTGAAACCTGAGCGCGAACGTGTGCGGTGGAAATTAGGCAGAGGAATTAAATTAGAGCGACCAGAGCGTACAAACCATTCCTGCACGTATTTCCGAAGAAGCAATATCGCGTCTAGAGAAATGTCTGGCTGCACAAAAAGACAGACGGACTCTCTTTTCATAACCGAAGCTTAGACTCATATCGGGTAGCGAGGAAGGGCCACTGATATGAGTCATCGTGCATATGAAATGAAAATGATGCATGGTCTATCCAATTACAAGCTGAGCTGAAAAGAGACAAAAGCTCACATGCATCAAACACACACACACACACACACACACACAACACACACACGCTTTTATACTCACTTCTAACAAATGGACGGCGCCTTCATGTTCCTTCTTTGCCTCAACCTGAGCCTGGAGTCACGAAAATCGAAGATTAGACAATATGCATTAAAAGGAATTCAAATTAGATACGGGTTAAAACGGCTGTCAAGTCTAAGAGGGATAGAGTTTGGGTTTAATCTGTTTCTTAGGATGTAGAAAACACGGTGGGATTTGGTGAAAAATCGACTAATATTGGCACCCTTGGTAAATACGAGCAAAGAAGGTTGTGAAACGTTTACATGCATTACTACCTTATTATTTTCTGTACATAGCGTCTTCTTCATAGAACATCTCGACTCTAGGATTTATCTCTAAACTAAAGAAGCAGACGTCAGACACCAGACATGCCTTGGCTGACGTAATTGCCGTAAATGGAAAACTCTGTTCCTTTCGCTTGGATCGTTGCCGCTGGTCTCATAACGGTGCGACAGGTTTGGCTGACGAGCTTTTGTTTATTGCTCGTGTCTACCTGTGTGCGTTTGCGAGCGTTTGCCCGAGTCCCGCTGCCTTCCTATTTCTTGGTAATTGTACGAGTCCGCTGCTTTCATGAACATGACAGACAGTGTGTCAAACGTTCCATCGCACACTTCACACATCATCACATCTCATCTCGGAGCAATTTAATCGGCGTGCTGAGACACTGCAGCTCTCGACATTTAAATCAGGTGGAAATAAATGCAAGAATACAGCTCTCCTGTCTTATAGCACTCCCGGGTCACTCCCGGGTCTCTGGATTAATCAGTGAGTTAACACAGTATGCAGTGGTTACTAACGGTTATTCAGCTATTATGGGGCGGCTGTGGATCAAGTGGTAGAATGGGTTGTCCACTAATCGTACGGTTTGCGGTTCGATACCACCTGACTCCGCCTGACTCCGCCTGACTCCGCCTGACTCCGCCTGACTCCGCCTGCCAAAGTGTCCTTTAGCCATTTACCACATTAGTCACCTATTCAATGACGTAAGCTAGCTGACCATTCCTAATATGGTCAATGTTTCCTGCTATCGTTAATCTGTTTCCATGGTAGTTAATTAGTCTCACTTGGTGCTCGTTAACCCAGATTTTCGACAAATGTTTTTCAACAAACCCACGCATACAGGACGACATGTTCAGACCCAAGTGGCGTATTTAACGGACACTTCTCTGTTACAGAAGCACTGACACTGGAGACTTCTTCCATGAATCTTCAATCAACCCTCTCAATGCTTAGACGCTGTTGTTTGTCAAATAATCCATTTATGTGGCGTGTCTGCCATACGAGTCCTCTTACTGCAGAAACGAGAACGATTATAACAGAACGGGCGCATTACTATAAGCCCGTGATGTCAGAGCAGAAATCTAATTAACACCTTCTGACCAATCAGAATTCAGGAATTCAACAGCGCTCCGGCGTGAAGACGTAACCTACTGACTCAGTTTGGTCTTTATGTATCGTGTGTTATTTTCTTAATACTACAATAAAGTAGTGTTGATCTCAATCAAGTAATGAACTCTACTGTAGACCCTACTGTAGCTAGAAATCCCATTTTACATCCCAGTTCCTTATTCCGAGTGTGTGTTTGTAGAGGTCGAACCCTATCTCACATGCCCTACGCTGAGCCGAGGCTATTTTCAGCTACAAGCAATAGCTCCTGGGAGCGCTTCTGAGATGTGTGTAACTACTGCATATTTGTTCCGCGATATTCGTCCTGAATCCGAATGAGACCTGGCGGATATGAGTAAGGTCACGACTTCTGTTTCCCAGCAAAA
>CM022780.1:3416737-3436737 GCA_012411365.1 Ameiurus melas | reverse complement strand
ACCTGCCGAGAGAGAGAGGGAGGGAGGGAGAGGGAGAGAGAGAAAGAGAGGGAAACAGAGAGACAGAGGGCAAGCAAGAGAGAGAGAGAGAGAGAGAGAGAGAGAGAGAGAGAGAGAGAGAGACAGAGAAAGGCAAAGTTATAGAAGGGGAGAGAAAAAGAGTGTGTGTGAGAGAGAAGGAAAAAAGAAAGAGGGGGGAGCAAGAGAGAAACAAAGATAGACAGAAACCAGAGACAAGAGTTACAGAGACCGACAGATAGAGAGGGAGGTAGATAGATAGATAGATAGAGAGAGAGAGAGAGAGAGAGAGAGAGAGAGAGAGAGCGAGAAACCAGAAACAGAGATAGAGAGACAGAGAGACAGAGAGAGAGAGAGAGAGAGAGAGAGAGAGAGAGAGAGAGAGAGGGAAAAGAGAGAGAGAGAGAGAGCGAGAGAGAGAGAGAGAGAGAGAGAGAGGGAGAAAAATAATGTGTGTGAGAGAGAAGAGACAGAAAGACAGGGAAACAGAAAGAGAGAGGGGGGGTGAGAAACAGAAAGACAGGCAAAGAGAAAGAGAGACAGATAGAGAAGGAAATATAGATAAAATGAGGTGGGAGAAAAAGAGTGTGTGAAAAAGAACAGAGAAAGAGATGGAAACAGAAAGAGACAGATAAAGAGAGAGAGAGAGAGAGAGAGAGAGAGAGAGAGAGAGAGAGAAAAAGGGGGGGTTAATATTGCTCAAATTGCTCCTTTTTCTGCTCATCACTCTCCTTTCACTAAATCGCTCTCTGGACTCTGACACAGCAGTGGCATTTCCCTCGTGTCGAAAGGTGACAGAGGAGGAAAAAACCCCTCTAGAGTGTGACCTCATCACAGAACTGATGGAAAATGAACGAGGGATTTCACCAGCAGATGGAAAGGTTGTGCTTTACTAAATTAATTACATCACAGGCTCAATAAGTGCTGACATTTTATTTGAAGGGAAGCTACACTGGGCCTTTATCTATTCCACGTCCATAAGCATTGCATAAACATTTTATCATCAAATACTCGAGACGTTATGCAGGACCTGATGCGTGGAAAAAAACGACAGATAAAAGTAAAAAAAAAAAATATTCAATGTAAATGTAATCCTGTTCAAAACTAAACATCAGTAAACTAGAAAAAAAAAACTCGCTTAGTTAATCATCTAACCTGCTAGTTATCTGGCCAACGTTATCAATAACCTTGACATTATCAATGACCTTGACTTGAGTAATTCAAGCTTAATTTACAGTGTTTTCTGTATCTCGTCCATGATTTCGTCGTTCCACGTACACGAGAGTCGGGTCTAATAGAAGCGCGATAATCCTTAGCAGTATATATTTATCCCTCAGCTAGCGATAGCTGTAGTTCTTGCTAAATTCCGCCAGGTGAAGGTGTCCATCTCCCTCACGGTTCATTTAATTATTCGCCGTCGCAGTCGCACCCCTCATCCTCACAGCCCATTTAAGTCTGGATCAAACCTCTCTAACCTCGTTGACGTCTCTTATACGGATTTCTGAAAATCAATGGAAAAGGGATTCTCCTTGCCCAGACGTCTTTTCAGACACCTTAATTAGTCTCCACTGTACCAAAAAAATAATAATAATAAGGTACTGAAGTAAAAATAGGACCTTCCCTCTTTCAAGTGCACTTAGAAGTGCTTGAAAGCAAAGACGGCAGGAGGTTCAGGTTCTCTATTGATCAGGGAGTAAGTGATGATAAAAGAGCTGGGACACACACACACACACACACACACACACACACACACACACACACACACAGCTGATCCACATAGCCTTATTCCAGCAGCCGTATTTCAGATTTATTTAAAAAATAGATATTGGTTTCAGCTTGTAACCCTACGGAAACGTTTGTAGGGGGCGAATACTTTTGCAAACCACTGTCCATATGAAACGCGGCCACTAAAACAGAAGGTCGCTGCGTGGCGACGGTATATAACTTGTAAAAATCGATGATTCAGAGCAAAGATTTAGAGCGATCCTCTGTCGCGTTTAAAAGGAGCGACAGGTTTTACTTTTAAGAACGCCAAAAAGGAGGGAGGTTTTGACCTCGACCGCCTGCGTCCATCTGTTCAAAGCAAAGCCGCATCTGTTCTTCTCGAAGAATCAGCCGGTGCGCCGACAGCAAATGTTCAAAAACGTGTGGAACAGGCGTCTCTGAAAAACGAGAAGGCATCGCTGATGACCGTGTTGTATTGTGGAATTGAGATCGATTAATCATGTGATTAAACCATGCCACCTTCTTCCAGACTGTGTGTCGGGCAAAAAGACGGCAACTAGATCGAACCGCTCGTCTTCGTATCCGTGAACTTTTTTATTATTGTGCTCTCGTTTCTTTCAGTTACGAGTGTTTGCTATTTTGAAGCGTTAATCGCATCATTTTCGCTTATTACAGTGCTTCCTTCACCTGCTCACCTCAAGGATTTTTTTTTTTATGTTGTGCATTATGAGATACTTTTCTGCTCACCAGAGCAGAGTCTTTATTAATCACACCGCACTGTGAAATTATTTTCTTCCATAGAAGATATAAAAAATTCCTCTATAAAAAATTATTTTCTTTGAACTTCTTGTATATCCCAGCATGTTAGGAGGTTAGGGTCAGAGAAAGTTAAGGGCCTTGCTAAAAAAGGCCCAGCAGTGGCAGCCTGGCAGTGCTGGGGCTTGAACCCCTGACCAGTAACCCAGAGCCTGGCAGTGCTGGGGCTTGAACCCCCGACCAGTAACCCATAGCCTGGCAGTGCTGGGGCTTGAACCCCAGACCAGTAACCCATAGCCTGGCAGTGCTGGGGCTTGAACCCCAGACCAGTAACCCAGAGCCTGGCAGTGCTGGGGCTTGAACCCCCGACCAGTAACCCAGAGCCTGGCAGTGCTGGGGCTTGAACCCCGACCATAACCAGGCCTGGCAGTGCTGGGGCTTGAACCCCGACCATAACCCAGGCCTGGCAGTGCTGGGATTGAACCCCGACCAGTACCCATAGCCTGGCAGTGCTGGGGCTTGAACCCCAACCAGTAACCCATAGTGGCAGTGCTGGGGCTGAACCAACATAACTGGAGGTGGGGTTGAACCCCCCCAGTAACCCAGCCTGGAGTGTGGGGTTGACCCCGACCAGTACAGTGGAGTGTGGGGATGCCCACCAGTACCCAACTGGCAGGTGGGGCTTGAACCCCAGACCAGTAACCCATAGTGGGTGCTGGGGCTTGAACCCAGACCAGTAACCGAGCCTGGCAGTGCTGGGGCCTGAACCCCCGACCAGTAACCCAGAGCCTGGCAGTGCTGGGGCCTGAACCCCTGACCAGTAACCCAGAGCCTGGCAGTGCTGGGGCCTGAACCCCTGACCAGTAACCCAGAGCCTGGCAGTGCTGGGGCCTGAATATCAGAACTTCCTTAACCACCAAGCCACCTCTGCCCCAGACTTCCTGTCAGTTTGAACCAGTCTCTCCATTGTCCTCTGACCTCAGTCATTTACCCCTGCAGAACTGATTGGTATTTTTCACATCATTCTGTGTAAACTCTAGAGCGGAGTTTGTTGTTTTTGAAAATCCCAGGAGTTCTCGAAATACTTAAACTGGGCACCAACATCCCTGCCACGCCTTTCTCTTGAACGTCAACCGAAGCTCTTGACCCGTATCTGCATGTCTTTACGCATTTCTCCGCTGCTACGTGATTGGCCGTCCCGATAACTGTACGAACGAGCAAGCGAAATAAAAGTTGTCTGTAAGTGGATTTCTATTCTTTCGAATTTAAACCTGCCTTAAACACATGGTCCGAATCGTACGCGTCGAGACGAGCACTGCGTCCTCTCACACCTTTACTGTCTCTAGTGCTTGGTTGTAAATCTGTTGTCCTAGACGACTGGCTGAAGTGTGTGACCCATATTCAGGACCAGATTCCATATCTTCCCTGCTGATGCTCTGACACATCCAGTCTATTTTTAGGTTGTTGTTTTTATTTTTTTTAATGCAGCTCAGTGAGGTTTTTTTTTTGCTCCAGAAAATCTTTTCCAGTATAGCTGTATATACTCCATTAACCCTGCGTTTGGAACGATCCGTTTTAAACTCTTTTCCTGAACAAGGAGCAATGCTAAATGACCACTTACGTCTTTCAATTTCAATTTCACTAATGTCCCTGAATAATATCACGGCTTATGTTTAGTTCTGAAGCTGTCCCACATGGTCCATGTCTTTACACCTGTACATACAGCACGCTGTAATAAATATGATATATTGTTTATTTTAAAAATATATATAATTTGTTCTCTGAGTATTTCTTTAACAGTACTGATAGAGTACTCTTAATCATCCCTGACCTAGCGAACGATGTTCTGGTGTAACCGCTCACAGCCAGTCGCTGTAAAGCAAACAGTAAATATCATCAATCTAGCGTGAAATATATCTCTAATGATATCACATTTCCCATGAGCTCACTAAAGCCTGCTGCTTAGCAGGGCATCAGGGAGCTGTTACAGTCCCTTTCCAAGTGATCGGTCGCTCGCTCCCTCTCTCTCTCTCTCTCACACTTTCCCCCGATCTCCCTCCGTTTCTTGGATGATTCATAAATGTGTAATGAAGGGATCTTTTTTAGCGACACCGACGTTTGTCAACACACCTCCTTCAGCCGTGCGCTCTCTCAGTCAGACATCGAGGCATGTTTACCCCGAGAACGTGTGACTCAGACACAGCTACAGGTAGACAGACGTAACGGAGCGACTGAAGATGCCAGGAGTCAGACATAACTAACAGAAACGAACGCTGGGATCACATGTTCGTGGTAGGAGTGGAGGATCTGAAGCGCAAAAAGTAACCGTAACGGAGCGCGGACGATTAGCGCTGCCGTCAGACGCGGATAAACGGAGGTGTTTGTCGAGTCGGCGTCAGTTCGAAGGTTTAGAAAGGACCCGGTTAACACTAACCCTGGGCATAGGATAAAAACGTCTAATTGTATGCGTGTAATGTCCTCATGAAATCAAAATGGAAGTTTCGTGGGTTTTTGTACGAACATGTCAGCGTGAAGGCGATCTATAAGCTAGCGCTGTGCCGAAACAGGGACAAAACCGGCATTTAGATGATATATGCATTAAAAATCGAGAGTTGATGACATCATTCTGCACTTCTGTCCAATCAAATGCTCTCTAGAATCTGAAATGTCCCACCCCCAACATTATAAAAATCCATGGTACTAACTGTTAAGTACGGCATAGCCCAGACTCCGAGGTAAGCTAAACGCTATTGGTTACTTTTTTTAAAAAAATAGGAGGAGTCACTCAATATGTCCCGCCCCGACTTTCTGTTTCAGTGGAAATTGAATAACGCTGCGTGTTTCGAGGCACTTCACGGGGACTTTAACTATGATTCGGTTATAGTTCGACTCGAGCGTTTTGTCTGATCAACAATAATAAAAATTCTCTTTGTGTGCGCCTGGAATAAAACACTTCGGGGTGTTGGGTTTTAGGAAAACAATCGACGAAAGACGTTACTGTTACCAACCCAAAGTTGTTATTCTCCAATAACAGCACGTCTTGAAAGATTTGATTTCTCTTATACAGCCTTATCGCTTATATTGGCGACGATCGTGCATTTAAAAAAAAAATCGCATTAATATAAACTTCTGATTTGCCTCGGACCAGCTTTGGACCAATCGGAGTCAAGAATTCACTCTTCCTTTCACGGAAAACGCTCCGAGGGCCATAAGAGAACCTCAGGGCTTTCCAAAGGGATTTGTTTTCCCCATATCATGATGATGAGCACTCGTTTCGAACAAAAGTGTAATATCCATCGGTGTAGAGAACAGCAGACTCATATCCGTCTGTCTGGTAATGCTTCATATCAGTTCAAGAGCTGGGGGCAGATAACACACACACACACACACACACACACAAACTGGATAAAGGGGCTAAATCTCAGTGATCAGCAGCCTCCTCGTACCAATCACACCAACCAGTCAGAAACTGCATTTGTCTATCGCTTTTCCTCCCTTTCTCTCTTCCATCCCTTGGTGCCTCTCACTGCCAAGGAGGCGTGGCCTCTTTGATCTCTCTACATAGCAGTAAATTCATTTTTGTACATTTTCATGAACTGTATGTTCTTTATGTTCTGTATGACACACACACACACACACACACACACACACACACACACACACACGGACGTGGGGTCCAATACCTAGCGGAGGAGTTGAAGGAAGGCATATTGCTTCCTGCCTCTGCTTCCAGCTGACACACATCATCTATAAACCCGCGTAATAAACTCATCCATCTGAGAGCGAGTGGGCGGTCACTCCCATGCTGCACTGGGCCACAGAAAGCCATCTGATTGGACAAGAGGATCCTGAGAGGCGCGGGGTTGAACAGCCCAAGGCCGCTTACCTGCTCACACTCTGTGGTCTTCTGGATGTTGGTGAGTGAGTGCACATTTAAATGCGTTTTCCTCTGCAGAACATTCTGGAGCTCACTCTCCTGAGGACACACACACACACACACACACACACAAAGATACTCAATTATTCATACAAAAGATTTAGGCTTTTTGAATAAAGTGTGCATGTGTGTGCGTGTGTGAGAAAGAAGAGAAGGAAAAGGCATGAAATAAAAGAAAGGAAAGGAAAGGGGAAAAGGGAAAGCAAAGAAAAGGAAAAAGGAAAGAAAAAGAAAGGAGAGGAATAAAAAGGCAAGGAAAAAGGGAACATGAAGCAAAGGAAAGGAGAGAGAAGTAATAGAAAGGAAGGGAAAGGAAAAAAGGAAAAGCAAAGAAAAGGAAAGGAAATAGAAAAACAGGAAGGGAAAGCAAAGGAAATGTAAATAGAAGGGAAGTGAAGGAAAGGAAAAGAAAGGAAATGAAAGGAAATAAAAGAAAGGAAATGGGAAAAGGAAAGGAAATGTACATAGAAGGGAAGCGAAGGAAATGAAAGAGGAGAAGAGCGAAGACGAGTATGACACAGTTTGCATGTATGTATCACGTGCATTTGAAAATCACGCTGTGTGCCTTTAATAGCTGTGTGTAATTAGCTTAACTTCCCAAATCACAGGATAAGACTAAGTGCAGCATTGATTTCTCTCTCTCTCTCTCTCTCTCTCTCTCTCAGCATGGATGGAGAGATTAAGCAGTGTTCCTTATTGCGGACGGGAACTTAATTACACTCTATCAACATCCAGAAGGCGCGTCTGTGACACCGCTTAAACTCCCGACAGCCGCTGCTCTCCAGCTCAAACCATCAGCCGTCATGTGGCATGATATACATATGCATGTACGCTGTATACCGAATCAGTGTTCTCTTACTGTACAGCGTCACCAGGCTGCACATGTCCACCTCGGGGACGGCTCGGATGTATGACTTGTTTAAGGAGCATGATGAAGAACTGGAACGCTGGCTTGACTAGGCTGGGCTGGGATTTATTTGGAAGAGCAGAAGAAACACCACGATAGTGACCATGAACTCGAGCTGACTTGCGAGTCGATCAGTAGAGGAGTAGGCTAAAACTGACAGGAAGTCCCTGGAGACACTGCTGGAGTCCTTACCTGACAGGACTGGCGCTGTTATTAAAGCAAGCAGAGGTGTAAACAAGTATTAGGAATGAAATGCCACAGGAAATTTAATTATTTTTTTTGTTCAAGGAGCTTATGTAACCATGGCAACAATCATACATTGTTTTTGCACTTCACTATTGCATGGTAAAGAGGAAATATATGGTATATATACACAACCTGTGGTTTGTTCCTGGAAAGGAAAGGAAAAAAGGAAAGGAAAGGAAAGAGGAAATGAAATGAAAGGAAAGGACAGAAAAGAAAGGAAAGCAAAGGGAAAGGAAATAAAATCAAAGGAATGCAAAGGAAAGGACAGGAAGTGAAAGAACAGAAAAGAAAGGAAAGGACAGGAAGTGAAAGAACAGGAAAGAACAGCAAAGAAAGGAAAGAAAGGACAGGAAGTGAAGTAAAGGAAAGGACTAGAAGGAACGGATAGGCAACAAAAGCGAAGGAAAGCAAAGGAAAAGGAAAGGAAAGGAAATGAAAGGAAAGGACAGGACGTGAAGGAAAGGAAATTAAATAAAAGCAAAGGAAAGCGGAGGAAAGGAAAGAACAGGAAAGGAAAGGAAATAAAACTAAACAAGGGCAAAGGACAGGACATAAAGTGAAGGAAAAGAAAGAAAAGGAAAAGAAAGGAAAGGAAAAGAAAGGAAAGGAAACAAACGCAAATGAAAGGATGTGAAGTGAAGGAAAAGAAAGGATAGGAAACAAGAGTGAAGGAAAGCAAAGGAAAGGACAGGAAGGAAAGGAATGCAAATGAAAGGACAGGAAGGAAACCATCACTATTGTAGATTGAATATTGAAATGAGTACATAACATCTAGTACATAACGCACTGATATCGTAAACAGCCATCTAATTTGTAATCAAATCAAAATGAATCAATGTCCATTTAAAGAATAGAAATAAGTAATAGAATTAAACACGCTACATAACATACACAGGATCAAAACGATCCATCCAATCACAATGCCTTTATGTTCATGACTTCTGCCTGAAACATCGCGTAGCAAACAATACACATGCATACGCTATACACAATATAGCGGCGTAGCAACCTCAGCCGAGCTAGCTAGCAGCAGAAGCTTTGCACTGCGCTAACTTTCAGTAACGAAGAGCAAGCTTAGATAACTGATGGGTTCTCTAGCCACCTGGCTAATATTCGGCTAGAATATTATATAGTGTCGTTTAAAACAAATAGTCAAATGTGTTAGCAACCGAGCAGGAGCTAGGTCATCTATTATCTTAGCAATCAGAAATCTGTCTGTAGTTTCGCCCCTGGAGGAATATATCGCTACACGTCTACTGTGCTGCAGTTACAGAGCAGTAATGTTACTCCTGAGAAAGGGCTGAGCGGGAGAAACGAGAAGAGACATGTTCAGCAAAACAAGGAAAAGATGTCAAAGTAACTAGCAAAGAAAAGAGACCCAAACAGAAGACACACTAACAAACACACACACAAACACATATATATAAATGCTTCACTGCCATACACACACAGTGAAGGCTCTTAAACGGACTGCAGTCCTTATTCCCTGCAGTCAATTCCAATCTGTCCTGCACTAAACCATGATTGCATTGGCATCCCACTCGCAACACATCGATCCAGAATTACACCGAAGACACGATAGACTGAGAGTCGGACTCTCCGTGAGAGAGATAGAGAGAGAGACACACAGAGAGAGAGCGGAAGAGAGAGACAGAGAGAGAGAGAGAGCGGGAGAGAGAGACAGAGAGAGAGAGAGAGAGAGAGAGACAGAGAAAGAGAGAGAGACAGAGAAAGAGAGAGAGTGGGAGAGAGAGACAGGGAGAGAGAGACACAGAGAGAGAGATAGAGCGCAAGAGAGACAGAAAGAGAGACAGAGAGAGCAAGAGAGAGATAGAGAGAGAGACAGAGAGCAACAGAGAGCGAGGGAGATAGAGAGAGAGAGAGAGAGAGAGAGAGAGAGAGAGAGAGAGAGAGAGAGAGAGACAGAGAGAGAGAGAGAGAGAGAGAGAGAGAGAGAGAGAGAGAGAGACAGAGAAAGAGAGAGAGTGGGAGAGACAGAGAGAGAGAGAGAGAGAGAGAGAGAGAGAGAGAGACAGAGGAGAGAGAGAGAGAGAGAGAGACAGAGCAGAGAGAGAGAGAGAGAGAGACAGAAGAGAGACAGAGAGAGAGAGAGACAGAGAGAGAGAGAGAAAGAGAGAGAGACAGAGAGAGAGAGAGAGTGGGAGAGACAGAGAGAGAGACAGAGAGAGACAGAGCGAGAGAGAGAGAGAGAGAGACAGAGAAAGAGAGAGAGACAGAGAGAGAGACAGAGAGAGAGAGACAGAGCGAGAGAGAGACAGAGAGAGACAGAGCGAGAGAGAGAGAGAGAGAGAGAGAGAGAGAGAGAGAGAGAGAGAGAGAGAGAGAGAGAGAGAGACAGAGAGAGAGACAGAGCGAGAGAGAGAGAGAGAGAGAGAGAGAGAGACAGAGAGAGATGGCAGCAGGATGATAAGATATGAGGAGAAGAGATAAGGACGAAGAACACTCAGAGACAGGACGAGAGACAGAAGTCTTTCTCTTCTCCTAAATGAAATGAATGATGGATGATGCAAAAGATGTGTGATGGGAAAAAGCAAGAGACGGACAGAAGGCTCATTAAGGCAGATAAAGAGAATCCCTAAAGAGTAATATTCTCTCGCGTGGCTTCATCCAAATCTTATGAGATTGCGATCCGATCCTTGAGACGGAATCTGTGATGTAAAAGCTGTCCGAGCTGCTGCTACAGAAAATGAATCAACACCACACCGTGTTCTTAACTTCCTGTTAGCTTCAGCTGGAATAAACACAGGTACACCGTTGTGTGCGGTCTGCAGCGAGTCCTGGCTTGTCCAGGCTCAGTACTTCTCATCGTGGTGCTCCTCCATCTCCATACCGGAGTGTATGTCTTTAAGTGGATTCCGTGGCTCGGTGGAACTCGTCCGGTCAGAGAGCAGGGCTAATGGATCTCACGTGCTTCCTGGAAATCCGCGCCTCTGACCTTTGAAACGAGACAACGTGGTCCATCCGGCGCTCGCAAATCCTTCTCCCCACCCCCACCCCCCCTCGCTCCTAATTCACTCAGAGTTTGTTTTCCACCAGCTGGTGGCTTTCAGCCAATCAGAACGTCTCATTCAGCAGGTGTACCAACCTGGCCAGTTGAGCAAAATGTTCAATGTTCTTGCTGCTGAACTCGGACATCATGACCCCCGCTGTATAAACAAACACTACGGCTACATTTTACTGCAGCACACGGATGGTTTTCCTGCGAAAGTGGAGATAAGAGAGGACCGCACACAAGACGTGTTCATTGGACACGTCGGCAAAGCGCTCTAATTAGCGCGTCATCCATCACGCATCAACCGTCAGACCAAACAACTTAGTCAGGCTGAGTAACGACTGCACCGTGGCTCCTGCAAGACAGAAGACCAGAAAGTAGGAGACAATGCTGACGGTACAGATGCTACAGAGGAGGAAAGGCTGTGAAAGCGTGTTTGAGAGCCAGACTGAGACACCACTGTCATCAGCTCCCAGATTTCTACTTCTTTCGCTTCCTCTTGGCTCTTGGATATTGATTGAAATTCCTTGATTTCGAAAGCACATACTGAAGTTCCTCAGGCGTCAGACGTTCCTGCTTCATGTCGATGCTCCTCGTTCATTTTATTATTTTTTTTTACTTATTATTATTATTGCTATTAATTTCTGGATTTTATTTTTCCTGTTTTTTTTTTCTTTCAGACTTTGCCTTGACCTCCCCAGGCTATTCCTCAAGCTTGAAAAGATCTTCATCAACTTCTTCAGACTCTTCTTCAACTTTGTAAATCTTGAGAAGATCTTCCTCACCTCCCTTGGTCTTGAGAGACTCTTCCTCTTCTTCCCCAGGCTTGAAAGGTTCTTCTTGAACTTCCTCAGTTTTGAGAACCTCTTTCTCAACTTCTTTTTTTTTTTTTAAACCTCTCCCTCAACTTCTTCAGACCTGAGACACTATCTTTCAGTTCAACTTCTTAAGTCTTGAGAAGCTCTTCCTCACCTTCCTTGGTCTTGAGAGACTCTTCCTAAACTTCCTCAGGCTTGAAAGGCTCTTCCTGAACTTCCTAAGTTTTGAGAACCTCTTCCTCAACTTCTTTATTTTTGAGAACCTCGTCCTCAACTTCCTTATTTTTGAGAACTTTTTCCGTACCTTCCTCAGGCTTGAGAAGCTCCTCAACGTCCACGGTCTTAAAAGACTCTTCCTCGGTGTTGTCAGGCTAGATCGGCACTTCCTCATCTTCCTCTTGAGAGGCACTTTCTTGAGCGGAGCGTGATGCGCTTCTTTGAATTCCTCGTTCTCGATCTGGATCTTTCTCAATTTCATCAGTCTTGAACTCGTCTTTGACTCTGACGCTGTTCCCCAAGTTCCATAGTATCGAGAGGGTTTTCTTTTCCCCCAGTTTTAGGAGACCACTCCACTCTTATTTAGATGCTCTTCCCAAAGTTCATGACAGCATGTTTCCAAATTTTTGATTATGTTCCTTGAATCCTTGATTTCCTTGACTCCGTAAATACAGACATGTGACCGAATAAAAGAAAGTCGGGTGGGTTGCTGGCATGGTTTTTGTTCCATTGAAGCTGTTCCGATGGCTTGTGGTGGCCCAACATCCCACTAGCACACTTTATGTTGTGTTTTTTCCCTTTAGTTTGTCACCTGTCTGTATATAGGTGCAAGAACAACTGAGTGTTTGTGGGCGTACATCTCCGTGTGGTTAGGTTCAGCGGCTCTGCAGTCATTACTGCGAGAACGCTACCGCCTGTGGTTTCAGTACAGAATCCCAGTGGAGAGCAACATTTACACTGCCGACTCCCCCTGAGTTACCGCCCTCCTACACACACTCATACACTCGCAAAAGCGATTTCTTTACACGGCTCAACGTGATAATTGCATTAACATATGCACACAGGCTGCAGGACAGAAATCCAATTTTAACGCCGCAAAACTGCAGCACTGAGACTGTGTCTGTGTCGTCCTCGTTATATAAATCATGCTAAGGAAAGCGGTTTTATATTCCGTAGCTGGAGAAGGAAAAGACGAAGGCACCACAGACAGATGTGGCTTTAATGTTCATGTCATAGAACTAAACCTTGATTTGCTCTTTAATCATCACGGTCTCGTGTTATGCAATATATTGTGTTGTGTAAAACACACACACACACACACACGCACACACACACACACGCAACACACACACACACACACTCTACTGCTATCACAGATCTACCTAGGTGACAATACTGTGATATTTTATTACATATTAACATATAATATTTAAACAGTATTTTAATGTGATAGTAGGGTACAGTTGTGCGTAGGGCTGGACAATCCATCCATCCATCCATCCATCCAAGCATCCATCCAAGCATCCATCCATCCATTCACCTATCTATCCATCCATCCATCCATCCATCCATCTACCCACTCATACAACCATCTATCCAATCATACAACCATCCTTCCATCCATCCATCCATCCATCCATCTACCCACTCATACAACCATCTACCCACTCATACAACCATCCTTCCATCCATCCATCCATCCATCCATCCATCCATCCATCCATCCATCTACCCACTCATACAACCATCTATCCACTCATACAACCATCTATCCAATCATACAACCATCCTTCCATCCATCCATCCATCCATCCATCCACCCACTCCCTACCACACATCCATCCATTTATTCATTAATCATTCATCCATTCATCCATCCAAGCATCCATCCATCCATTCACCTATCTATCCATCCATCTACCCACTCATCCAACCATCTTTCCAATCATACAACCATCCATCCACCCACTCCCTACCACACATCCATCCATTTATTCATTAATCATCCATCCATTCATCCATTTTAACTCAACTTTTTACCTCATATTAGCAAACTAGCTCAGCGACTTTTCGCTAGCTTCCATGCTACATTCCAGGCTGCAATGCAAAGTTAAATCTTTTCTCCTTTTTTTTCCGCTTATGATAAAGTGCTGCATTTTCACCTCTGACTGTTACAAAGCACTGACATTGGAGACTCTTTCCAATAATGCTAAATATAAAAACTGGAACAAAACTGCCTCTACTTTGCGATAGGCCTCATCATAACATCCCATGTTTGATTCTTTTCCTTTAACGGCATGCGCCCAAGTGGTTTATCGCTTGCATAATATATCCACAAGGATATACTCTGAAGAAAATACAGCAGTATGTGCAAATAAACAGGAAACTCTTTTGGTAAAGTAGACCAGAATAACGCTTTAAAGCATCGGTTCTTCATTCCTGTATAAACAAGTAAAGATCCTGAATCTTGTAGCTGAGGTTTCTTCTAAGACTCTATGGAGATAGAGTCTACACACAAGTTTGATTAAAAAAAAAAAATAAAAAAAAAATGGGTGGTCACTATTCATCTCTATTACAAATTACGGCAGAAAACTAAATTTCCCATGACCCTTGTGTGTAGTATTTAACCGTATTATTTATTTATCGCATATGGAATGTGTAGAACAGCACAAAAGTCAACACACACACGATATGGATGTGGAGTGAAGGTAAAGACGCAATGCAGCGCCCGCAAATCTCAAAGGCTTTTCTTCATCAAGTAAAGGGAAGACCACGTCCAAAGAGTTCCCCAGGCTTTCAGTTAAGATGAGACTCTCTACATACCTCCACCCCCGCCCTCTCATCTGCCTCCATCTCCCGTCTGCCTCTCTCACACTGCTGCTCCTTTGCTTTGCCATGACAGCACACCCGCGAGGCAGAGAGCCATTTCTGGTGTGCGGGGAGGACGGAGACAAAAAGACATAGAGAGAGCCCAAGGGAGCCAGAACTGTTTGTGTGTGTGTGTGTGTGTGTGTGTGTGTGTGTGTGTGTGTGAGAGAGGGAGAGAGTGAGCGAGCGGGATATAGAGAGTGTTTCAGTGTGTTTACAGAGTATATGCATGACTGGATTAAAGGAGTGATAAGCAGTATTCCACTTCCGGCCATACAGTGCTAGATTGCTGAATATACCAATAACATTTCTGGTGTGTATTGGGGACAGAGAGAGAGAGAGAGAGAGAAAATCCATCTATGCATTCATCCATCTATCCATCTATTCATCCACCCATCCATCCATTCATCTAACCATCAATCCATTCATCCATCCGTACATCTATGCATCTATTCATGTACCCATATACCCCTCCATCCATCCATCCATCCATCCATCCATCCATCCATCCAGCTACACATCCATCCAGCTATCCATCATTCTTCCATCCATTCATCTACCCATATACAGTACACCTACATCAATCCATCTATCCATCCATACTACTATCCATCCAATCATCTACACGTATAGCCACCCATCCACCTATCCATCCATCCAACCATCCATCCATCTAATCATCTACCCCATACCCATTCATCCAGCCATTCTTCCATCCATCTATACAACTATCCATCCAATCATCTACCCATCCATATATCTACCCAAACCTTCATCCATCCATCTATATAACTATCCAATTATGTACCCAGGGTGGGTGTACCCATCCATACACCCACCCACCCATCCATACATCTATCCATCCATCCAACAGCCATCCATTCATCTACAAACCCACTGATTCACCATCCATGCATCCATTCATCTACCTATATACCCATGCATTAACCCAACCATCCATCCATACATTTTTTCATACAACAATCCATCCATAAATCCACCCATTCATCCATCCTTGTATTTATCCATCCATCCATCTATGCTTTTTCTGCATTTCAAGTTTGAACAAAGTTTTTTATTATTATTATTATTTTATTGGGTATTATGTTTCTTGCTTTTCACTAGCTACAAACCAGCTACAACATTGCCACGCTAAGGCTTTTGTTTTTCTTTAAAATTCTGCCAACCTGATACTTGTAAAAAGAATTTACTTCCAACTTGTTTCACACTAGAGTTTGCACACACCATCAATTCAACTCGCCACTCATCTTCAGCCCTTAAGCGCCAGTTTTGCTAAGTAATGCTAAAGTCGTTAAATATTTCAAAACTGTATAAAAAAAATTAACGTCGTCAGTCATTGATAATAATCCTACAGCTTGCAGAGAACAGAGTGACTGTTTATTTCCCCAGCGTGCAGTCAGCAGCGGAGTAACACTGACATGTCGCTTCAACAATCGAGGACTTTATCGACACCTCTGCAGGCAACAGATCCCTGAAGAGCCCCGAATACGACGCTCCTGTCTGGAAGTGTGACTGGGAAGTGAAGAGATTTCATTTCACAAGCTCTTACCAAGGTTTGACATGACTGGCTCTTTTTCTTCACCCCCTCTTCGAGAACGTCGCACTCGTTTTTCTTCTCGCTGATCTCCGTCTCCTGAGTGAACACACACAGGGAAATAAGATTCAAATAGTTTCTGCATTCGGAGTAGAAACACTGACAAATCGAGGACTAAGTTACGCAACTTCTCAGATTTAACCTCGTAATGAGATGGGAATTCAGAAAGTCTCTCCTGCTGAGGTTGTTGGTTTTTTTTTGCCATTTATGGTTACACCATGCATTTTTCATCTGCAATTCTGCCAGCCTTTCTTTAATTTGGGGAGCTTTTGATTCAGTTTCTCCAATTATTTGATAGTTATCTGTTTTAGGCTTTTATTTATTTTCTAGTCTTTCCTAAACCTTCCCAGTTTTGGGTTTTTCCGACCCATTTTCTGTCATTTTTGGGTTCTTTCACAATAATTTTGTGGATATCATTTGGTGGATTTTATTTATTTTTTACATTTTATTTCATTTTTACTTTATTTTGTTCTTTTCAGACTCTTATTTTGGGAAATAGACATGTTCTCACGTTTGGGGGTGTGTCTGTGTTTTAGAGCTCCTCCCCTGGGATGGTCTTCCCCATTTTTCTCCGTCACAAATCAGGGGATTTCCCCATCTCCCTCCACACTTGTTCTTGCCACGTGGAGTTGAAATGATCCGTGTCGTGTCTGCGTGTCTGGGTGTCAGCACCAGCTCTCTAAGCCTTCACAAGACTGATGAGTCTCCACCGCTAATGTCACTCTCTAATTACTAATGTCCTATTATGAGACACACACACACACACATCAATTTTCCAACCCTCTAACCACAACACCGCTCCACAGTGCAGTGAATCAGCTAATGGTTTACGCCGGAGTCTCCGGAGAGCCAGGTAAAGCCTGTGGGTATGTGTGTGTGTGTGTGTAGGAGTGTGTGTGTGGGAGGCTACAGATGGCGTTCTGTCCTTGTAATGGCAGATACAGTCCTACAGACACCGACGCACACGCACAGAATGTAACATAAACAGCACGCATACGGATCAGAGGAAGAAGTCGTCCTGTTGGATGAAACGCGTCAAGGACTGTGCATTCCTCAAATCTCACGAGCACCAACTCAAACACACGTGCTGATGTTCTGCCAAGTTACGCAAGATGAGGGAAAAAGAGTAGGAATGGAAGACACGATTAAGATCCTTCGAATGACTTGTTCTTGACAATTATGCGAGTTCATAGAAATAAGAAAGTAAGAAAGGAAACACTTCAAACGATACTGTGTAATACTGTTCGTTCAAGGGATGTATCCATCCATTCATCTATCCATCCATTCATCTACCCATATGCACCTCCATCTATCCAATCATCTACGCATCCATCCCTACAACTATCTATCCATTCATCCTTCCAATCATCTACGCATACATCCATACAACTCTCCATGCAATCATCTACCCATCCATTCATCTATCCATCCAGTCATGCATTAATTCATCTATCCATCCAATCATCTGCCCATCCCTCCATACAACTATCCAACCATTCATCCATCCATTCATCTATCCATCCATTCATCCATCTATCCATCCAGTCATGCATCCATTCATCTATCCATCCAGTCATGCATTAATTCATCTATCCATCCAATCATCTGCCCATCCCTCCATACAACTATCCAGCCATTCATCCATCCATTCATCTATCCATCCATCCATCCATCCATCCATCCAATCATTCACCCATGGATAGTTGCATCCATCCATCTACCCATATACCATCCATTTATCTATC
Organism: Ameiurus melas; assembly: GCA_012411365.1. NCBI lineage: Eukaryota > Metazoa > Chordata > Actinopteri > Siluriformes > Ictaluridae > Ameiurus > Ameiurus melas. The sequence continues at coordinate 3,419,092 of CM022780.1, read as the reverse complement.
CATCTATCCATATACACCTCCATCCATTGAATCATCTACCCATCCAGCCATACATTTATCCATCCATCCATACATCCATCTACCCATATATCCATTCATCCATCCTAGAGTTTGCACACACCCTCGAGTCAGCATGCCACTCATCTTCAACCCTTAAGCTCCAGTATTGCTAAGTAATGCTAAAGCTCCAGATATATATTTTGAAAAAGGACTGCATTCCTCAAACCTCACGAGCACCAGCTCAGACACACACGCTAATGTTCTGCCACGTTACACAGGATAAGTAGCTAAAAAAATCAGGAATGGAAGACGTGATCCTTCGGATCCCTCGAACTTCTTCTTCTTCTTCTCGACAGATATAAACCTTTAGACCGTTAGAGATAAAGAAGAAATGAAACAATGCTGTACTGTTCCTTTAAGGCTGGTCCGTTCCGTTGTGTCTTTAGCCGATGCTTCCAGCACGCGTGTGTTTTCTTTACGCTGGATTTATGGTATATATTATCGATTATTGTAGAGCTATGGCGTGAGCTGTGGAGTGTTTATTTTCTCGCCGCCCGGTAGTGAATGCTTTCGCCGGTGTTAAATGGCCGCCGTGGTGCAGTGGGTTGTTTGTGACATGCAGTTAATGCCATGATGAATATTTAACTCCCGTACGCCCCGCTCGGGTCTCCCGGCGGCCGTTTGTCTTAAAGCAAAGCGATGCTGTTCCGATAACGCCCCGAGAGCCTCAGAGAGAGACAGGCGAAGCTCGACAGGTCATGGCGCATCCATATATCACGTCCTATCCTAACCGGCTTTATCCCAGACGTTCCGAAAGTCCGTTTTTTGCACTACAAACATTATATTTAGATTTTAAAGGCAGCGTCGTACGTCTCCCTTCTGCTGGAAGGCAGACTCATAAATCAGTGATAATCTATCATTTCATAATAGAATGCTGCGATGATATCGTACACCATGATGATTAAGTGTTCGGCAGTTATCGCTGTTATGAATGCTATTGTGGAAATCTAATATCGGTAATTTAATATGCCAAGCGCGCACTCTGATTCTGATGGAGTGGCATCCTAGCAACCGACGCCATGGAGACGACCCGGCTGAACTGTCTGTTTAGTGCGGACAACAGAGGCTTGGTGCTCAAAGACGGGTCAGTGACACTGGGCACCTCACACAAACCCACACAGCTCTCCTCCTGTCTGTACAATACAAAAACACACACACACACACACACACACACACACACACACACACACACACACACACCTGTGTGTGGGGGAGGAAATCACTTCAGGGAACAAATATACTAGCTGAGCTGATAGTAATTCACCAAGTGTCTCTCACACACACACACACACACACACACACACACACACACACACACGGTGTGTATGTAGAGCATCTCATCGCCATGGGTGACAATGCAGAGAATTTGAAGCCGCCGCCGCCACCGTTTTGAGTGTTTCCACATGATGCTGCAGCGGTCAGGTGGTACAAGGCGGAGCTCTGGGAAAATTCCTGGCTTCCTAGTTCCTGTTATTACGAGTTCTACGAGGACGTGAACGCTTTGTACAAGTCGGAATCTCGTAATTACGGTAATTACGACACGGCATTTAACTCCATCCTATGGCCACGCCCCCAACCCACAGCCTAACGCATGCGTGTGCGTTTCGTTATAGTTTTCGCTATACGTGTAACACCCTTCATACTCTATATCCTTCCATAAATCTACTTCAAGCAGGCAGAAACGACTTTTTTTTTATTGCATGACAATGAAAGTTCCGTCCCGTGACATCACTCGGGTGCTGAGATTGATCATTTTACTGCTTTCACGTTGACGCTCGTGGAGTGAAAAGGCAAATTCCATCCCTGGTTCAGACACAGACTAATCCCTAATGATCAGAGATCAATGGAAGAGGCTGAGAATTACATAACAGAGTTATGTGTGTGTGTGAGAGAGGGAGTGATAGATACCAAGCCTACTGCTTACACTGACATGCCCAGTGCTGTGATGTTAACCTCACACATCCCAAAGTGCACAGCTCAAACAGAAGTACCAAAAAAAAAAACAGGAGGGATGAAGAAAAAAAGAGAAAAGAGAAAGGATTTACCTTCTAAGCTCCTTTGATCAGCAGGTTATTACGCAGGCGGTTCTTCACTCGTTTATGGGCTGGGGTGGTTGGGGTTTTTTTGCACCGTGTAATTCATTATGCATGTGTAACGTCACACACACGCAGATTTTCCCGTGAGCCATCATTGTCTAAAACACACGAGATATAAGAGACGTCTCTGACTCATCTCCGGCTTTACTCATCAACGCTTCACTTTCCAAAGCGTGCGCACGCACACACGCACACACGC
>CM022780.1:3366737-3411737 GCA_012411365.1 Ameiurus melas | reverse complement strand
CATTGAGACAGACAGAGATGCCACACCTACATCACTGAGACAGACAGAAATGCCACACCTACATCACTGAGACAGACAGAAATGCCACACCCACTTCACTGAGACAGACAGAGATGCCACACCCACTTCACTGAGACAGACAGAGATGCCACACCCACATCAATGAGACAGACAGAGATGCCACACCCACTTCACTGAGACAGACAGAGATGCCACACCCACTTCACTGAGACAGACAGAGATGCCACACCCACTTCACTGAGACAGAGATGCCACACCTACATCACTGATACAGACGGAAAGGCCACACCCACTTTTCACTGAGACAGACAGAAAGGCCACACCCACTTCACTGAAACCTCTCTGTATGTATAGGTCCATGACATTTTTATCAGTACAAATGACTACAAATAACCATAAAAATTCGTGTCGTGATAGACGAGAGCTTTGGATTCGTTCTTGTATCCAAGAACGAATCCGGGTTTATTAAAAGCGTGCGAAATTTGTTTAAAACACCCTCCAAGCAAATGGATTTGATCACACGTGTGTAGGAGGAGCTGAACGCCACACGTAACCAAAACCAACGACAGAAGACCCTGACTGACTGGACATGAATGTTAATGACTTTAACGTTAATGAACTGAACATTAGCTTCGTGTTAGCTAAAAGAGGAAACCGTGCGTAGAGTGGAATCAGGTCTCGGGTATGAAGCGAGGGAGGCCCAGCCCTGGATAAATAAACAGCCGCACTGTGTAAGAAGCAGGAAGTGAATAAAAACAACAGAGACAGACGTGTTTAAACAGAATGATTTTCCCAGCATGCTCTTCTGCCACACCGCTGACCCGAAGTGTGTCCTCGCTGTAATATGAGTTACTGTCACACTGACACCACAAGATGCCGTTTTCATTAACTACTTATGAATAGTGTCCACACACACACACACACACACACACACACACACACACACACACAAAAGCGCTTTTTCACATATTTATCCATCATATTTTAAACTCAAATATGTGTTCAAATACATGCTGAACAATTTAGAACAAAATAACAACACTATTTTTGTTATCTGGATAAATATCAGTGACACCAGACAAGGGTTGTTTTTTTTTTTTGAATGAACGTACTTTTTATCCATTTAGAGTTACATTTAATGTTGTGAAACATCAATTATGGGAAAACCAGTTGTTCCTTCAGCAGCATTTATATTCTCTCACTCTGAACACTAATACAACAAAAAAACCACTCAATACTGCTTGAAGCAGAATGCATATACAATGCTCTCTCTCTCTCTCTCTCTCTCTCTCTCTCTCTCTCTCCATAAACCTATCTATCTCTCTCTTACCTTCTCCCACAGACTTATGGAGCAGTACTGGAGAGTCAGCTCTCTCATGGTCCTCTCTCTCCTTCCGACAATCAGCAATAAGCTTCGCCTTCCTCTTACACGCGCATACACACACACACACACACACACACACACACTGTGTCAATATGACCGAGATGACTGAGTGTCTCTCTCTCTCTCTCTCTCTCTCTCTCTCTCTCTGAAACACAAAAGCTTCTGGAAGTTTCTGGACCTGGCCATGGGGTGCAGTAACTGGATCTGGAGAGACGGCAATGGAGCTGCTGATCGAGTTACATTGGAAATCTGGCACGCAGAGTGAGCGCACACACACACACACACACACACACACACACTGTAAATGCAGTAATCAGGATGGATAGAGCATGAGGAGAGGCGTTAGAGTTGCTCTGCTCGTCCACAGAGTCATCTATGCCTAGTGTACACACGGCAGGGACGCTTGCAGCTACTAACATCAACCTGAGGTCTGGTCCAGACTGACACTACGCCATGTTCTCTGCTTTTTCATTATTTTTTCTGTTGAACAGCATGAAGAACTGAGAAAAAAGAGGTGGGGGGGGCAGGTGAAGAATGAGGAAGTGATGGAGAGAGAGAAAGAGAGAGAGAGAAAACAAATAAATCAGCCAGTGAGAGTGAAAGAAATTAAGTGTGAGAGAGAGAGTAAGAATGAAGCCTAGAGATTGTAGCAGACAGAGACAACGAGAGAGCGGGCAAGTGAGAGAGAGAGAGAGAGAGAGAGAGAGAGAGAGAGAAAATGAAAGAGAGGGTGATGCAGAAAAAGAGGAGAGACAGACAGAGACTGAGATGGACAGAGATATGGATAGAGATAAACAGAGATACAGAGAGCGAGAGATAGAGACAGACTGACAGAGTGAAGGTGAGAGTGACAGAGAGAAAGAGAGACAGAAAGACAGACAGACAGACACAAAGTGGGAGACAGAGATAGAGACGAAGACAGTGAGACACATACACAGAGAGTGAGAAAGAGGCAAATGAAGAGAGACAGAAAGACATTCAGACAGACAGCAAGCAAGAGAGAAAGAGAGACAGACAGACAGATAGACAGACAGAAGGTGAGGGAAAGAGATAGAGACAAATACGGTCAGACATACTTACAGAGAGAGTGTGAGCAAGAGAGAGAAAGACAGACAGAAACAGATCAATAGAGACAGAAAGGCAGTCAGATAGAAAGTGAGAGAGAGAGAGAGAGAGAGAAAGACAGACAGACAGAAAGAGATAAAGAAATAGAGAGAGAGAGACTTGTTTCTCTCAGGCTCCTGGAGTGACTCAAGGCTCAGCTGGTGCTGTCCTTGGTGCTGAAATCAGTCACCAGGCTGCAGTTCACTGAATATTCATTACAGCATAAACATTATACACTATGTAACCAAAAGTATATGGACGCCGGACCATCCCATGTGTGCTTCTTCCCCGAACTGTTGCCACACAGCTGAAATCACACAACCGTATAGAACGTCTCTGTACGCTGTAGCGTTCCCTTCACTGGACCTAATAGATCCAAACTGGTTCAGGCATCACAACGCCCCTGTACACAAAGCCAGCTCCATGAAGACACGGTGTGTTAAGGTTGATGCAGAAGAACTTTACTGGCCAGAAGACCGGACGTTATTGTAACAGCAAAGGGGAAATAAATCTGGAACGGCATGTTCAACAAACACATACTCTACGGGTGTGATGGTCAGGTGTCCGCAAACTTTTGGCCATATAGTGTGTTCTTGAAAAAAAAGGAAGCTGGGAAGCTAACGTTCAGACTTGATGGCAGAATTTGAATAGAGCGGTGATGGTTTAGTCCGAGACTGGACTGAAAACACTCGATCCACCCTCGCACAGAAAGTGATTTGAGCAAAAGCAAAAAAATAAAAAAAAATAAAGACGCCTCCAGCAGGGTTTACTGAGTGTTTGGTAAACAGCTCCCCAGTGCAATAAGTTATAATAATGGAGCCACAATGAGGGCCTCAGAAACCATAAACTAGGCTTTTATCACAAACCACAGCACTGAAGTACTAAATCTGAAGCACTAAATGTCGATTCGAACCCCAGACCCCAACCCCAGAGGAGCGAGGACAACATGCTAACCACTAACCCACCACGCCCCGCTCCAGTTAATCCAAATAATGAAGTGTGATTCAAATGAATCCATAACCAATAATGGATATGATCTAAAAAAAATTTAAATAAATAAATCTAACATTAATTCTTTTATAGGCTCCGAGGTGCGTTCGGGTTTCAGTTTACACTTGAGCTCCTGTCATGTATTTGTAGTAATGAATTGTACACACATCAGGAAACCCAGCTGTATTTAGTGTAACATTTTTAGTCCTAACTTTTTGATGACTTTGTTGATATTTTTTTCTAGCTTACTTACGCGGAGGTTTAAGATTTATGGTTTGTTGTTATTAGATAATACCATTTTTCAAAATGTTACGCTAAGGGAATGGTCATTGAAAGCGTTCCCGCATACTGTACATACGCATAACGATAACAGGTGGTCATGGTAACGCATCACACAACCCCGTCGTTGATTATCAGTTAGTATAGGAACGATAACGTATTAGAACAAGTGCATTAATATACGAGGGTGAAGCAAAGAAATGAAACCCTTATGAAAAAAAACTTTATATATATATATATATATATATATATATATATATATATATATATATATATATTTTTTTGTCCTTTCTTTCTTCGTTTTCTTTACAAACTTTTCTCAGCATTATATCTCTAGAACTCTGACTTTCCACCAGATCTCTTTCCTTTAGCACATATAAACACTTTGTACTCGATCAGCCTGACACCCCTGGAGGTGTCAATCATGGAACATCCTGCCAGACCTGAACGTCAGCACGTCTCGGAGCCATGGGCAGGAGGAAAGGAAAGACGTATGACGGTGTGGAGTGAAGACGAAATGCTGAGTGACTCAGAGAGAGCCTCATCGATCCACTGATCACGTCATAGCACCTGTTATTATTATTATTATTATTATTACTACTGATGTGCCGAAGCTTGGTTTCCATTTTCAATCACTTATAAGATTAGAGGTATAATCTGCTTATAGTCACGTATACGATCTGATCATAATGCATCATGATCATCATGCATGTTATTGTACACACACACACACACACATACACACCTCCGTTGCCAGAGATCTAATTAAAGACTGTGAGATTGAACGTGTCCCTCCTTCTGATAGCGTAAAATTAGATGTTACAGATTTGGAATTGCATTCTCGCTGCGATGTCTCACACTCTCTACTGGTGGGAAGCAAAGAGAGAGAGAGAGAGAGAGAGAGAGAGAGAGTGTCTGAGAAATAGAGAGAGAGAGAGAGAGAGAGAGAGAGTGTCTGAGAAATAGAGAGAGAGAGAGAGTGTGTCTGAGAGATAGAGAGAGAGAGAGTGTGTCTGAGAGATAGAGAGAGTGTGTCTGAGAGAGAGAGAGAGAGAGAGTGCAAGATAGAAAGCAGAGACGATTCATGCTGATCTGAAATGTCACATGTAAATATGGTGAGAGGAGAGAAGAGATAAAAAGACCTAGCAAGTGTGCACACACACACACAAACACACACACACACACACACAGCGCACACACAAACACACACAGACAGATACATACAGAATATAACAGAGTTGAAAGTCTCATTTATGCACTGGTTGGGAGGTCTCACACACACACACACACACACACACACACAGGGAGCCAAAGGACATGCCTTAACTGGAGCTGACAGTCAAGCCACACCTCCTTCACTAGTTTTGTTAAACACAGAAGCCACACCTCCTTCACTGTTACTGACAGTCACAGAAGCCACACCTCCTTCACTGGTTCTGTTAAACACAGAAGCCACACCTCCTTCACTGTAACTGACAGTCACAGAAGCCACACCTCCTTCACTGGTTCTGTTAAACACAGAAGCCATACCTCCTTCACTGTTATTGACAGTCACAGAAGCCACACCTCCTTCACTGGTTCTGTTAAAAACTTTACTGTTATTGACAGTCACAGAAGCCACACCTCCTTCACTGGTTCTGTTAAACACAGAAGCCATACCTCCTTCACTGTTACTGACAGTCACAGAAGCCACACCTCCTTCACTAGTTCTGTTAAACACAGAAGCCACACCTCCTTCACTGTTAATGACAGTCACAGAAGCCACACCTCCTTCACTAGTTCTGTTAAACACAGAAGCCACACCTCCTTCACTGTTACTGACAGTCACAGAAGCCACACCTCCTTCACTAGTTCTGTTAAACACAGAAGCCACACCTCCTTCACTAATTCTGTTAAAAACAGAATCCACACCCCCTTCACCAGTTCTGTTAAACACAGAAGCCACGCCTCCTACACTGGTCACCGAAACCACGCCCCATTCACTGATTCTCACGCCCCCCTTCACTGGTTCTGTTAAACACAGAAGCCATTCCTCCTTCACTGAGCTTGAGTAGTGTTCATTTTGGACTGTAAGAGGTGCAGAGCTGCACACAGCTGGGAAGGCGGAGTCACAGTGGACGCTATGCTCTTGCATCTGGAGTCCTTTCATTTCTCTCTTCCTCTCATCCTTCACTTCCAGACATCACTCTGTCATCCTCCTCCATTACGACAGCCGTATTCTTTTAAGAAGCCTCTGTGTGTGTGTGTGCGTGTGTGTGTGTGTGTGTGCGCGCGAACACATGACAAAGTGTGACAAAGATAGACAGAAAGTGAGACAGACAGGGAATATGTGTGTGTATGAGTGTGTGTTAGTTGGAGGTTTTATGACCTTGTTAAAACTCGTTGCATTATTCACGGCTCAATTCATGCAAAGACAGAGACAGAGAGAGAGACAGAGAGAGAGACAGAGAGAAAGAGAGAGACAGAGAGACAGAGGGAGAGAGAGAGACAGAGGGAGAGAGAGACAGAGACCGAGAGAAATGGCAAGATTGGAAGAGAGATGGTGAAAGAGAGAGTGCGAGAGAGAAATAGTGAGAAAAGAGAGAGACAAAAAGAGAGAGACACAGCTTTATTTATTTTTCCTAAGATTAAAGTGTCTCGTGCTCAATAGTTTAAACGTGTGAGGTCCACCTCCAGAGAACTCCTCCCACTTTCACAGGTACTGTTATACGATCAGAAACATACAGAGTACAGACTGTTCTGGATTTCCAGGTTTTATGGAGACACGTGGGAACCCTGTACATCCCTCTTCCTACAAGCTGGACGTTGTTTAGTTCAGAAGAACGGCCATGTTAAAGAGAGAACAATCGAACATATACATTTCATTTGAGCAACAAGCCAAAGACCGTGATAGACGCAATACCTTATAATAACATCATAATAACAACGTAACTCTCTTGGCACTTACACACACACACACACACACACACACACAAAGAGCGTGGAGCAGACCGTGCTGGTTATCAGACTCCGCACTGCCAATTTTCCATTAACACTTCATTCCTTTCACACATGAGCAACAGCACGGGCCAGTGTTGCCAAAACAATTACATGAGAACCTGATGACTCGCTACATTGTGTACACACACACACACACACACACAACAATGCACACACACACACATACACACAACCATGCATGCGCACACATTTTTTCCGGTGGCTGAGCTATAAAGAAATGAAACACAGAGAGCTTAATGAGATGAAAGTTGGCCGGTGGCTGAAGTGCCGGTTACCTAGCAACTAAACAGGTAAGAAATGGTGTAACCGTCAACATGTGCGTGAAAGAGAGAGAGAGAGAGAGAGAGAGAGAAAAATATTCATTTCTGATTGGCTAAGGTCCTTATATTAAAAAGTAGTATGTGCCAAAATCATGTGCTCATCGTGAAGTCATTAAAACACTGTTGCTAGGCAACTGAGAAACATGTTGCAGTTGGTAAGGCGGACACTTTAGCTAGCTGGAACATAGCTATCAAGACGTTGGTAAGGATGTAAAGACGGAAATCTCGACATGTCACTCAGATTTGTAAATCACTTACAAAGAAAAGACAATGTATTGCTAAAATGACACTTCAATTACACACAGCATCAACTGCTAACCAAACGTCTGGGAGTAACATCACGTGTGAGAAGCATTTCTTGTAGAAACCTCTTGTAAACACAGTGAACGTTGGAAACCGTTCGAACGGACCATGTTTTACGATGTTAGAAATGTAACCATGGGACACAAACGACTAACATCAAGGCTGCTGTTTACATTTCACCATGGTCGTTAAATTCAATTCTTCTTACACAGACTTGAATTATAGCCACAGCAATTACTGGGTCAAATATACAGCAATTATTAAAATGACAAACAGTAATTAAGCAAGCAATACCCATGAAGATGTAACCATAGCAACACACTTCCAACAGTAACATATTGATACGTGGGGTAACTGGAAAATCAGGTAAACAAAATGTCAGCGACGTGCTAATATTATAGCTTTCAGTTATAAGAAAGCAAAACATATAACAAATGGATGGGTGAATGAACAAATGGGGCGGCTGTGGCTCGGGTGGTAGAGCGGGTTGTCCACTAATCGTAGGGTTGGAGGTTCAATTCCCGGCCCGTATGACCCCACGTGCCGGATCCTTGGGTAAGACACTGACCCCAAGTTGCTCCCAATGGCAAGTTAGCACCTTGCATGGCAGTTCTGCTACCATTGGTGTGTGACTGAATGGGTGAATGAGACACAGTGTAAAGTGCTTTGGATAAAAGCGCTATATAAGTAATCCATTTTATGGACAAATGGATGTGTGACTAAGCAGAGAGTGAAAAATGAATGTATGGGTAGATAGATGGATGGATGAATGAATGGATGGGTGAATAATCATATAGTGAATAAATGGGTGGATTGATAGATGGATGTATTGGATGAATGGAAGGATGGGTGAATAATCAGATAGTGAAAAGATGGATGGGTAGATGGATGGATAGATTGATGAGTAAACAAATGGATGGGTGGGTGGATGAATAAATGGATGGATGATTTGAGGAATGGATGGATGGATAAATGGATGGATGGAAGGACAACCACGGAAGTTTGTTTTGGAAAACATTTGTACGGTAGCTTAACCTTGTTTACTGCTTCAATGTTGTTTTATGTTGCTACGCGCACCTTAAACATTTCACCAGAGTTACTGTGGTGTTACTCTACAGTACAATCAAATTTGGCGACCCACGTTGCGTTCACCTTATTTTGAACTTCTGAATTTGTACACCAAGCACAAACTAGCTAACAACTGATGCGAATCATTTTCCTAGCTAGCACGTATTCATGTGTTAGGTCTTTTTATACAGAGAACTGGAAGCATGAGTGACTGCTGATGTGACTGCACTCCATGCAGCTAAAATATCACTAACCAAACCCGGCGCTATCAGAAGACACAACCCACCTTTTTTTTAATTAGCATAACGCTGACATTTGTACAGAATTACCCATCATTTTTGTCTGGGTTCCATGTCATTCACCCTCTCACTACATTTTTATCGGTGTGGTAAACATCATAAAATATCCATCTGTAGAGTTACTGTTCTAAGAAGTCGCCGTAGAGTGTGCAGCATTTGTGTGTGTGTGATCAATGTCCTTCATTTACATCAGACACAGCACGCCGAGGGGAAGCCTACAGATTTACAAGTGTGTGTGTGTGTGTGTGTGTGTGTGAGTGAGTGATAAATCTATTTGACACCATACATGGAAATGAGCTGAGTGCTGACAGTTTTCACCCATGTGCATAACACGCTTCAACACTCAAACTCAAATCTACTTGGCATGAACATCAGCCATTTTACGAAAGTTCCCACTAAACGCTAAATAAAACATCAAATGTATTCTAATAAGACATCCTGATAGTTATTTATATGGTGGGACTTTATGTATTACTCATAATGCACTGTGACTGTATGTCAGATATAGTTTACAATCTGTTACAAAATGTTTACAATCTGGCCAAGTAAAACACTCATAACATTGTACTAAGTAAAATTGTTAAGAGACCATTATTTGTTTGCGTATTTTAAATGTTCGTTAGGGGTGTCAATACTTTTGAGACACACTTCTGTAAATGTCTGAGGGGGAAATATAAACCAGTGGAATGTTTATTTTATACACAGATATTCTGCTTGTTTTCTTGGGTAATATGAAAATAGGTTTCAATTGAAAAGAAAAGAAATATTGTTGCAGGCGGCAGAGACGGTGACAGTTGCAGGTTCAGAGTTTTATTAAAACAACAAGCAAACAAATCCAAAATGTAAGGAAAGATCAAAGTCAGGATACAGGCAGTAGTTGGGAGTAGTTGGGAGATCAGAGTAACTAGGGCTAAAGACAAAGACATAAACCAAACAACCAGAACAGGAATTGTAATCAGAAAACACTATGGCTAGATAAAGTCTTGGTATCGACAGGTAAGAAACACTGAACGTATACTTCACAATGTGGCGGTGGAAAGAAAGTACCACCTTATATACTGTTGGCGTGATGGTGTAAGTGAGTCCAAGTGTATGTAATCAGAAGGATATAGGGGCAGTGGTGGCTTGGCGGTTAAGGCTCTTGGGTACGGATCGGAAGATCGGGGGTTCAAGCACCAGCACTGCCTGTCTCTCGGTTACTGATCGGAAGGCCAAGCTGCTACTGTTGGGTCCTTGAGCAAGGAAAACAAGCAAGGCCCTTAATCGTCTCTGCTCCAGGGCCGCCATATCATCGCTGACCCTGCGCTCTGACCCCAACTTCCTGATATCCTGGGGTATGTGAAGAAAAGAATTTCACTGTGCTGTGACCAATAAATAACTCATTATATTGAAGGTGAACATGATAGAGTTCTTGATGGTTGTTAGATGTGATTCCCACTACAGGAGCCGTGTCCTTCCTGGGTCTCTCCATGGGGTGTGGTACCGGTATCTCAGGAGATTTGTTATGATGAACAGAGGGTCAAGATTGTCCGGGGCTGGGATTCAGCACCTCAGTCTATGAGGTATTGCAGTTGGCCCTGTATATGAGTCCAAGATCCCCTTAACTATGTATGCCGGTGTTGTCCCTCAATGTCAGAGGAACTGGATGTGTAGAAGGGGGGACATTTTCAGCTAGGGGTTCTGGTTTGAGCTTGAGCTTACATAAATGGAATGTGGGTGCAAGACGGCAGTGGCGTGGTAGGTCAAGTTTGTAAGTGACTTCATTGAGTCTCTGTAGAAGGAGCCTATGTAGCAGTGGTGAGTTTCCTGCAACCGTGTGTGACCTTGATGTCCTTGATGGACAGTCATACTCTATCTCTGAATTCCTACTGTGGAGTGAATGGCAAAATCTGTCTACAAGCTTCTTGTTTTACTGGGCTGCTTGTTCTAGGTTTTGATGTGCAACCTCCTACACTTGTTCACTTCTCCTGCACCAGTTATCAATGGCAGGGGAGCTGGAGAGGTTGGCATTCCAAGAAACAACAGAGGTTGGTGACCTAGGACACACTGGTACAGGGTTAGTTGCATAGCTGAATGACGTAGCAAGTTCAGCCCATGACATGAACCGGGCCCAGTACTCCTGGATGTCGGCACAATACGCTCGCAGAAATCGGCTTATTTCTTGATTGGCCCATTTCGAGCTGGACATTGACTTGAGGATGGTAACCAGATGTGAGACTGACTGATACGCCTAAATTCTCCATAAAGCTGCTCCATACTCGGGAGATGAAATGGGCTCCTTGATCTTCTGGAATCCCGTAATGCCAGAATACGTGAGTGAATATGAGCTCTGACATTTCGAAGGCTGAGGAGAGACCAGGGAGATGAATCAGACGTAGAGACTTGGAGAATCTGTTGAAGACCACCATGATGACTGTGTTACCTTGGGAACATGGTAAATCTGTGAAGAAGTCTATAGCAAGATGAGACCATGGTCATTGTGGTATTGGGAGCAGAAGGAGTTTACCGGTGGGTAGTGTTCTGTGTACCTTGGACTGTACACAAACGGTACATAAAGAGATGAACTCCTGCCAACCAGTGATGCCACTCCTCCATGGCTAGTTTTTGATTGTGCTCAGCTGGTGACAGTTATTTGAGAAGAACGCCACTGGGTGAAGATTAGGTTTCTCTCCAAACCTCTGTGACAACACCACCCCTTTGCCCTGAAATGTCCATGTTGAATGGCTTGGAAGGGGCTGGGTGTTTCATGAAAGGAGCTGACATAAATGTTTTCTTGAGCCTTTGAAATGCTTGGTCTGCTGAAGGGTTCCAATGTAGCTTTTTGGACCCGTTCTGACGTGAAGTGCATGGTGGAAGAACTGAACCCTATGATGAATCGGCAAACCCCAGCAACCTTTGTAGCTCCTTTACTCTGGTAAGGGTCAGCCACTTGGTGATGGCAGTGACTTTATACTGGTCCATAAGAACACCCTCTTGACTGATGATGTAGATGAGAAATTATATTGTGGTAAAATAGAACTTACATTTCTCCCCTTTTACATATAACTGGTTCTCCAAGAGCAGTACAAAACCTTCCTGACATGTGTGACATGTTCCTCTTTGAAAGGGGAGTAGATGAGAATGTCAGCAAAGACAAACTTTCAGATCATGTCCCAGAGGATGTCATTTATGAGGCACTAGGACACTGCAGCGCGCTATATAGCCCATATGCATTACGCAATACTCAAAGTCGTCAGTGGCGGTGCTGAAGGTCGTTTTCCACAGATCCCCTTCCTGGTGCAGTCATAAGGTGCACCATTGACTTCCTTGAGTTCCAGATTCTCTGGCAGTATTTCCATGTTAGAGTCAGCTTCAGGAATCTCAACTGAAGTAGATGCTACCAGGAGCTTAGGGGCCTGCAGACAGTAGTTGAAATAGTGTAGGGACCAGTGGAGGATCTCTGGGAGATCTGTGGATCTTGGGCGTGCGTCCAGGGGAACCTCAGCCCGATAGGAAAGGTCTTTGGGACCGTGACAAGGGGAGAGATTTGTTCCTGATGGAGGGTGCTGGCTCTGAGAAGAAGGGATATAGTACAATGGGTTATGGAAACCACTCTGATGGGCCCCCATCAAGGGTCTGGATGTGTGGGGGATTGCAGAGTGGTTGTTTAGGTAGGTTCAGTTTCATGATGAGAAAACTGTCAATGAAGTTGCCACCTGCTCCGGAGTCGATCAGCACTGAAATGGTAGAAAAACCCTCTGAGTAGTCTGTCTGCACAGGTATGACAAAATGTTATTGAGTAATAACATTTGAGACACTGTGTTGGCGTGAGAGTTCGGAGAAGGCCTGGGTTTGGGTCGGACTGGGCATGAAGACACTGAGTGCTAAGGTCTGCCGCAGTAATCCACATCTGTCAACTTAGCTTGTCCGAGTTGCATGGTTTCAGGCTCGGAGATTTCCATCATGGAAGTTATCTGTGGTGCGCTCCTGTGATTCTTTAGTAAGTGCTCAAGATGGATGGAGAGATCAATGAGGTAGTCAAGGGGCGATTAATCATCACAGCAATTCAGTTTTGTTAGAATGTCAGGATTCAATCCCTGCTGTTAGGCTGCTTTTAACAATGGAACAAGTTCCAGCCAACTCGGTGGCACTCTGGTTGCCTTGTCTTCGCATCTTTGCATGAAGTGGGATCACCTGAATATTTGACGGGAAGAGCGACCAGGGACGGAGCAGATTGAGAGGGTTCCACCATGTAGGTGCTAGCGTGCTGGAGAGTTGTGCTAGCTGGGTGTTGATCATGGGAGACCACTGGCTGTCGCAACTCTTGAAATTCTGCTGCCTCCATGTGCTGGTGAACAAATCCAACAGACAACAACAGGCACCAATCCAAAACATAAGGCATGATCAAAGTCAAGATACAGTCAGTAGTCAGGCGATGTGCGATCAGATTAACCAGGGCAAAGGACAAAGACATAATCCAAATAACCAGAAAACACTATGGCAAGTTAAAGACTTGGTATCGACAGGTAAGGAACACCTGAGTGAGCGTCTACTGTGGTGTAACACTGTGGTGTTGGAATGAAAGTCCTTATATACTGTTGGTGTGCCAGTGTAAGTGAGTCCAGGTGTGTGTAATCAGTACGAGGGTGACTGTGATCGTGACAGAGTTTGTGATGGCAGTTGGATGTTGTAGTCATCTGCGGCCATGTTTGTAGGCTCCTCTCAGTTCTGGGAGGTGTAGTCCGTGGCCATGTTTGTAGGCCCCTCTGTGTGAAGCAACGCCAATTCCGGCGTTGACATGACACGTTAAAAATTGAAAATACATTCAATAATTGTAGTTAATTATAATTAATAAAATTATTGTAAAAAAAAAATAATAATCTAACAAATAAAATGTCATTTAAAAAAATATTAAATACTGTATATATCTGTAATATACCTCATTCGTGTAAAATCAATTTTGAACTCGTGAAAACAACAGCATAATTTGATAGGATGGATGGATGGATGGAGGTATTGATAGCTGAATAGATGTATGGATGTATGGGTGGATGGATGGATGAATGGATGGAGGAATGGAAATATTGTTGGATGTATGGATGGGTAGACAGGCAAATGGATAGACAGACAGGCAGATGAATGGATAGATGGATGGATGGATGGATGGATGGATGCATTGGCGGTCGGTCAGTTGTGTGAGTACATGGATGGATGGATGGATGGAAATATAGAGATATTGGTGGATGAATAGATGGATGGGTGGACAGATAGATGGACAGAGAGACAGACGAGCAGATGGATGGATAGATGGATGAACAGTCAGATCAGAGGAAGAACAAATAAAAAGAGACAGACCTGTAGGCTGTGCTGTAGGAGAGGGAAGTATTGTCTTTCCTCTAGGAGACGATATGCCTTTAGGTGCTGAGGCTGAAAATCTGTTCTGTGCAGCAGGAGCCCGTCGTTCTTCAGCTTCTGCAACACACACACACACACACACACACACACACACACACACACACTTTAGTGATTACAATTTTTGGTGTGTTTCTGCATGAGATCTTCTGTAATGTTCTGGATTTTAATCGGTCGGTAAATATTTTCAATATTTACATTCTAACAATATTTGCAAATACACACACACACACACGCACACGCACACGCAGGGCAGTAATGGCTCTGGAATGGCTGACGATGTTATGAATGCGGGAGACGGTGCACACCAGATGCTCTCCGTGTCTGTGAAACTTGATGCCGTTCATGAAGTTCAGCTTGTTGCCAGAATCATCTGAACCTTCATCGTAGCACAACCCACACTCGGTCGAAGCAGTGCTTCATGTAAACACGACATCTCTATTAACCCATAAGCTTAGTTACCTAATAATAAAATCATCTTTGTTACGATTAGAATCCGAGTGCAGCCCTACCCAGCTGATTTCGTCTCTTTAACTCTATTACTAGAATAAACTCAGTCACACCCACATGACTACACTCAATTACCGAGCGACTGCCGTTAGGCGTGTGCCAGAATCATATTTTTATATCGTAGTAATTACCTAACCTTTTATTATGGTTTACAGAGGAGGAAAAGATGCTGTGATACTTTAAATAAATAAATAAATATGAGACAGACGCTGCCTAAAAGTGCTCTTTACCTCCTGCTTCCTCTTAAATGGAATGCAGCGTTAATGCTGGGGTTTTTTGTTTCGTTATTGAAGCGCGCACTTGGAGGCATGCTGTTATAGGAAAATAATCCAAAATGGCACGTACGCGATGCACACATCTCAAAGCATGTCCTGAAATGTGTTACTTATATTATACCACAGCAATTCGCCAAACTGAACATTTTTTTTCTTTTTAAATTAAACAACAATCAAAAAGCAATACATTGTACTAGTTATCCATTTATAGTTATTTATAGTTATAGTGTATTTATAGTTACAGTTAATGATGTCTGTGAAACAAGTTATCGCTTACATTATAGCAGTTACAAGACGTTCCATCAGTTAATAAGACAAAAAACGCAGTTTGTCGGAGTACAGAGACACCGCAAAGAGCACGTTCCTCTTATTCTAGCTGGAGAAAGTAACAGCTTTCCCTGTTCTGACACTTTTCTTGGATAGATGGGTGGAGAGACAGATGGGTGGATGAATTGAGAGGCAGTAGGGTAGGCAGGCAAATAGATGGATGGATGAATAAATGGATGGATGGTTAAATAAATTAATGGACTGATTGATGGACAAACAGACAGTTGGATGTATAGACAGGCAGTCAGGCCAATGGATGGATGGGCGGATGGATGGATGGGTAGATTGGTGAATAAAGGGGTGAATGGATGGATAGATGAATGGATGGGTAAATAAATCTATAGATGTATGAATAGATGGACAAATGGATGGGTGGATGGATGGATAAATAAATGGATGGTTAAATAAATGAATGGAATGATAGTTGGACAGAGACAGTTGGATGTATAGACAGGCAGTCAGGCAGGAAGGCCAATGGATGGATGGGTAGATTGGTGAATAAAGGGGTGAATGGATTGATAGATGAATGGATGGGTAAATAAATGGATAGATGTATGAATAGATGGACAAATGGATGGGTGGATGGCTGGATAAATAAATGGATGGTTAAATAAATGAATGGAATGATGGACATCAGACAGACAGATGGATGTATAGACAGGCAGTCAGGCCAATCGATGGATGGAGAGATTGGTGAATAAATGGATGGACGGATTGATTGATGGATGGATGGATGATGAGGTCTTCCCTCTTGGAGACGATATGCGTTTACAGACTCAGACGGAAAATCTTCTCTTTTCTTCAGCTTTTCTTATTCTGACATTTTCCTTTCTTAAATACCAAGTTTCTAAACCATTCCCTAACTTGTGATTTAGCTCGTCAGCCAATTAGAGTTGATAATCCACAGCCCTGTGGTATAAAGGATTATAATAAAGGAACAGAGTCCCGTATATGATTTATATATAGAGTCATGGAAAAGGTTTGGGATGACTTCCATGACTTACTTCAGTTTCACAGCTCCACGATAAAGCAGAACAATAAACATTAGACACCCTACATGCCATGACTGATATCTACATAAGCAGGATAAGCAGGAAAAAAACAAAAAAAAACAAAAACGTAAACACTTTTGTCCAGCTGTTTCTTTCTAAAACGATATGAACCTTTAGCGGGATTATTTCCTGCTCCGTTACATGCTAATAAACATGCCACGTAAAACCAAACACTGTCCACTCGGTTAGGCCTGAGGCCTGTTTGCCTGAGCACAGGAAGCAGGAAGAGCAAAAGAAGCGCTTATTAATTCATAGCAGCGCTCATGTGGAACCGGGGAGAGGCTTTGTGTTGCTGATTGGCCTCGGAAACGCTACACTGCAGAGACACACTCATCACTTCAGCGCGGCTAAAATTAGACTAGCGCATGTGAGGGGCGTGGACAATGTACGCTTGTGCAAACATACGTGTGTTTAATGGCATTGTGTGTGTATACGTTGAACAGCGTGCATTAACAGAACCGAGTCAACATGCTCTATGTAGTTCTAGAACACGTTTCATGATCTATACGTCTTAAAAGAGTCGGGATTGAATTCGATTCAGTGTGCCAAAATGCGACATTAATCTAAAGTCTATGCTCGTTTCTTTAAACTAATAAGCTAATACTAAGTAGGTTACTCGTTTCGGTATCGTTATCGATACCTGTATCGAAAAATAAATAAATACAAGCGTGTCTATTTTCGATGAGAACACTTCGCCGTCTCTCCTTCGCATTTCATTTCACACATAATCATCCGAATATAATCTTCCACGTGACGCTAAACGGAATTAAACTTTTTTTCATTAGGATGGAGCGCTCATGCAGATTATTACCAAACGAAAGATTTGCAAATTCAAATGTTAATAAAAGCTGCAAGTTAGTAAATGTCTGCCATCGCGTGAAAGAAACGAAGCGAAGTGTGTGTGAACAAAACATTTGGAGAGATGATCATTTCACAAAGATTTCACAAAAAAAAGGCATTCTATCAGTTTAAAATAATGTTTTGATTCTTAAATAATAATAATAAAAAAATTATGATTAAAAAATATTTTTTAAGGACTGACTGAATAAAACCAGTTGGTAATAGAGTCAGACTTTTGAGCCCTTCTGTACATTGTGGTGAATGTGTATGTGTATGTGTGTGTGTGTGTGTGTATGTGTGTGTGTGTCATTTCTCATCAGCTAAAACCCCATCTGTGCGTGAGGGCAGAGGGAAACCCTGCCCCCTTGCATGAAGCTTCCTCTCTAATGTCCAGAGGCTGTGAGTTCAGTAGATCAACAACAAAGCAGCGCACACACACACGGTCACAAACAAGGTCATTTATGTACACTCCCTTCACCCTATCTGCTGATGTGACTAATCTATACGAAAATGAACAGCTTTTCCCATTCTGTTGTTTTTCTTGGATAGATAGGTAAAAAAAAATGGATGGACGGATGGATGGAGAATCAGACAGGTGGATGAACTGACAGGCAGTCGGGTAGCCAGGCCAATGTATGGATAGATGACTAAATGGGTGAAGGGATGGACAAATGAATGGGTGGGTGGATGGATGGTTAAATAAACGAATGGATGGATGGTTGAATAAACGAATGGATGGATGGTTGAATAAACGAATGGATGGATGGTTAAATAAACGAATGGATGGATGGTTGAATAAACGGATGGTTTGATGGATGGATGGTTGAATAAACGGATGGTTTGATAGATGGATAGACAAACAGGACGTTGGATGAATAGACAGAGTCAAGCAGGCAGGCCAATGGACGGATGGATTGGAGAATAAATGGATAGATAGGCATTCACGTACACTCTTCTCACCCAATCTGGTTAGTTGGGGTTTATATATTTATTAGCACTTCAGGACCTAAACTTCATGGTTTGATTTATATCACAGTTTTGGAGTTTGGTACTATAGTCAAAGATGTCCATTTGCATTTTGTAAAGAACTACACGCACGCTTCCTTTATATAATCTTTCCAGACCTACAGGCATGATATTGCAGACGGTAAGTGGATAAGACACTCTAACTGGCTGTGGTGAGAATTAGAAATAAAATAAAAAAAAGAAAAAGGATTTTTAGAAATGTTTTTCCTATGTCTGTACATCTATACATCAACAACAAATAGGGTGGATTTATATACCGTGGTCGTAAAAGTAGACAAAGACTCCCCAATTAAACAAATGAGACAACACTATTATATTTGGCCATTTAATTATATGAGGAAAATATTCCAATGTTACATATCTGTGAGTGGCAAAAGTATGTGAACAGTCAAAGCTGTTCTGTACTGAGGAACGGGCTAAAATTCCTCCAAGCCGATGTGCAGGAACAGCTGCAGTCATTACGGCACAAGACGGGGGTCACAACAGACACCGAAAGCAAAGGTTCGCATACTTTTTCCACTCACAGAGTTTATGCAGATATATCGGATCTTTTTCCTCTCTGTCTACTTTTAGGACTTGAAAGGTGAAAATTGGATTTTTTTTTTTTTAAATCCAATTATAGTTACGTGTACTGCTGTGTGAACACAGTGTGAAGACAAATGCAGCTTATTAGCAAGAAACCAAAACGAGAACTTCTCTGAAGATGCCGGAAAACTTGGAGAAAAGTCCGAGCGGTTTCAAAGCGCTGACGCTGGAGACTCCTTCCATATCATGGTACATGAATGTCTCCTTACAGAAAAATCATTATATTTTATTTGAGACTTCACACACGAATGTTATACGAGCTCGCTGTAAAAGAGTGAAGCAATCTACCCCGTGATTGGAGGAACCTTTCTCACTAGGGATTGGTGTTTGGTAGATATCTAATCCTATCGATTGACCTCCACCTCTGTGGTGTCTCCAGTAAACGGATTCTCCCATACTTCTCCAATGGATGATGTTTCTGATGGAAGAGCTGCTTCTTCAGATGTCAGGGGTTTCCAAACTTTTTTGTGTGTGTTTGTCTTCTTAATGTCGGTTTCAAAAACGTCCATTTGAAGTTGCTCACATTTTTTCGAGAAACCGTGTGACAGGCGATGATAACCTTGAGTGCTTTTGAATAAAGAAAGCAGGAGGTGTGTGTGTGTGTGTGTGTAAGCATTGAGAAGCCGCATGCTGGAGCGCTGTACTGCTTCTGGCCTCCAGAGAAACCCAGAAAGATATTTATAGCTTGCTCCGCCCCCAGCTGCACATTCCCCCCCCCCACCCACCCCCTCCTGCCTTGAGGCAATTAGCACCAGCAAGCCCATGAAGCATGGTAAACATTCTAACGTCCGCAATGCCAACTGATGTCTGGATACGGGCCATCCTGAGTGATCAAAGAGGAAGAGAAGGCAAGAGGGAAGAAAAGAGAGAGAAAGCGATCCACC
Source organism: Ameiurus melas (assembly GCA_012411365.1). NCBI lineage: Eukaryota > Metazoa > Chordata > Actinopteri > Siluriformes > Ictaluridae > Ameiurus > Ameiurus melas. The sequence goes on along the minus strand of CM022780.1, from coordinate 3,392,079 downwards.
ATGAAAACAAACAGAGTGTTAATGTCACTCTTTCCTAGTTCACCTGATCCAACAGATAGACGCGCGCACTTGAAGGAATTGTTTAGAGACAAAAAAAAAAAGGTATATATAAAAAAAAAAAAAAAAAAAAATTTAAACATCGTTGTTACATGACAATCAAACATCAGTTTGTGTTCTTGGTGGATGGAGATAGAGGGAATGAGCATAAACGCGTGTGCAGTACCGGTGTTAAATAGGCCTTAGTGTATGAAGTAAATCATTTCAAAATATTCAATTTACAAAGCATTAGAGTACATGTGTTTTTACTAATCGCTCTGCGGCAGGAGTCACACTCCGTTGCTCAAACAGCACTAACTCGCTCTCCACGCGATCATTTTGGGATCAGGCCTAAGGACAATAAAGCAATTGAGTTATGGAATGGAAATTGTGCACTGGATGTTCTGCACTACGTTTTTGGACGATTAAATTGCAAAGCCCCAGAAACAGCATAGTAACGATGTAAAAATGTAAACAATCAAAATCAAAGCAGATTAAAACCAGAATAAAAAACCCAAAAACAGACTCAGAATCAAAACAGAATAAGTATCAGATTAAGAATAAAACTAAATGAGAAGAATAGAGAATAAGAACAGAATAAGGAAAACAGAATAAAAAAAAGAATCATAATCGAATCTGATTCAGAACAGAGTTAGAATCAAAACAGAATAAGAATGAGAAACGAATCTGATTCAGAACAGAGTCAGAATCAAAACAGAATAAGAATCAGAATCGAATCTGATTTGGAAAAGAACAAGAATCAAAACAGAATAAGAATCAGAATTGAATCTAACAGAATAAGAATCAGAACCGAATCTGATTCACAACAGAATCAGAATAAGTATCGAATCTGATTCTGAACAGAATCAAAACAAAATAAGGATCGGAATCAAAACAGATTCAGAACAGAAACAAAATCAGACTAAAAACAGAATAGGAGCAAAACCAGAAACAAATTTATAGATAAAACAGAATCAAAAGAATCAGATTGACTTTATTGGCCAGGGACACTTGCATGTACAACGAATTTCTCTCAGTAGAGTTGATGTAGCAAAGTTGGACAAATATATAAATAAGACAAAAGCGAAAATTTTAAAAACAGTACAAATAATACAGTGCGATACAAACAATACAGATAATACAACAATCATTTCTGGCCCTTCCGAAGTTAAGAAGGTGCAATCTTTCCGAGAGTGATGCTGAAGAGAATGTACTTCCACGAATATGAATTTGATATTTTGTCGATCCACTGATTTAACATACGTCAAACTTCTTCGTCCAGAAACTCGAACGGAGTGTGCGCTCGTCTTTCCCTCCTAACTGGTTTTAATATCAGGCCAGGGTCAATTAAATCTGGCCCATTATGATTACACTATTTGATTAGCCTCTATTACTTTGGGTGATCTGGAAGAAAGAGATGGAGAAGCAGGGAAAGAACAGAAACCCTGACACAAAGGGAATGATATAAAAAAAATATATATATGGCAGTAGTGCATTGTGGAAGACGTGCATGAAGACAAACAGCGGCGAGTGGAGATAAAGTCAAATGTGCATGTGAGTCATTAACGCTGTAGTCCGTGTAGCAGTCGAGTGAAGCTGCAAGGACAAAACAGCAGAGGAGGCTCGGGTCAAGACACACACCCGCCCCCCCCAAAAAAAAACAAAAAAAACAACAACAACAAAACCACCTCCGTGAGAAAAAGAGATGCACTTCTCTAGAGGCGCAGAGGGACAATATTTATTCTGACATAATGATATGTGAAATGAGTTTGATCAGAGTGGCCGTGAGAATCAATTAGCCCTGGGGATGAAACGGTACGATTTTAATCATAAACTCAGGCCCTTACTGCTCTCTGACCAGACAGAGCTAAAACAGAGGGAAAGAAAATGACGCAATGGAATGAAAACTTGTGTTTATTCCACGTACAGGAAATGATCAAAGGCTTGACTACCTAATTCTTTGGACCAGAGGAGAGGTGTGAAAAATCCAGGGTTAATAACGGTACAGCCCAATATCACACTTTTTAGAACAGCACAAATTCACAATTACACCTCCTTCACTGTGACGGACAGATAAAGAAACCACGTCTTTTTCGCTGGGAATAAGAGGCACAAAGGACACAATCCTTTACTGGGATGGAGAGGCACACAAGCTGCACCTCTTTCATTACGATGGAGAAATACAGCGGCCACACCTTCTTCACTAGGACTGATAGATACAGAGACAACACCTCCCTCATTGGGAAACAGAAGCCACACCTCCTTTACTATAGAGAAGAACACAAGCCACACCTCCTTTACTATAGAGAAGAACAGAGGCCAAACCTCTTTGACTATAGAGAAGAACACAAGCCACACCTTTACTACAGAGAAGAACACAAGCCACACCTCCTTTACTATAGAGAAGAACACAAGCCACACCTCCTTTACTATAGAGAAGAACAGAGGCCACACCTCCTTTACTATAGAGAAGAACAGAGGCCATACCTCTTTGACTATAGAGAAGAACACAAGCCACACCTTTACTATAGAGAAGAACACAAGCCACACCTCTTTGACTATAGAGAAGAACACAAGCCACACCTCCTTTACAATTGAGAAGAACACAAGCCACACCTCCTTCACAATGGAGAATAACACAAGCCACACCTCGTTGAATATGGAGAAGAACACAAGCCACACCTCCTTCACGATGGAGAAGAACCATGAGGCTATATTATGATGATAAATGTACAGAGACATTACAAGGCCATTTACACTGCATCTTGAGACTTAAAAACCATATTAATCATTCTACACCGAATATTTTTAAGATGACACGTACATCGTGTTATCAGTCACTCAGCTTATGATACCATGGTTCAGCAAACTTCTGAACATCTGTTCCTCGTCTGTGTCTGATCACTAGAGAAATCAGAGGTGCCCCGACTTCCGAAGCCTTCACGCAAAGCAACACTCTCTCAGACGGTGTCATGGTGCTCAGACTGGCAGGAACCAAACGAGCCTGCAACGACATATGGTGTGTGTCAAAATAAATAAATAAATAAATAAATAAAACAAACATACAAACAAGCCAAGAGCTCATCATCAAATTCACAGACACAAAAATAGGAAAGCTGGCTGTAATGGAAAAGAAAAAGAAAAAAAAGAAAAATTTGACAAATGGACAAAAAAAAAAACCTGCGATATAAACTAAAAAATGAAGAAGGATGGCATTCCAGAAAGAGCTATTGTGGCACAAGCGTCAAAATGATTCACTCGCACGCTTTCTCACTAGCTTTCTCAGGGGACGTGATGAGCACTTGAGAGGGCGCAGATTGTAGCCGAGAGTAGACTTCGGACCAGGCAGCAGACGCTCGGCTGAAAAACCCGAGGACTGATGAGCTTTTTTTTTCATCACAATCCAAAGCTAAATCCGGGGTGTAATCACGGCAGTGCTGGAGAAAGGCCAGGACCCATGGCCCAGAGCAAAGTCACCCACCCACACACACACATATAATGTTACACGAACACTCCGAACTCAGTCCACCCTTTTCAGCACTGAACATGCGTCGATCATCAGTTAACAAGAATATAAGAATATAAAAAATGTTAATGTTATTTAACAAAGTTTATATGAAGTCTTCTGTATGGAAATGTAACATTCATTTAAGATTTATTATGATGCTTTTCTGCTCAGCATGGTTGTAAAGAGCAGTTATTTGAGTTGCCAAGCGCACAAGCCACACCTCCTTCACTATGTAAAAGAGCACAAGCCACACCTCCTTCACTATGTAAAAGAACACAAGCCACACCTCCTTCACTATGTAGAGCAACAAGCCACACCTCCTTCACTATGGAGAAGAACACAAGCCACACATTCACTATGTAAAAGAACACAAGCCACACCTCCTTCACTATGTAAAAGCACACAAGCCACACCTCCTTCACTATGTAGAAGAACACAAGCCACACCTCCTTCACTATGTAGAAGAACACAAGCCACACCTCCTTCACTATGGAGAAGAACACAAGCCACACCTCCTTCAGTATTCAGAGTAACAAGCCACACCTCCTTCACTATGTAGAAAAGAAAGCCACACCTCCTTCACTATGTAAAAGAACACAAGCCACACCTCCTTCACTATGTAAAAGAACACAAGCCACACCTCCTTCACTATGTAAAAGAACACAAGCCACACCTCCTTCACTATGTAAAAGAACACAAGCCACACCTCCTTCACTATGTAAAAGAACACAAGCCACACCTCCTTCACTATGTAAAAGAACACAAGCCACACCTCCTTCACTATGTAAAAGAACACAAGCCACACCTCCTTCACTATGTAAAAGAACACAAGCCACACCTCCTTCACCATGTAAAAGAACACAAGCCACACCTCCTTCACCATGTAAAAGAACACAAGCCACACCTTCACCAAGCAGAAGTCTAAGGTCTATAGCAAAGTGCTGCAGTATAACAGGAATAAAACTCTTCGGGATATACTGGAATTGAAATTTCTGGACACATCACACCACCCCATCATTGATCATTATAATCCCATCACTGCATGGCCCCCAAGCATTTTAATCCTTACTTGGGACACTTTTCTGCATTACCTGTACCACTACAGCTATTATAACTGGTATCATAGAAGTATAATATCCGCATACTGATATTATGCTACTAAAACCTCAAATATTTCTTGTATATTCAGGTCACGTCTCATCTGTACCGCTTTGCTGGCTGTCAACGGCATAGACATCTACAACGAGTCCAAAACAATAATAAAGCACCCAAACCACCTGAGACACTAACTGTTTACCCCCTCAGGGTCCAGAGAAACACAGCGCAGGTTTGGTTTCTATCCTCCAGCAGCCTTCATACTGAACAGAGTTCTGCTTTTCCCTACCAATATTTACACAAGCTAATATTAAGACAGTTTTATAAATAAATAAATAAATAAATAAATAAATAAATACATAAATAAATAAAAATAAAAAATATATATATATATAGGGAGAGAGAGAAAGAGACAGATGGATAGATAGATAGATCGCACATCACATGCTTCGCTAATGTTCTACAATAAACAAAACCCAGTAAATGTTTTATATACCCTTTTAGCTAATTGCTGTGGTTACAGTTCAACATTTTTCGAATGAGCGTGTTGCAATGGAATGTGAATTCGTGCTTTAGTCATGCACAGCCGAAGCACAGATACGCTTGCTCGAGGAAATATAGCCGGCGAACACAAACTACTGTAGCTAATGCCTAAGACTAACGTTTAGTTAGCTGTTACGTAGCGAAGACATCTTATGACGGCTGAAATGAACCTTGACAAACCTGCCCAGAATATCAACGTTTCACTCGGATGTGTGAGTAAATGACTAAGAAAATGATTTAGCATCAACAGCGTTAGCATCAGGAGCATTTAGAATAGGATGAAATTCAGATGGGCCAATCAGAAACAAGTATGGTCTAATTTCAAAGTACAAATGTATGGTGATTATATACGGTTATAATTAAAACACTTCACTCATCTCTTTTCCAGACCTTTCTGCTTTTCTGCTCACCTGCCCCCCCCCCCCCACCCCACCCACTAAAAACGCATTGTGTTGCGTTCTCGCGCATCGGCGAACGTTTGCATCTTCTGTAACAGTCGTGTACGAGTCCCTCAATCGTCCTCGGTGTGAAAAGACGGATCTCTAAATTTACAACTATGTGCTATTTTTCACGTGAAAACGTGATCCGAAAACAGGAACACCGGCGTCGATGAACAGGCCCGTGTTCCCGAGCATAAGCAGAACGAGTGGTGTTAATTTCGCCATTGGAGTGTGATGGCAATTCTACATGATTGGATCAACAAGCCTCCCACGCTCGCTATGCCCGGGTCATTAGCAACCCCACTGAGATCAAAATCCTGTCTGGCACGACGCTCGAAAAAATCCTGCGATAAGAAACACGCCGAACATCAGCGTGCTTCTCCCATCCGTTTCACAAAACAGACCTTTTATAAGCGAATAGAAATGCTAGATTTAATACAGCAGCCGATAAACATTTCCTGATTTCTTCTCTTTTGTTGTACATCTCAGATTAAATACATCTAGATCTTCAAACAAAATACAACATAAAACAAAGGCAACCTGAGTAAACACACTACAGTTTTTATTTTTTTATTGAAGCCAAAAAAAATGTATCCAATACCTATCACCTATCATGTGAAAAACTAATCGCCCCCTTAAACTTAAAATCTGGTTGTGATCCCTTTAGCAGCAATAACCGTAACCGAACACTTCCGATAAATGGAGATCAGTCTTTCACTTACTTCTAGGACTAGGACTTAATCCTGTGCTTTGGATCATTGTCTTGAAGACCGGACGTTCTCCTTCAGGATTATCTGGTAGAGAGCAGAATTCATGTATCCCTCAATTATTCCAAGTTGCCCAGGACCTGATGTAGCAAAGCATCCCCTCACCATCACACTTCCTCCACCATGCTTCACCGTAGCTATGATCTTCTTTTTGTGGAATTCGGTGTTTGGTTTACTCCAGATGTAACGGGACCCGTCTTCCAAACAGTTCCACTTTCGATTCATCGATCCACAGACCGTCCTCAAAAAAGGAGTGTTTTGGCAAAACTCAGACGAGCCTTAAAGTTTTTCAAGCTTTAGCACAGTGTGTTACGGAGTAAGACCTTTTAACCGACTTCCTGCTGTTGAAAAAGTTCTATTTAAGTGTTGATTTGATCAAACAGTACGGTAGATGGTATTGGATAACTTTTTTGCTTCAATAAATACCCATCATGTTAGATTTTGTTTAAATTTCAGTTAATTAACAGTTAATTTGTCATATACACAAAAACAGAAGAAATCAGGATGGGGGTAAATACTTTTTCACAGCAATGTATTTTATTTTATTTTTTTTACATTTTCTTCACTTTTCTGTTTTAAATATAATTCAGTAAACTTTAAATAAAAGCATCGTTTAAGTCTATATGCTTACTTAATCACTGGCCACTTTAATAGGAACACCTGTACCCCTGTACATTTATGCAATTATATAATCAGCCAATCATGTGGCAGCAGTGCAATGCAGAAAATCATGCAGGTCAAGAGCTTCATTAATGTTCTCATCAAACATGAGAAAATCCGTGACTTTGACCATTGCAATTATGCATAAAAAAAATCCAACTCTCTAGAGTTGACACGGAACGGTGCGAAAAACACCCAGTGATGCCATGTTGATGAGGAAGGGTTTGAGTTGACACGAAGAGCACAGAAACTCAAATAACCTCTCTGTACAACCGTGCTGAGCAGAAAAACATCTCGGAACATCCTCAAATCTAGAGGTGGATGGGCTCCATCGGCAGATCGTCACATCGGGTCCCGCTCTGGTCAGGCAGGAACAGGAACCTGACACGGCTGGAGACCGGAAGGCGATGTTTTCCCAGTCATCAGCAGTATTTTGTTTATTTTCGGTGTCTACTATACAGGTATATGCGCAGCGAGATATCTCTCTCTTATCACAGGCATTTTCAGACTACTTCTTTTTAATTATCCAAGAATCCTTGCTTTCGAGCTGCTTGCAGAAAGAGTCTGTTTGCTCGTGCTGCTCGTTATTTATCCACCAGTTGATTTTAACCTCGGTTCACTTCGCCGCACGCCGACTTCAATGATCGATAAAAGCATCTGCTCGCTACGAGAGCGTCAGAAGCTAGGTGTGTGGGCGCTCGGTTTGTTCCAATTACGGTCTGATTAAACTGTCTGAAAGGAAACGCGCGCACACACACACACACACACACAAACAGATCGTCTTCACACCTGTACGCAGCGTCGCTAGTACTGGATGTCGCGTCACTTCACCGCAAGGACGATGAGAAGATAAAGTTCTGAAAACGCATCGGATGATGTCCAGTATTACACGATGAATCGGAAATAGACTAGAGCGGTGTGGTGATGGCGTTTTTTTTTTTTTTGCATCATGGAGCTGTAATAATCACTCAATCACTCAAATATTTACTCTTTACAGTTGTGGTGAGCGGAAAAGCATCTCAGAAGACACAACATGTCGAGAACCTGGAGGCAGATGATCTACGACAGCCGTAGAACACATCCAGGTCCAATCCTGTTGGCCAAGAGCTGGAGTCTGAAGACGGACAGTTAAAGATGTCTGCTTTTCTGCTCGGCGCGGTTGTAAAGCGTTGTTACTGGAAATATGGTTTTCGCCGTAACATGGCAAGCTGCGGTGTTACATAAGAAGTTTTCTTATTAAGTTCAAGACAAAGTCAGGGAACATCTGCTTTGTTACAGCTATAAGTAGAACGTAAGCGATAACAGAAACCAACTTGCTAACACTTCCATTAAATGGAACTATAAACGGATAAAGAGCACAACGTGCTGGCGATCGTGATTCTTCGACACGCCTCTGACTTCGAAAAATGAAAAAAGGAGAATATCAAGATTAATATAATGAAAACACACACACACACACACACACAGTGAGAAAGATCATCTGCCTTGTCAGACTTGCGTGGTCACACATGGCTTCAGCGCTAAGACAGCGATGACGATGATGATGATGTTCAACACGCCCGTCTCTCCTCCACATCAACACTGTGTGACTGAGAAGGCTGAAGGGAGGAAGAAGGGAAGGGAGGAGTGGAGTGGAGGAGGGGAACCAGGGAGGTCCTGTTACATAATCCGGACGCTCGGTTAGCCCTCAGCTGTTTCTGTTACTGAAGCTGTGCAGCGATGGAGTGATGGAGGGAAGAAAAGAAGAAGAAGAAAAAAAAAAGAGAAACGCGTGTCCTGTTCAGCCGGTCACAACACAACACATCATCAGCCATGACTCCAGATGTTACTACAGTGCAGTCTCCCTCTCTCGCTCTCTCTCTCTCTCTCCCTCCCTCACACACACACACACACATCTGTGCACTGCAGAGACCTGGCTTCAATACAGAGTGTTAGAGCACTGCGCTATTGAATTAATGCCAAAGCAGGCATGCTGTCTTAACATGCAAGTCATTCAAACAACCCCCCCCACACACACACACACACACACACCTTGCTGTGCTGGAATGATGACGGTACAACCCTAACATCAATACAATCACAATATCTGATTATGACCTCGCATATAAGCTAACTACAGCGTCCGTGAGTGTATAAACTGCTAGCATGGATTTTATTTATTTATTTACATCTCGGCAGCTTTATCGTTCTTATAATATTAAAAATCTCTCTTGTGATGGCTTGTTACAGCAATACCAATACTTCAACCGAAAACAGCGCTTGGAACTGGAATAACCTCAGATGTAGCGCGTCAGCCGGGACGTGTTTGGCGTCTGGATGTTTCGCGTCTTTCTTTCTTTAGCTTCGCATTTGCAAATACGGAGAAGATTACTACTTCCTGTGATCTTGCAAAAACAAACATGATATCATGATACTTAAAGGCATTTCTACAATATAACGTATGTGTAGGTTTTTGATAATAAACTTCCAGCAAACGTTTTTGAATTTGAGTTCATGTGTACAAACATAAATGATCTAAAATCCTGTATTAAAAAAATACATTGAACAATTTTATATACGTATACATCAGCCACTCCCCCCCCCCTCCTGTTTACACTAGTTGCGTTTTCTTTTTAAAATGCATAACTGTTGCTACGGTTACGCCTGAAGAAAACGAAGGCATAGCTCCGCCCACTTCTAGATCATCGCGTATCCTTCCCTGATTCGTCAAACCTGTACCGTATGACCGTCACGCTTCCTCGATCGTATACGCAACAACATGACGACCGAACCGCGAGCTTTGCCGGCTTTGTCGTCATTCTCAGCAGCCGTTGTGCAGTTCAGTTCTGTATTTTATAACACTGCAGCTGTCTACATGCGCAAGAGGCGAGCTACGATTAGAGCGATCGCCAACAAATCTCGTTTCGAGCGGCGCAAGTCCTACATGGAACGCCGGTTTGGACTCGCAACCAACTTCCTGTTCACACTTGTATGCCCGCATACTCCCAGTGTGCACGGATGGTCATGTGACATGCGTTTTCGGTCGTGTAGCGTCGACGGAGAGCGTTTCTGAAACGCGCCGGAAACGCCAGCGTGGACGAGGATCGTTTTTGTTTTAAAACCAAAATGCGCTCGTGTAAACAGGACCTCTGTGTGTAGCTGCTGGTGAGCAGGGCGATGGGAAAGGGGAGGGGTGTGAGCCCCCTACTGGGCAAACAATTCACACACCGCCACAATAACACTGGTACAGAGATAAAACGGACGGCGCGACTAAAGATTTTTTGAAAAATAAAACACCGTATACAAGGTTAGGAGTCTGAAAAACTGCAAATACTTAAAGCGCTGATGGTCTACTTTCATATGAGCTATTAACCACTAATGAGGAGCGTGACATCGCTGAGCACGGGCACGCCCGATACAAAAAAGAATATATTTATTTGCGTTGATAAATCGCTGTGGTGTAAGAGGAATGAAACACTTCCGGGACGTGCTGTTAGAGGAAATTAATCCACGCCAGGGTCATGACGGGTGACTCCGCTTCACCCCACCGTTCCGCCGCTGATTATTTTCCCAATATCAGCACGTTAAGATGTGGCCCAAGCGTCTGTCTCACGATGCACCTTACTTTGGACGAATTTAAAAAAGCGTGTCTTTCTCAGTGGAGGAAATCCCATAATCCCGTTCACCAGACCATGACCATTTGAGAAAATAAGAGGGCGGAGAAGACGTGATGCTTGACTGAGGAATCGTTTATAAAGTCGTTCCCATCCTCAACTGTGAGCTCTGTGCTAAACACGAAATATATAATAATATATTAATAACCAATTAGAAAGCATCGTGCTCGTCACAAAGACACGAGGAGAGAGAGTGAGTTCGATCAAAGAGAAGAGGACTGCCGTGTCCTTCCTAGCGCTAGTTATTACCGTTTAGCCTCACAGGATAAACTGTAAATAAAACTAATCCTGCTTAAGCTGAATAATGCACTAAACTAAAATCCCACTGCTACATGGCATCATCCTCATTATCGTTATTATTTCACTACAGCACCTCACGATCCCACATACTAACAACACACGACGCAATCCAAAGTTCCTGGATATTACAGAACAACTCATACTCTATATTATATTATATTATCCAACAAAACTCATTTAGAATCTATTTAGAATGATCGATTATTTGGTTTTATTTGAAATTGCATCTTTTTTCTCAGGAAGCGACTGCAAATCCACTTTTATTTATAAAATAATATATTTATTTATTTATTTATTTATTTATGTCTAGATTGTACACGAGCACGCCACAGAGGTTTTGATTTTCAAGACGGAAGTTGATTTCGATTTTCTTTGCGTTTTTCTTGTTTGAGCTTTTGAACCAAACACCAAAAGTCTTAAAGCCGTATTTTTGCTGGAGGGAAGAACAAGAAAAACAAAACAAACAAAAACACACACACATGCAGTACACTAACTATTTCAGTCAAATTTTCTTCAATTTAGAGATCAAAAAAAGGCCAAAAGGAGTATAAAAGTATACAACGTTTAGCTTTACCACGAGAGCGTATACAGTGTAGTGCGTATTCGGGGTCAGTGCGATTTTAAATGACACTTTTGTTTATATTTTGTAACACAGAACCAACTACGTTTGTTATAAAAACCGTCACGAGTCTGTAATGGAGATCCTGACATGGGCTCGGGAATACATCGGTAAAGCTTTGTCACTCGACACCATTCGCCGCTGCATCCACAGATGCAAGTTAAGGCTTTACAATGCAAAGCAGAAGCCGTACATCAACACTCTCCAGAAGCGCTGCTGACTACTCTGGGCTCGGTCTCATCTGAGATGGACAGTAGCACAGTGGAATCGTGTTTTGTGGACCGACGAGTCGACATTTCAAAGAGTTTTTGGACAAAACAGCCGTCGGGTTCTCCGGGCCAAAGTGGAAAAGGACCATCCAAGCCGTTATCGGCGTCAGGTCCAAAATGCAGCGTCCATCATGGTATGGTGGTGTGTCAGCACCCATGGTATGGGTAACTTTGCACATCTCTGAGGGCATCATTAATGCAGAAACATATGTACACATTTTGGAGCAACATATGCTGCCATCCAGAGCAGGACAACACCAAACCACATTCTTCTCGGATTACAAGGTTGCGTAAACAGAGTGCCCGGGTGGTAGCATGGCCTGCTGCAGTCCGGACCCGTCTCCGATTAAGAACGTATGGCGCATTATGAAGCGCAAAATAAGGCAACGAAGGCCCGGTACAGTTGTGCAGCTGAAGAAATGCATAATGGATGCATGAGGGAAGATTCGACTCGCTAATCTGAACCAACTGGAGTCTTCACTCGGCGTCCAAACGCTTAATACGTGTTATTAAAAGAAAAGCTGGCGATACACAGCCTTAAACAGTTGACTGTCCCAACGTTTTTGAAGTGTGTTGCAGTCATCAGATTTGAAACGAGTGCATATTAAACAAAGTAAAAACATCAAATATTGCGTTTTAAACATAGTACAGCGTGAATTGAATTCACGTTAAAACGTGAAAAACGTTAAAACCTTGGGACTTTCCCTTGTGTTTCCCTGCTTTAGATCGACTTCCTGTATGCGCTGGAGCATCGGGACGAGCATAAAAACAGCACCGCTCGTATGAACGCTTCCGAATGAAAGCAGGTCAGGACAAGTTATTCATGTTCAAAGACAAACCGTGGTGACAGATGGACAGATGACAATTAGGACAAAGGCTAAAAGGTAGCCATTTGATTGGACAGCCGTGATCCTCCATGCTGTGTTTTTATTGGTCAGACTGGATAGGACACCCCCTTTTATTACAATTGATGAAATGATAGGATTTGTTAATGCTCTGAAAAGAAAAAGAGTACTCAAACGGTACCCGTCCTTGCTGCTGGGGAGGTACCGTCAAGCGGTACACCATCCGTACCTCTATTTCTACCTGGACACGGGCGCGCCCTTTACGGTTTACTCTCAAAACTAATCACGGCCGGTTTACGCGACGTAAATCGATTTTAAAAGGTGCAATATCGCCACGTTTCTGGTACTACAAGTGTACGCTCGAGGGTATCGACAAGGTAAGGTACCGTTAGTGCCGGGCTAAAAAGGTTGTTTTTACTACTGTGATGAGATCCGGTTAATCGTGAAAGCGAACACAGCAAAAACAGCACAAAAAAACAAACACAGACCAATGAAAACACGATGTGGGAGGAGTTCGATCAGGTCTGACTCCGCCCCCAAAGAAACTGGTTCTGCAGTAAGGGGTAAGAGTGGAACGTGTGTGTCACAGAAGGTGATGGGATGTGATACATACACTGCCATGTACAACACAGACTGAAAACTCGCCGCCTTGAGCAAAGATCAGCAGAAAGCATCTCACACACCCACACACACACACACACACACACACACGGGCAGAGCTAAAAGCCTGTAATTTCTCCGAACTGTGTGATACAGCGACACATCAAAAAAGCTGCAGTGATTCCACATAGAATATCCCACACACACACACACACACACACCCAAGATGGCTTTGGTTTGACAAGATGGCCTAACTAACCGTGTATAGAGCTAGTAGAGTTCTCTCTCTCTCTCTCACACACACACACACACACACACACACACACAGTGCAGACGGGGTTAAAAGGCTACACACCACATCAACACACACACTGCATGGAAACACACACAGAATATCAAATCACCCAATTCATATCATTAACATCGTGCCTAACGCCGTGACGTGTACACAACGTTACCATGACAACGTAATAGCGGCACAAAAAATTTTTTGTTTGTTTGTTTTGTCTTGTTATGTTAACTTCGGCGCTATGTACACAATATAAACAACAACAACTGATTTAAAAACAAACAAACAACAATAGCATAAATAAATAAATAAATAAATAAATAAATAAAAACCCACCCAAGTTGACCGATGACATGATGAAGTAGCTCCTAAAACCCGTCCCTCATCAGCAGCGGACCGGAAATAGCGGTCACCGGATCGGTAGTGCGCGTGCTATTAGTCCCCATACTATGTGACACGCTGTCTAGTACGGAAGTGTGCCGTTTTCCAACCTATCCGTGTCGAGGGTACTATTCTACCCTGCTGCTCAGTACGGTAGGATGCGGTTCGCGTCCAAGTGGCCTTACCTGTGTGCTGCTCGGCGGCTTCCTCCGTTAATAACGGCGGCCCCCGAACTCCCCTTCCCGTGTGAGCGCGGCTGTGTCCTGCTGCGCCGCCGGACCGGGATGCTGTCGCTCCTGTTGTTGTTGTTGTTGTAGAAAGCAAAAGGGCAAATATCCGCTGGTCGCTTGGACGGTTTTGGGAGCAGCGCCTCAGAGACCGTGAGCGCGAGACGCAGGAGATCCAATGAGAGAGCGCACGAGACACAGAGAGGACCGGAGAGTGGAGGAGAGGAGAGCGCGCGCGCGCGCGAGAGAGAGAGAGAGAGAGAGAGAGAGAGAGAGAGAGAGAGAGAGAGCACAGCGTCTCGGGCACTCGCGCGCTCTGACACTCTACTGCTGCCGCTAGATTGCGCTCCCATCCATCCATCCATCTATCCATCTCTCTCTCTCTCTCTCTCTCTCTCTCTCTCTCTCTGTGTGATTGGAGTTGACAAGGTCGCGTGGGCTGGGGTTGGTTTTTTTTGGTCTCTCTCCCTACATACACACCTCAGAATCCATCCATCCAGTCGTTAATCCAATCATCTGTACATCCATCCCTCCACCCAATTATATTCATCCATCTATCTGTCCATCTTTCCATTCATCCATCATTTATCCCCCATCCCTCGTCCATCCACTAATCCATCCATGCACTTGTCCGTCCATCCATCCATCCATCCAATAGGCCTATATGAATCTATCTATATGTCCATCTTTCCATCTATCTCTCCGTTCCTCCATCCATACATCCATTTCTCCATCTTTCCATCCATGCACTTGTCTGTCCGTCCATCCATCCAGCCATCCATCCAGCCATCCATCCATCCATCCAATAGGCCTATATGAATCTATCTATATGTCCATCTTTCCATTCATCCATCATTTATCCCCATCCCACCATTCCTCCGTCCATCCATCCATCCATCCATCCATCAGGCCTATAGGAATCTATCTATATGTCCATCTTTCCATTCATCCACAGTGCACTCTTCCATCCATCTCTCTGTTCCTCGATTCTTACATCCATTTCTCCAAATTGCCCTCTTTCCGCCCGTGCACTTGTTCATCCATCTATCCATCAATCCATCTAAAATATTCATTGATCAATTAATCCATCTTTCCATCCATCCATCCATCCATACTTCTGTTCATCCGACCGTCAAACATCCACTCATTTATCCATCCATCCATCTCGCTTTTCATCTCTTGAGTTTTGAAATGGTTACCAATATAAATATAAATATGGAGAAAACGCGCACACACACACACACACACACACACACACACACACACACAGGGGGAGAGAGAGAGAGAGAGAGAGAGAGAGAGAACGCAGCTGTCCAATCAGAGGCCACGGATGCTGCGCTTTATTAACTAGGTTATTGGTCAACTTCCGGGTTTCCCAACAAACCCGCAGTAGTCACGCGACACGCTGCTGCACCCTTGTGGTTGTATTTGGTATTGCACACGAACAACATGTGCAACACTTAGCATTCAAAAAATCCACTGTTTTTCTATTGTTTTATATATATATATATATATATATATATATATATATATATATATATATATATATATATATATATATATATATATTTGAGCCGTTCGAGCGTTTTTCCCTCTAAAACACTTCCACACATTTAAATGTTTTATTATAATTTCAGGTAACACTGTTGAGTTTCAGATACACCCTTTTTTTCTTTTCAAGTAACCAGGCAAGTAATCTTACAACTATTCTAATGAAATAATAAAACCATAACAGCACTGAGACATGTTGATCCTAATCTCCACCAGGGTCATGTGATTTTAAAAAGCAGTGCCATCAGGGACCTCATGATACTGGAAATGTTTAGGTGTAGCGCTCCACCTTCACCTTCTCGTTTGTCCTCACTGGTCCATTTCTCCCATTAGCGATGAGTGACCGCTGCTTCTGGATCCAGCGTAGCTCCTTTTGCAACTGTTTAAGCATCAGCTCCACTTTAGACTGTCTGTCAGCCCCCATCATCTCCTGAAACATCGAGACACACTTCATTCACTCCGAGAAACCCAGAGCTGAAGCATCATCTTGCATGAAGTCATATGTTTATTCCTAACTAGTCTCATTTCCACTGTGGGTGAAATCTAGTTCTTTAAGTTCCTGGTGCTTTCCCTCTGGACTGGGATCGACCTCCGCAAAGGTTAAACTGGGACTTAGGCATATAGCCCAGAAGTTCTGAATTTGGGAATTACTTCTACTTTCAGAATGCAGTTCAAGCTCTAGATTTACACACAGACATTTCTACATTGGGAGCAACTAATCGGTTGCTATCAATCCAGCTAATACAAGAATTAGAAACTACACATGGTAGATCGTTACGCATCTAATCCAGCATTCTGACAGAGTACATGCCACCTATTTTATAGCGTTCGCTGTAATCGGTTTGGAAAGCATTAATAAAAATAATTCGAATAAGAAACTCTGCGTCCTCAAACCGTAAACTATCCCTCGTCATACAGCAAAGTCGTAGATTCGAACCGATCCACAAAAACAATCCTGTAATCGACACACAATCTTAATCCTCACAGACGAGTGCTGCAGCAATGTGTATATTAATCCATAACCTACATTTAATCTACACTTATTCACTCACTGTGCTCCAGACAGATACTGGACAAGCTCTATCCGTTGGTGTATCCCCACAATACACTACCCCCATGGACAGGGGGGTCCATGAGCGTAGTGTGTCGTGGAGAAACATCGACATGACACGGGGGTGAGATTATTAATCCCCGCACTTCCTTGCTGTTATGCAAGTATGGACGCTGGGTCACACTGGCTATCAAGAATGTAGATTAAGGCTGGGTTGCAATATTGCTTTACACACACCCATATCGACTTCCCCTTACCGTTTACCCACGGGAGGACTCTCGGTGCGGTTTTAAAGGCCAGGCCGATATTTTATTAGGTCAAGTGAAGTTTGTTAGACGAGCCCTTAGAGGCCAAAGGGATTCAATAGACATTAATGTCACATCTAATGATTCCACATAATGTGGAATTTCTCAAAAATATAACATTTATTTGTCCAAAATTGGTTTTATTTAGCTGACTATTCTATGACAACTAGCTTGTTATCAGAGTAGCTATTGAGCATGCTAAGAATGCATGCAGTAGTTACCATGCTAGCAACTCAATATGGCTCAGAATAGAGGTCAAATTTGAAATGAGGATTGGGAATATATATATATATATATATATATATATATATATATATATATATATATATATATATATATAGTTTTGAAGTGGTTGACAGAACTATACTAACTATACTGTACGTAAACATGTAGGAACATGTCTCGTTGTTATTTCAATAAATAAGCACAAATAGGCAACTTGGAAAAGCCCAAATTTAACCTGTGATGAATAACATTAGTTTAAGTAGCTAGCTGGAGAGCTAACTGCTAGTAAACTAGCCTGAGAAAACCTCAGCAAAAGTATTCTAGCGCAAACAATCTTGGCCCAAACTGTTGCATTGTCTGCAATGCATTCTGGGTGAATTCTGCTCCTGATGTTTGCCTTTTCTTTAATAAAATGTCTTAATTCCGATCCCTAAATCTGATCATCTGTTGCTGAAGTATTAAAATCTTTAAAATGGCAGCAGGGATTTTTTTATGGTTCCTAAAATGGCGATGGACTCTAATGGAGGACGCTAACCAGGGATGATAAACACATCATAAGTAGTTTTCCCATGGAGAGATGGATCAGTGTCAGGGATTCCCAAAGGTCAGATCATAAAACGAGGTTCAAAAGGTTCTTTGATTCGGTCTCTCACTTTTGGTCCAGATCTAATTTGAAGTCTTGAGTACGGCTACAACGGTAGACTTTCCTAAATATTCTGGACATCTTAGAAACGCTGGAAAATCGTGTACCAGGATGTGTGCGCTCATTACCGCAGTAATGCATATTTGCCGTAATGCCTTCTGGGTAAATTCTTCTCCTGGTCTCTGCAGTTATGTTCACGTCATCCCTCTAAGAGCTGTAAAGTAATGAATCAACGCTTAAGATGGAGGCAGGGGAAACGGTAACGAGACAGAGCTTGAAATTTTGGTCATGACCATCAGATGGCAGTACACACACAGGCGACGATCCTGTAAAACCTGCATTGACATGTCTACGTCTACGTGGGTTTCCTCCGGGTTCTCCGGTTTCCTCACACCTCCTGAAAACATGCCGTAGGGTGTATCGGAGAATCTAAATCGCCCCCAGGTGTGACCGAGCACACGTGTGAACGTATTCCAACCTCACGTCCAGTGTTCCCGCTCCGGATCCACCGCGATCCTGACCAGGATAAGGCGAAGGAACGTAACTTATAGGTTCTCATGTGACTCCTGTGCATTATGTTAATGGAATATCCGTTTTACCATCTACACATCACTCACTGTACACACATTATACATTATAAATGACAGAAATAAGCTTTGGAGTATTTAGGAATAGTAAAAGGTACAACAATATTTCACTCACGTTGTATAAGCGCTCTGTCCTGATGGAAGCGCGCCTCCTGTTTACGCCTCATCAGTTCTCCCATCAGCTTTATGGGTCAGGTGAGCTCTGTGTGTGTGTGTTTATCCTGCCATGTATGTGTGTGTGTTTGAGTGTGTGAGACAGAGAGTTCCTCATGTGTTCCTGCACCTGCCTCCATTTTGTCACATTCACTGAGTTGCTCATCATAATAAGTTTGTACATAAATGCATATTTTGTTTTCTGGGAAAAAATTACATTTTATACACACACACACACACACACACACACACACACACACACACACACACACACACACACACACACATATATATATATATATATATATATTATATATATATATATATATATATTATGTAGCCTGCGTAGGACAGTACTATATGAAAAAAAAAGATCTTTAAACAAAATAACAATTTACACCGATCATCCTGTTCAAAAGTTTTTACCCCAGCCCCCCCCAATATCATATAGCCGCTGTTGGAAAGGGCTCGAATATGCAGAAGATTCTGGAAAAGTAAAGAACGTGCCGGACCTGGAGGATTTTTCTGAAGAACAGCGGGCGGTTTAACCTCTCAGGACAAACAACAGACTCGTGAAGAACTCTCACAAAACATAAACACATCATGTCGTGGATCATCCAGGTAACGACACAGGATTAATACTCAAGCGTGCGTAAACTTTTGAGCAGGTTTATGTGTGTAAATTCATGTTATTATTATTGTGTCTTGTGGACTAGATGTAAACATCTGTTATGTGAAATAGCTTCTTCATGGCAGGACTAAATACATTTGAAAAAATGCGATTTTAATAATCCCTCATTATTATTATTATTATTTTAAAATGATTAACATTTAGCAGCTTCTGCAAGGCGTATGTAAACTTATGACCGACCGCAGCTTTATATAACGATTTGGTGGACGTTCATTTTTGATATAAGACCCGAATACACGTGTTGCACAATTCCAGTTTAATTACAGAAATGTACTTTTACATACACAGCTATAGGAGCGTTCAGTACATCCGATCAATCCTGACGAACAAAACATGTTCTGATATCAGCCTCGCATCCCTGAAACACCCAGCAGTCAGTGACATTACATTATTAAAAGGATCCATTTTTTCTATCCTGATCTGACGTGTAGCATTAATTAAAGTCAGCTTTGACGCATCTCATCGTTAAGGGCACGGACATGATGAGCAGTATATTTATTTATTTATTTTTAAATCACTGGCTTATTTTTTTTTAAACATTTGGCTGAACATTAAGTGCACTTGATGTGTGTATTCTGTGCTACAGTATTAAGTGCACTTGATGTGTGTATTCTGTGCTACAGTATTAAGTGCACTTGATGTGTGTATTCTGTGCTACAGTATTAAGTGCACTTGATGTGTGTATTCTGTGCTACAGTATTAAGTGCACTTGATGTGTGTATTCTGTGCTACAGTATTAAGTGCACTTGTGTGTATTCTGTGCTACAGTATTAAGTGCACTTGACGTGTGTATTCTGTGCTACAGTATTAAGTGCACTTGACGTGTGTATTCTGTGCTACAGTATTAAGTGCACTTGGTGTGTGTATTCTGTGCTACAGTATTAAGTGCACTTGTCGGGATTGCATCAGCGTCTGCGATCTTCGGTCAGACCTCACAAGGCGGCGAGCGACGTTACACATCGTAGTGCTGCGGAGCGAGAACACTACTCATCTGTGCAACTCTCAGGCAGAAGAGATGACGTACATGACGTAAGGACAACCGGCGATGACGAAAAACGCGCGTCAATTGTCGATTACATCGCACGTGAAGGGCTTCGACCAACAACAAGGCAAACGTTGAACAGTGGACAAAATGTAAACACGTGGAACCTTAAAAGGAATCCATAGTTCAGAGGTCATGACATGGATTCAGTGTATAGAAGATGCACAAAGCAGTCGATTATGGTTCAGCTTCATGAGCGTGATGCAGATGTAAACCGGACCCCAAGATCAAGACTTCGCGACAAATCACCATAGTGAAGGCTTGACAAAACTAGACTGAGTTTCACTTGATGAAGGTGGAAGATGAGGAGGAAAACCAATTACATTTCCATGAACAGGGAATTATTACAGGAGCTAAGTATCTTAAGTTTCTTTTCTTTTAGGAAGCTACATTAAGTATCAAAAGACACACACACACAAAGTTAAACTGATAGTTCTGGCTAAATACGATCTTACCAACAGGTTTAAGTGTCTGAAATGTCCTTCATTAGTATTGAAATTTTTTTGGAGCTAAATTGCTAATGTAGTTAGCAGGTAAGGAAAGGGTTACACCTACCAGTTTAGCACAGAGTGCAAGTGCAAGATTAGATCGAGAAAACTTGAGGCGAATCACACAAAGTTTCCAGGAACTTTACAAGATATTAGAGAGGGAAATCACGTAGCAAAACGTATGACGAATTAAACGGTTCTGTTACGTTGGGGGGTGGGGGCGGGGGGCATTTATTTATTTTCCTTGCCAAGTGGTTTGGCTCCACTTGACCACTTGGCAAGGAAAACAAATCAACTTCTTCTGACCGATCACGTTGATGCTTTAATCATATTTCTTTCCTGATGGGTGTGGCCCTTTTCCAGGATGACTCCGCCCACACCCACCAGTCATGAGGGCTCACTGAATGGACTGACGAGGATGTAAATCACATGCCATGGCCTTCACACTCATCAGATCTCAACCCGTTGAGCATTCTGGATCGGCGTGTTACAAAGCAACGGCGCTCTCCACCATGATCTGGTGTTCATCGTTCCGGTAGAGTTCCAGAGACTTGAAGAATCGATGGTGGCTTCTGGTGGCTTGTGGTGGCCCAACACCTTACTAACACACCTGGAAGTACAGTATATTTTCATCTGCTGAAGTATATAATTATTCCTTCAAATGTCGGGCTTTCTCTGATGTTCGCTGGCAGCGATAAGCTTCATTAGATCGTAGTAATCTTCAGCCACCTTTGTGTACATTGTGTCCGTTTTATTTTTTGGCTAAAAAATTTGGGTTTTAACCCATAATGAGCAGATTCTGAGATGAGATGAGAGAGGATTCTGATCGGTCTATGGTGATGACAAGGAAACGTCAACGTAGCCCTTCCGGGAATCCAGAGTTCACGAAAAGCTCTATATTTTCATCTCTTTATAGGAAGAGGAAGAAGCAAACCTGGCCACGAGTGTCAGTACCAAAAGTGCTCAATATCAGCTCCTGGAGAAACGTGGAATATTTCTTTTTCGACCTTTGAAACTCTATAAAGACGAGCCATAGGATTAGAAAAATCGCAGTAGTAGCAAAACAACTAAATACAAATACAAAGCTTTTAGATAAGGCTCTGGGCTTGGTTGGAGTTTGGTTGGAGTCTTGGCGGCTAATTAGCAAACACTCCGACGATAATGATGAGCAGTAGAAGAAGGCACACCGATCCGCAAATGGCAACGTACACAATTTTCTGATGGAAAAAGAGAGAGAGAGAGAAAAGGTTGTAAATAAGTCATCCGTGAATCAGGCATTATTATGATCTTACATGATGAAATACATACTCTGATTGGTCAGCGGGTTTAGTACATGGAGGCATGCTTAAGCGGGATTAGTTGATGTAGTAACGGAGGAGGCGGGGGTTATAGTCGATTTAGTCGACAGGCCCAGGGAAAGGCCGATGATTAGCGCGAGGACACCGATTATCACCAGCAGGATCACAGCCAGAATGATGTATTTCTGTCCAGAACACAGAAAAACAAGGATGTCTCCACTGCCTGAAGGCATGTGCCGATTACATTTCCTTCTCATGATAAAGAAACGATATTATTCCGTTTAGGAGACCAGTGGGCGTGTCCTTCACTGCGACAGATGGTTGTGTCTTTAAGTCCTTATTTAAATGGACTAACACGCTCTTTAAATATTTCTCACACACATCCTCTATAATAAGCTATACTCGTGCTGACTAGCCAGCTAGCGTTAGCAGTGAAGATTATTCATTTTATGAAAAGTATGCTACTTTTTTTTTTACAGAAATCCCCTCGGGTTTTCTCATCCAGCGGTCAAGCGTTAGCAGTAAAAATTGAGTACACATTTATAAACACGACAATACGAAGTTATTTTACAAACCCTGTCGGGTTAGCGAGCGAGCGAGCATTAGCTGTGAAGATTACGGCCATGATTTAAAGAAAAATCATCTTTAGTTATGAAATCCTGTCAGGTTAGATTTGATGTAAAATGGTTCAGAAATCCTGTCAGGTTCTGCTCAGGATAGCTAGCCGACTAGCATTAGCGGTCAGGATTATGAACATTTATGAATATGACGTAGAAATGTTATTCAGTTATGAAAGTCTGTCAGCTTCGCTCATGTCAGCTAGCCAGCAAATGCAGGCGGTGAGGATTAATCAACATGTATGACTTAAATATCTTTCATTAAAAATGAAAGCTATTTTCTCCCATTAGGGGGAAAGGATTATAAATATTTATGACCTAAAATTCATGAATTGTTTAATTATTATATTTTGTCAGGTTAGCTCATATTAGCTAGCTGTCAAATGTGCATATGTACACACACGGGAATGCCTTCTTTTTATTCCAAGACTTCTATATATGGATCCAAAGACACACCCACATCCCTGTTCATGACCACGCCCACTCACATTTCGATATACAGACTCAGTGACAAGGCAGCATTTCCATATATGGGCTTTTCTGGAGTCTGAGCTCTGCACATAGACCCCAATGGTTCAGTACTCATCTGAAGAACAGAATTATGGGATTATATGAATTTCAGCCTCCATATTTGTCCACCTTATGGCCATGATAAGTGTGTGTGTGTGTGTGTGTGTGTGTGTGTGTGTGTGTTAGGAACGATTAACAGCACATGCCCAGTCGGTGATCTTTGATACGTTTTTGCTTTAAATTGAGGAAGAAGGTAAAGGCAGTTTAAGTGCAGGTTAAAAACGATAATAAAAGCCACCCTGCAGGTACGTTCAGACATGTCTAAACCTGTGTGATTAAAGATAAGCAGAAAGCACTGTGAAGTGAAGGGGAACGTGTGTGCGTATGTTTTCGTACCCGGCGGGCGCTCTTCTGGTACCTCACAGCCTTCTTCACCTCCTCATTAGCTTTGCCTACATACTCCACGGCGTTCCTCACGTTGTTCTCTATGTTGTCGATCATCTCACCCTGTACATGCACGTGTGTGTGTGAGAGAGAGAGAGCACAGAACGAACGTTATTAAAAAAGAAAACAAAAATCCATCTATACTACACGTTTAGTCACCTAACGTTACACACGTTTCGTAAATTACACCTCGTGACCTTCAATACGCACAGCCGAGCTGGTTGAGACACACCCTTGGTTCTGAAGTAGCAGAAGGTCAGAGTGTCGTTGCTAATGGTAACTCTGGTTAGCATGCTAACTCTAGTCGAACCGCCATAAGTTTTGAGGGCGGAGCTTTGAGTACTTCAAAAACGGCAGGATCGATAAACCAACATGAAATACGTGAACATGCATCTTCGCTGATTAAACAGGGGCTCCACCTGCGTCTCGACGAGCATAGCCATGTCCACGAACATATCGTGGAGCTCTTTGATGCTGGACTCGAGGCGGATGATGTCTCTGTGCCGTGACTCGATCTCGTTCAGCGCCTGCCGGGTGATCTGCGAATCCAAGATGATCTGAGGACAGAGAGGAGGTGCATCAGTACAGTATTTTCCAATACCAGCATGTTCTGAAGTGCAACACTACGACAATTTGTCACACCGTCCTCCATTTCTAGTTCAATTTTACGTCGGTGAGACGAGTTAGTTCCCAGCTTGACAAGGCACCGACACTGGAGACTCCTTCCATGAATCTTGAACCCTTTCGGTGTTGTACGCGACAAATCGGGCATTTTCAAGCCGTATAAACAAATGAATTATTTTATCGCCGTACGTCTGTTAGAAGATTACTCAGGACACTGTTGGGTTTCTGTGTATAGAGTAACCGTGACTGTGTGTTTAGCCGCCGCTGAGAAGGGCGATGGGAAAAGGGGAGGGCTGTGAGCTGAATCAACTGAACTGGAGGAGCCATGTACGTTCGCCATCGCATCATTTTAATAGTCGTAAAACTCAAGACTCCGGTTCGTCAGACTCACATCCGAGGTGAAAATGGAGGGGTTCCCGCTCTCCAGCATGTCCTCCAGTTCCTCATTGGTGGTCCTCTTTCCAGCTGCAAGAACACACACACAATAACAACTCTGATATTTACGCAAACGGTGTGTTTATAATGAAGTGATGTAAAACCTACGTAATACTATTGTGCCCCTGGTGTTTATATTCATTTTTGTACGAGTGTGTGTGTGTGTGTGAGTGTGTGTGTGTGTGAGAGAGAGAGAAACATGACCCTGCAGGATTCGTGTTTATTCAGCTGGGAGAAGCAGAAAGTCAAGAGGTAGAACAATAGCACGACTGAAACCTGTACGTATACGACCATGTACACACACACACACACACACACACACACACACACACACTATTTGCTAAAGCTCCGTACTGCGCCTGCTGGGAAGGCTTTCTGTTACACTCCAGGGACGGAAGAGAAACGAGGGAGGGAGAACTGCAGGGAGACCAGGCATGAGAGACCAG